>CM060079.1:34548578-35138578 GCA_030533445.1 Cyprinodon diabolis
ATATATATAAAAAAACAGAGCTTGGCAGAAGTATTGAAATAAGGTCACTATTAAAAAGCTGTGAAACACAGAGACTCATTACGCCTACTAAGTTTCTCATTACATCTATTCAAATTAAGGAAACAGCTAACTGTAATGTAACTCTTGATGAAGATATCTTTCACACTTAATTTGGTACATTATGTTTTTATAAATGCATATTTGAAAGGAAAAAAATTAAAGAAACGAAAAAAAGCATAACTTTACTTTGAGAACAAACTGCATAAGAAAAAAAAAGTCAATAAAGGACAAAAAACCCCATTAGCCTATATTTAGATATGGTTTATCCACGATAGCTGCTGCTATAGTTAAGCTTAATTGTAATTAACTTATCTTTCACTGTGACAAAGTGCTCATTATACAGAAGACTGTATCATTAGAAATGATTAATGTACTAATATCCAAGGGCAGACAATTAGTATTGTAGAAATTATTTGACAGACACATTCTTGTAAAATCTTTTTTAATTATATTGTACTCATTCATATCAATTGCTGGTCATGTGGTCATCTTTCAACACTAGTAAAAACAAAACCATAGTTCAATTCTGAATTTGTTTTGCAAGAAAAAAGAGGCAAAAACAGAAAGACTGCCAGGAATTTCATATCAGTTTTTCAGCTCTTAGTCTCCAGTCTGATATTTTGCAAGGCACTGGACAAGTAGGTAGAATCCATTCTTTAAAAAATCACAATATAAAACAGAACAATCCTGTATATATTTTAGATTTGCATTTAGATTTTAAATACAGCTTTAATATATCAATTCCAGTTGAATAAACCATTCATAACATTCATAGTGTCATTATCTCAGCACTGTTGCCTGGTCTGATTACTCATTTCACACACCTATTTAGCCCCGCCCAGTTCTTGTCACTGCTCATCTGATCCACCTGCATTTTTCTCTTTTTAACCAACTTTTCAGTCTAGGTATCAGTGCCAGATTATGCAAGCCGGGAGTGACAATTATTCTAGTGTACTTGTGTTCTGATAACATGATCCTGACCTGTTCTGCCTCTCGACCTTTGAGCATTCCTGTTCCTATCTGATCTGGCTCTGATAACTAACTTAGACTTAGACAGCTTTTATTGTTATTTTGTATACACAGAGTTAAAACTCTGTGTATACAAAATGACAATAATAATCACCAACTTCAGCTTTCGCTTCGCCCTCTGGATCATCCTGCCTTCTTCCGTCTGCTCATTTCTGATCTCCTGCCTGTCCTCTGATCTCCCATGCCACAGTGTCTGGGACTCTCTCTACAGCAATCACTGTAGCCTACCGCGTTGGCAGCCCACCGGCTGGAATCATCCTCTACCTTTGGACTCCGACTGAGTGTAAGACCAGGTTTAGTGACTCATTAACTCAACCACTTCCATAAAGACGTGGTCACTAACCTGCTATCTCTACCTGCAGAGGTTCCTGCCTTAGATGCTGACGCGCTCCAACGCAGTTCTGTTTTCAAGGACTGACCCTTGACACATAGATTGAATAGCTTAATTCTCTAATCAGCCATTTGCCATTGTTGTCTTCAGTAGATGTCTTAAAATGAAATGGGTATCATAGATCTTTATTTGGCGGAGTTATATCAACCATTTGCTGTAACATTTTTCCGTCACAATCTGGCCTGTTTGCTGTACCCTAATTGGCACTTTAATTGCCCTTAGGGCAAATATTTTGCGGTGCCCCCCACATTGCATCATTGTAATTAAAAACTGGTACTCATCATATGAAGACCTGCTACAATATAACTTTTGTTTTTGTATCTTGTATTAGTTTAATGCAAAACATAATCTTTTTGACATCTACTTTACATTGTTAAACAAGTTTCAGTCCACAAAAAAAAAAAACCTGATAACCAATATTCAGTGTAAGGGATGAGGCCTGAACCATTGATTTTGTGTTGCATATGAATGATTTTGTAATGAAGCATCCTTTTCAGGGTGATGTGCAATTATACAGATTTCTTTGCAGTTTAATCAAGAACTGTACCAGAGATGTCCCAGAGCAGTTGAGACTCAAATGAAAATTGGTTTCCAGAAACAGAAAGCCAGGTTTAAAGGCCACAGCTCAAAGAAATATAGCTCAAAAACTACTTTAACCACATTTTAAAAAGCAATACACTCAATTAGCCATAACTTATTTTTTCTAATGTGCTTAGACTGAGATTTTTGAGTTCTGAAGTTTCAACCTAATATTATGAGTTACTGGTATTCAGACATAAGATCATTTGCCAGATCAATGAAAGGTAAATTTGGACATATCCACATAACTTAACATTCTGAGTTATGAATTGAAACCTAGATCTCTTAGAGATTTCCCCAACTACCTTACCATGTACACTAATGCAAGGTAAAAAAAAAATAGCCCTGGAATTTTTGGTTTAGATTTGATTAAGAATTCAAACTTATGACTCGATTTTAGTCACACTTCAGCAGTTTCTTCCCTTAACTGAAGAAGCTGACCACCAAAAGATGTGAAAAGAAAAGTAGCGGATTGTTACTTTCAGCCTGTGTTGCTGCATTTGGTGGGCTGTTTTTAAACAAGAAAGTTGAGAAGAATAAATGATAATTGGTAACTTTAGTTTATCACAATTTTCTTTCATGAATATCTCTAATATTTGAAACACATTACATTGAAACAAAAGCTTGTTTACTGCAGCCTTGTTTGTTGATGTTACCCTAACTTAACATTCCCACAGTGTAGCCAATTTAAAATTGAACAAGAAAATATGCAGGCAGTTTGCAAGATTTTTTATTTTTTTTTTACATTTATTTCCACATGAAACACATTTGTGGGGCTCTATCTTGCTGGTTACTGCACTGTTTGCATGTGATTTTGCGGTCTATGTGGAAGCTGTGTCATAGTATAAGCAATTAGTCGGGCCCTCTTCTTTTTTTGGTGAAGGTTTCTGATTGTGATTAAAATTCACTGTGGAAAACAGGGAAGGCAGTACCTGCAACAGGGCTACAGTAGGCATTTTCTCAGTTGTCTTAAATGCTGTGCAATAATTTATCATGTTGCTCCTGGAGCTGCGCTACACAATGATGATCTAGGCCTACGCCTGAGAATGGAGCAATGGAAAGTTGTGGTAACGGGATTGTGTCTAAGTTATTTTGGTTCAGTTCAATAAAACAAATAAATAAATACATTGGAAGGCGCTGGTGTCAGTATCCTCCGTTTATGAACTAAAGCAAACTTGCCAGTTGTGCCTTTCAATAAAATTTTTTCATAGCCATGTAGTTTTTTTTTTTTTTTTACAATTACACAAATGTTAATGGTTATTTTTATATAATCCAGCTAAAAAGGCTGTGATATTTTATTTTGAAAAATTTGTAAAATGGATGACTTTTGGTAATTTACTGATGGATATGGTTATACTAGAAGGCAATCATTTAGAATTCTATGAATTTAGTTCACACATCCCTTTCTCATTTTTTTTTCTCACTATCTGAACTAGTTTTATATTTTTCATGCTTTCAGTATATATAGCTAGTGCCTATTTATCATAATTTTTAAAAATCACCATCTGTGGTCTTTAGGAGGAGGTGGTCCAGTCATCTCAACTGTGGATGAAGTGGAGCTGTAAGTTTTGAAGTGTTACCACCTACAACAAAAGAGCTGTAGTGAGTCAATACAAAAACGCTCATTGAAATTAAAGATAGGGTTTGAGCTGCATTTATCCCAAATGTCTAACTGTGCTCCAATCGTATGTGGGTTTTGCAAAACATAGCCAGGCACATAAAAAAGGACCAAATCCCATTGCTAAGTTATGCTGTGATCTCTGTACCTTTTCCAGCACTAACCAACATCAAACAATACGTTCTTTCTCTTAAAAGACAATTAAGAACACAAGAGACTTTGGATTGTCCACTTGTGGGGTGCTCTTATAAGTCTAGGTTAATCTGAACTTTTACTGCACATTAGAGTCCATATCATCATCATGCAGCAACATCTGTTCATTTCAAACCTGACCTTGTTGTAAAATGTCAGAGTCAGACCTTTATCACTTTGTCACAACACTTGGATGATTTAGTGACATCTGATTTATCGTTGCCAGACTCCTAAATTCAACCTGTTCATAATTCCATTCAGTGGTGGATTGCGTATCTCTTACTTTGCATGCAGGTCTTCATGTGTCTTAGTCAGCAATTCCAATATTGTTAGCTACTTCTTTGATGCAGGTGAATGTGTAGAACAAATAACTTGGCAGACAACTGAAAATATTTTAAAGGAGTTTGACTGCACATCTGAGAAACTGATGGCATATTGAACTGAAGCATCACAGAGTGCAAATTCACTCAGTTAGTATTAAGAGAGAGACCTTTAAGCACAGAATTTAAAAGGCAGTCATTTTATGAAAAGCACTTTACTGTCTTTCAATTGTTTAATATATATCTTGAATGTTGTCTAAGTCCCTATTCTAACAGTAATTTCAGAAATTCTCAAAATAGACACTTTGGGCTGTTCAAGTCATGTTTGGATGGTGAGTACTTAATAAAAAAAAATAAAATTCTTTTAAATTAAGATGTCTGTTATTGCATAACTTTTTACGTTGACAATTTGATACTTACATACTTGGTTTCGTCATAGAAACAGAACCAAAATAAGCTACATTTAACAGATAAGGTTACGCATGGAATTATTCATAAGTTTGGCAGATGTACACTAAAGTGGTGTTATTCTATTCAGAACATGTCGGAAATGAGATAGGTATCTGTCTGGATATATGTAAGAGGAAGAAAGTAGAAAAATGCTTTGCTTTCCCATTAGAATTTGTGCTATGACATTAGCCGAATAGCAAATTCCTTCAAGGAGCCTTCCATGCAACAGCGGGTCAAAGATTAAGCTCTTATCCAGACTCCAGCTGCAGTGATTAATCATGTTGGCTGTGCGTTGTTCTTTGCATCAAATGATATACAAAAAAAAAAAAAAAATAGCCAGTGTTCCAGGAAGCCGACTGGTCACTTCCTTAATAAACTTAACAGATGGCTGTGCACACACTGCTGTGGATTTTTATTGGCTGGTATTTGGAAACTTCCATTTCTGCTCAGCGAACTGGGCATTGTAACACGTAATCAAAAATTAATATGTTAAAGAGTCCAAGAGCAGGTTCTGATGGATTTTTGATGCCCTGTCCTAGTCACACCTACTAGAAACGCATCAGCAAATGAAGCTCTTCAATTCGTTCACATACTTAAAACATTGTAATGTGTCATTATCTGATTATGGACCACATACAATTTGCGGTTAGACTCCATGTGCTATTCATATTTATGAAAAACATTAAATACAAGCTCACAAAACAGAACAAACCAAAAAGAAAAAATCTGATCTGGTTAACTGTTGGGTGCAACGAGGACTCGTGATTTCAAAACTTCTAAAAACAGGTGTGTGAGGTGACCCTAATGATCTATATTAAATTCTATACTTGAAAGTAGGGCTGGACGATATGAAGACAATCTAATATCATGATATATCATACTATATCGCGATACATGATATATATGTATATCACAACATGTTTAAATTACCTTCAAAAATAATACAGTGCATAGAATTGCACTGATATACTCATACAAGGTTTTGGTTTCATATTTTATTTTATTTTATTATATTTTAACCGACTCAAAACCTTTCACTAATAATTCCACCACATTATGTCTTTAGGTGTCAGTGTTAGACCTTGAACAAGATCCCAGCAACCAAACAGGAAACAAAGCAAAAACATGCAATACTAAATAAAATGCAAAACAATAATAAACAAGGGTTTTTTTGTGCATAATAAAAAAAAAAAAATGCGAAATGAAAAAAGAAATTGACGTGCAGAAAATACTCCTGTTTGGAGGAGGGGTTTATGATGCATTCAAAGTGTGTGGGAAAAATAAGATTCAGTGAAATAGATAAAGACGGCTTAATGTCGTCGTGCGAATTTGTACTCAATGGCTGCCATGGAGTCATGTGGGAAAACGCAAGATACATTGAGTATATTCGATATATTGCGCACCCCACTTGGAAGAATTTTTCTTCTCCATTTTCAGGTGAAATCGCCCTACAATGCTTCTCCATGTTTTAGTATCACAATCTGAGATCAGATATCTTTCAGTTGAAGTCTCCCCTTTGAATTGTTGAAGAACTATACCAAGTGTTGTGAACACACCTTGGTCTGAGAGGAGGATTAATTTTGCAGTTTGGAGATTCTGATTTCAGTAACAAGTTGCACAACTTAAAGGACATCAAAGACCTTTCTGTGGACCAGGCATCTTTACACTTGACACATACAGCCTCCCTTCCGGCAGTAAGGGGTATTCTGTTGAATTGCCTGACCCTTTCCGAATTGCACAGTTCTCACATGATCTAGAACTGCAACTAAAAGATTGGAATTATAGATATGCCAAGGATGGACTGTGAAATTGCTTACATCACAATCAGAAACCGTCACCACCAAAAAAAAGGGGGGGCCCGACTAATTGCCTAAAATATGACACAGCATCCACCTAGACCACAAAATCACTTGCAAACAGTGTAATACCTTGCATAACAGAGCGCCACATATTTGCTTCTGTGGAAATAAATGTAAAACACTATTTGCTGCTAGCTGGTAACTAACTACTAGCTGGCTGTGTTTTTTCTTGTTTAATTGTATTGCAAAATGTTGCCAAAGCAACAGTCTAGAAGCATCCCTGTCTGCGGAACCAGGGTATGAAAGGGGATGGTAACCATGGTTTCACAGCCTGAAATTTGGAAACTACGGTACCAGCATAAGTTGAATGCAGCAGGATTCCCTAAAGTGAATGCAAACAGGAGATTCAAAGGGAAAATGTATCAAGAAGTCAAAGAGGGATGAGGTTAAATATTGCTCTGATCCAACAGAAGGACAGAATCCTAACAGAATGGAGGAGAAGTGCAAGATAATGGAAGTTGAAATGCAGAAGAGGGACCCTGATCACCAGCTGCTGGGCAATTTGATGGTTGCAACATTCAGAGCATAGAAAAGAGATCATTGGAGATCAGTGCCACCAGAGCTTATTTTACAACGGCCTGCTTTGTTTGAAGAGAAATAGGTAATCTCATTATGTATTCATTCCAAGAAAGATTTTATCCTGTTATGTTAGGCAGTGCTAACTGTCCTACTAATTTAATTTTTTTAATTTTCTGTTATCTCCTCAGATTAGGGCAGAATTTAAGAGGATCATCACCACAGATCTTCTGGAAGCTTTTCTCAGTTGACTTGATGGCCTGGTCCCAAGAATCCTGGAGATGTAATGTAATTGGAAAAAGCAGCCGCTCACAGAGATTCTAGACTGTCTTGTAAAAGACTGTAGTAAAAGTGAGGAAGGAACAAAATCAGGCAATATTTATTAATGCAGTTTCATTTTCCTGAACAATTTTTTAGTCATATCTTGAAGGACACAAACGAGAGGAGAAGGGCAGCTGCTCTGCAAAACTACATATCAGGCGAAGATCAGTCAGATGTAATAAGGATCTGTGATCTAAGACATTACAATTGTCACTTAAATCTGAGTGCTTGTTTATATTTCTTTATATATTCAAAACCTTTGTGTTATATTAAAAAAAATTGCAATATATTGATGCCATGGAATAAATCCTTTGCTTGTGTGGCTGGTATCGGGTCGGTACAATCACTGCTACAGTTTATACTTTATTTTGGAGAAAGATCGGTGTGTCTTTAAAACAGAGAAAAAGAAGACGGAGACGGTTACTATATATCCGTGGTCAACCAACGGACCTCGGTCCGGATACGGACCCATATGCCATCCCATCTGGACCCGGAATAAATTGTTAAAATATTTGTTAATTTTGACGGGAGAATTAATTTTAAACCGGAGCATTTATTTTTTTCCTTATCTGACAAAAATGCTTTTACCAACACTGCACTGAGCAAGGATTGGAAGCTACAAACCAATCGCGTACGAGTCATACTAACCACGTGTTTGGATCTGGAGGTCAGTCCACTTTCTCCACCAGAGGGCGTACAAGGTCTCCTGGAGCTGGAGCTGATTGTACCACCTGTCGCTCGTTTGCTCATCAGGAGACCAGTATATAAGGAGGCAGAGGACGTCTCTCCAATGCCAGAGTGTTTGCCAGTTATGGTTAGCAAGCCTGAGCCAACCTGCCTGTCTGAATCTCTGACTACCTGAAAACCTGAACCTGATCTGTTTTCTCCTCTCTGCTTCCTAGATTGAACCTGCCTGAAACCAGAAACCCAGAAGAGTTTCTCTGTCTGTTCTCTGAAGAACCCTGGAGATTAATCCCTGTCAAAGACCTGCCTGTCCGCTCTCTGAAGAAACTGGAAGGGAAACTCAAATCAGAACCTGCCAACACTCAAACCAAGCTCTGCCTCCACCAAGCCCTCTGCCTGCCAACAGCCTCTGGACCCTCCTGGTTCCCCCCTTCTGCCGCTCTGCTCAAACTCCTGAACAGGTACAGACCTGCATACTTTCATCCTGCAAATTACCTGGACATCCACTAACTCCTCTGTCCCCCTCTGCAGTGAACCCACTCGTGACCAGTCCTGGATCGGATAACCCCTGGATCTGTTTATTGATTGTGCTCTTACTTCAATAAATCTTTGGACTTTTTCCCCAGTCTCTGAGTGTTTCTGCATGTGGGTTAGGCACCTGAAGCCCAACATGACACCACGTGGTTCAACTAGCGAATCAATTTGCCAGCTTGAACTCAGAGCGAGTTGAATGAGCAAACCGAAGCAGAGGATGTAGCCAGGCACAGACATCCACGCAGTGTGATATAAGGAAGAGGAGGTGAAAGGCGAGCGAAAAGCGATTGAAGCGAGAAACGCAGGGAGGTGATACAGGAAGACAGGGCGTGAATTAAATAAAAAAAAGTGGCCCTGTTTATCTTGATCATGTTCGGCTCCACATACAGCTGTGAGGCAGCGTTCTCTACAATGAACATAATAAAAACAAAATATCGTTCCAAGCTCACCAATGAGCATCTGCACATGTGCATGAGAATGGCCCTGACCTCCTTCAAGCCCAGATTTAAAATGTTGGCAGGGCAAGCCAAAGCTCAATTCTCACACTGAGCAAGGGACATTGGGGGAAGACAGATGTAAGAGAAATAGTTCAGGTGTTTTGAGAGTTGTTTTGTTGAGCAGAAATATTGAGATTGTTCAATCAAAAGGAAACTGAAGCTGCTATTTTTTCTTAAGCACTTTCTTTATTTTTGAATACATAATTTAGTTATTTTTAATTTAAACTGCAGCCACACAATGTTATCCTATGTTTCAGTGCTAATAAACTTCTTTGAAATTATTTTAACCTGTATTATTATTTTTTTTAACACCATGTATTCCGATATTGTCATACTGCAAATAGACGATATTGCGGACCTCTGCTTGAGTAAATTTCTTTGAACTGGACATCCTCACAGTTTTCTTGAATACCCCTGCTATATATAATAGAAACAACTGTGTCCTCGAGTTAGCAGCTAAACTAGAGGAGAAACTGGCATAGTCTACTAGCATCAAACCGTTAACACTATAAAACGTACTTGCTTCTGTTCCAACAGACCTAGGGAGGGTATTGATTTCTACCACACAACTGTTATTTTATGAAACCTTATATTAGTAATGTTTCATAGGCATTACCCACCTGTAAAACAGAGAAACACAAGATGGAAACGTTTACTGTTTATATCCTTTAAGTTATATATTTCGGACTGATAAAAGAGAACTGTGTCAATGGGAGTACCCCGGTACCACACCCTAACTCCACAGTCTTTTCCCTGTTTTTTACCTGTAAAAGTATTAATAAAACAAAACTGTCAACACATCTTTGTGTGTGTCAAACTTTCACAATATATTTTAGGTTCTAAGGTTTTTAGGCTTTTAACCATGCTTTCATTAGGGCTCGTAGAACAGCAAATATGCCATTTCAAGCCCAACCAATGTTAGACACACTATTCAGAGACCTTAAGGACCAGCACCAAATACCCTATATAATCATTCTATGACCCCTTCAGTAGTCTCTAGATAATAATAAATTCTTACTCTTTCATTTAGTGGGGGAATAGTAATGAACACAGTCTGATTAACAAAAATCAAATTTACATTTTGCCAAATAAAACAAAATCGCCATCAGAGCCAGCGGTACTTCACACATGGCTATGTTGAAAGAGGGCTGCTGCAGACGGGCTAAAAATAGCCCTAACTGCAGTTAGCTGGTTGTTGAAGTCCTCTAAATATGTCAACTTTTTTTTAAATGATGCACTAAATCAGTAAATGGGTCATATAGTGACGCTTAAAAGTATAATGTTCTCGCCTAAAATGATCTTTAAACTTACTTTTATAGAAAACAGCACAAAAAAGAAGTTTTAACTTAATACTCTTAACTCTATAAGCGCTCCCCTGGAAGCTGCTGCTTCCGCTGTCAATCTCAAGAATGGACAAGTCTGCTCTAATGCATATTCGGTAAAGAGGGAGGGGTGAGAACAACATCTGAGGACTTTGTCCATTATCGGTCTTCTTGTTCTTTTGGATTGGAACGGTACTAGAGATGAGGTTGATGTCATTTTTAGAGTACACAAGCACATGAGAACGCACAAGTATGGATATTGAGAAACAGCACCAGTTTTCCATGAAAGGTGAGTTACCTCAGTAACGGTAGATTACTAACCTGTTGAGTAAAATAAGATAGCTGTCTGCTGGCTACAATTACTTATTTTATCCATTTGAAGGTCAGTGTTGAATCCCATCACTAATGATGCCAGCCAGCTGGATACTGTTGTAGGCTACTTCTTAAAAAAGGATTTTTTTTATTATAATCTGGTTTTCTTTCATTTTTGTTTTTCAAGAAAAAAAAACAGGTTTAACAATTTTTTTTGCATAATTTTATTACGTAGATCCAACAAGATTATTCTTTTTAGAAACTACTTATTTCCTCTTTTTATTAAAATAAAATTTTCACATAAAGCTAACTTAATTTTAACATTGCTCCACTCATTTTTGTCAATTTAAGAGTTCTAAATGTGTACTTTTGTCTGAATCCAGCTTAATTTTTAATTTAATTTAAAATTTAATTTAATTTCCAAATTACAAATTTAAGTTGGATCTTTGTTTAAAAAACATCTGTTAGTATTTTTTTTTACTATTTACTAGTTCAACACTGGTACTTGTAAATAGAATGCCAGTGTCTATCATGATCTGGCCTGTTGCTCCTCCTTAATTGGTAATTCCTTTCACCTGTCATTTTCCCTCCCTGCCTCAATTATAATTTATTCCTCTCACCTGTTTCCTCTTGGTTATATTCAGTTCAGCCTGAGCATTCAGTGCCAGATCATTACTTGTCTTTCTGTTAGTCTGTCTGTCTGAGTTTTTGCCTTGGTTCATGTCCTGGATTCTGGCAGCCAGTGGAAAGAGGGTTTTTTTGTTTGTCTTGTCTCCTGATCGTCCACTGTTAATCCCCTGCAGAGTCCTCTGGGTTTTTGGTTCCATGTCCTGTCTTGGCTACCCTCTTCCACTGAGCCTGCTCATCTGCATCTTATCCGGTTATGCTTCTGATCCCAGTCAGACTCTGAACCCTCCTGGGAGCTTGTGGATGCCTGGAAGTCTGGATCCTACCACCTCTTCTGTTCCTGCCTCATCTGGATCCTGTTCCTGTCTGTTCTGGATCCCTGACCAGGATCGGCTTCCAGCGTGTCCTCTGGGACTGCAGCACTTGGGGACATTCTTGGACTGGACTGTTAAACCAGGTAAGTGGCCAACTCAGATAATCATCTTCAGTCAGATGATCATGGTCACTTACCTGTGTTTCTCCTGCAGAGTGTCTGTGATTGGGCGGTGCCCCGCTCCCCATCCTGCAGTGTCCGCGAGCCACAGCTCCACTTTAGTTTTTGTTTTATTTAATAAACTTTTTGAACTTTCCTACTGACTGTCTCTCCTTAAATACTGGGTCCATCTGTCCGCGCTTCCTGACAGTGTCAGGGTTTAGTTGTATTTTGAGGATCCAAATGCAGAGGAAGAGAGGCTGAGGTGATTTCTTGTAGTTTAATGCAGACACTAATAACAGAGGCAAAGTCCAACTAAAAATGTAACACAGACCAGAAACATGGAGACATCAAGGGAAAAACAAACACGAGGAGCCAGGATGAGACGAGTAACGTAGACCACAGCATGGGAAGACAGCAAAGACAAGGAACCAACAAAGAGTGAGAGCAGAGGGAGAGCATATATAGCTGAGTGAGACAAAGGCAGGGCTAACGAGTTGACAAGGAGCAGGTGTGAGAGAGGACAACGAGGGAGCCAAGTGGAAAGGAACACACACACACACACACACACACACACACACACAAGAGGGGAACAGAGGACAACAGAAAAATATGAGAACTAACATAAATCTAGAAATTACAACAAAACTGGAATTAAACCAATAAAACTAGAAAACAAGGAGCAAAGTAAAGAACAGCAGAACCAAGACCATGACAGCCAGTAGTATGTGCAAATCAAATTTGGAAATCAAGTTATTACATTACATAAAGCTGACATTTTGGTCATTTGATACTGAAAACTGACATGAATAATAAAGTATATACACCACACAGGTTGAGACATTTTGTCTCATTTTGTACAATAGAAAATTGTGCTTTATGGTGGTGTTAGAGGAAAGCTCATTAAGTGAAAGGTGACAGACTTGATTGTTGTCAGAATTATGGTCACAAAATTCAATTCAATACATTATAAGGTGTGCATGCTGTGGCCAAGGGTTAACCGTAATATGACAAAACAATAAAATTACAATATATTCACATTGTGCAAAACATTTTCCATGAATCGCGTGTTTCTCGCTTCTTTACAGTCACGTTTCCTTCAAATGCTCATTAAGAGACTCACAAACATAACTTAAACATAGCTCTCTTAACATCGCTTTAAGAAAATGCAGCAGTGCAACTAGAAAGTGAATTTGGAGAACCTGAGAAATTAAACTATAAAGCTTTAACAGAGGGATCTAAGTCAAACCCTCTAAGATCAACAACGCCTGTATCGCTTTCAGGCCTGTAAACTGATCTTGAGATCGTGGACTTTGCAGGACATCTTTTTGTTAATGTCTTCCAGCTCCAGAAATATCTTCTGAAATACTACAAAGGTCTATTTCAGTTTCTTTGGATAGCTAAGATCCAAGGCATAAATAAGGCCCATAAGGTACGTGCAAGCATGTGGTACACTGGGAATGCCAAAAAGGACCTCTGCTCCCTCAATAGCAATTCCAGCTTGTTTCTCAAGACCACCATCCCTGGCTTTGTTGAGTACAAATGTAGTGATGGCCTCTTGGGTGGCTGCAGAATCATTGTCATCTCAAACCTGGGAAATATATCAAAGAGAATTTAACCTACTTTGTTTTATAATGTGAAGAATGCATATAGTTATTTGCGATGAACAGAAATCTGGGTGACATTACGTGGTTGCTGTGTTAGTTTTGATCCATATACTTATGTACAATTCGTCCCCGAACAGCACTTGAAGAATGTGCTGTGTGTTGTCGGCATTTGGGTGTGAATACGTGAGTTGCTGTGGTAGTTTTTAACTGTGTTGGGATTTAACCCAATTTTTGTGGAGATCACAGGTCATAGTGGACCAATAGCCATAGTCATGAGCAATGTTCACCCTAATTTTTCATGTGTCTGAGCAAAATCACCGACTCTCTGAGCAATCACTTGACCTCTGTGAGCAACATCACACGAGCCCACAGAGGCTACATCACATCTGTCCAAAACCTGAGATTATAACAAGATACATGAATTACTACAATAATCCAGTTACAGCAATAATTTCTTTTAAATTACTTAGTTTAGATCAGGCTTCTCCAAAGTCGGTCCTCTAGGGCCGCTGTCCTGCAGGTTTTAGAGGTTTCCCTGCTTTAGCACAGCTGATTATGATGATTGCAGTTGAGCAAAAGCATGTTAATCAGCTTTCAATTAAAACCAGCTGTGCTGGAGCAGAGAAACATCTGAAACCTGCAGGACAGCGGGCCTCGAGGCCCGACTTTGGGGATGCCTGGTTTAGATAAAACTAATTTAGTCAGATTACATGAAAAATACAATAGTCTTGGATTTTATAGCTGTACAGCATATTTTTATTTTAGAGTAGGGTTCCTGCTAAGGAAGAACTGAGAGACATGTACATCTGTCAGAGTTCCAATTTTAATGCCAGGAATCTTACTGCTGCACTCAGTTATAGTTTAAGGGTGTTCCATAGTCAGAAACCCACAAGATTAATAACAGAACTTCACAGAATGAGAGCAATAATTTATTCTGTATCAAATTTTGGCACTTTCAGCTCTAATTTTCTATTCATATATTTTAGTTTCAATTCACCTATTTTTTGCCCCAACACCGTTAGAGCTACTGCACATTTCTTCACTTAAATAACACTACCTTTACGTTAGCTGAAAATATACATATAGCCTATATGAATAATATAAAGTGAGGTTGGCACAAATTAAACCCCTACGAGACAATCAGTGTCAACTAAACTTTAGAAGGATTGGTGAACAATGCTGGCAAAAAGATGAACATATCAGTTATTTAAAAATCCCATCCCATCATTAAATACATATGTTGATTATAGCTTTAATATAGCCAATTAATGCTTTACTTAAGTTCCACACACACACCCACACTCCTCCCTTTTGTGTTGAATGAGTGAAGTGTGAGAAAACTGCTTTTATTCTCTGTCAAATAACTCTCATATCACTCATGCATTGACTTTTTCAGCCATTTTCTGCAACCAACTCGCTTTTTCAGCAGGAACAGCATCACTTCTTATGGTTTAATATTCTCCAGATTGCTTAAGTTTTGTAATTTAAGGGTAATGCGTTCTTTGAGCATCTTTCTACTCAGGGTAGATCTGCCGTTCTTTCTTAAACGGGACCCAGAACAAAGACACATGTCTTCCCCACCCATCAATCAGCCGTGCGCTCAGATCAGCAACTGCCGCCACACAGAGCAGCACCGCGGAACACCGTCTCACCAGAGTTGCAAAATCAAATAAAATAACTTGTTTTTATTATTATTTTGTGTACAGTTCAGCTTGGATTTTATTTTCCTGCGCAGCATAGATTTGTTGTGCGTGCTGAACCCAGATGCCGTGCATGATTGCGCACACACACAGTTTAGAGGGAACACTGGTCATGAGTGTATGCATGTATACAAGTGTACTGTAAAACTTTCTATATAAATCAAGAAATACATCTGAAAATCTTGTAGTATCAATACATATGCAGAAATATAATTTCTTTACTCAGTAGTTCTTGATTAATTCCTCTGTCTTTTCACCAAGGTAGAGAAAGAGGCTTCTGATCACAGTTTCTCTTCTGGACTCAATGCTGTTGTCCTACAATTATATGAAATATGGGATTATCTTAAAGGGTTTGTTCACACGTTCATCTTCAGAACACAAATTCTGTCTCGCTCTATCACATACAGCAACGTCATGACCACTTTCAAGGCCCAGAAAGTAAGTAAAGACATAGTTAATATGACTACAGGAGCTTAACCTTAATGTGTTGAATTTGTGCAAAAAAAAAATCAACAAAAAGAACGACTATATTTAACAATTTGGTATCTTCTGGTTCAGTCTCCTGCACTGTTTATGTGGTAAACAGAGAGTTAAGCTTTAACGCTGGCTCACTACTGGCCGACACCTAAGCACAATGATGCATGCTTATGAAGCTGACGCAGGAGCTGGCAAACCAGAGGTCAATACTGAGCCGGCGTTTTGAAGTAGAACAGGGAAAGCTGTGACAAAGCTGTGTTTATTAAGTGGACAGAATAGGAAACTGACATGGAAAGAAGAAAAAGTTGAAAAACGTCATTATTTTTGGGGGGTTTTTGTGTGCACAAAAAAGTATTATCCCTGCCTCATGGAATTAAGGTTGAGCCGCAGTAGTCGCATGGACTGTTTTAACAATGTCTTTACCATTTTTTTTGGAATGACATGAGGGTAAGAAATGCATGACAGATTTTTGTGTGACCTGATAAGTACAGATATCGGAATGCTGCAACATTTAAAAGTACATGCCTCATTCAGGATTTCATGGGTGTCATGAAGTTTCTTCCCAACAGCTCCTCCCTTCCTCCTGTAGAGTCGTAACAATTTAGCCGTGTATTCGTCCAACCTACCAAAGAATGTTGATTATAGTTGCTTCACTGATATCCTCCGGAATTACTCTTCGATCTGAGAAAGAGACCAAAAGAAATGTAGACATATTTCAGAAAATTAATTCAGAAAATACAAAATTTAGAAAAGAATTAGAAACACAGGGAAAGAGAAAATACCAAGTAGAGTTGTTACCAAGTGGAATTGTATTCTAGTAACTATAGAAATACACTAAGAACGACATTTAAGTGGTGATGTTTGGAAAGGGATGCTGCACTAAATGAGAGTTAATTTAAGTGCATGGTTTGAGTTAAGTAAGCAGCTTAGTTTCAGCAAATTCCACACTACTACCACATTGCCAGACAAAGTACTTTGTGTTAAAAAAATAATTAGATAATTATTCAAATGTTCTAAACACCTGGAAAAAACTCAAACAGTGCAGGCCATCGAGCATATAGGTCAACCACAGGTGGTTTCTGGATCACATCTTTACGACGCAGTAAGAAGATCTTTGCCATCATCATGAATGACTCTGTTGTGGTCCGTCTTCTTGTACTCATAGAGAAGCTCCACTCTCTCCTTTTCAAGGGATGCATCCGTTTCACCTTGAGGGTGAGGTTTCAGATAGTTTTTCAGATTTCTTTGCTATTTTTAAGTTTTTTGCTGCAGTTTTATCTCCAGCAGACTTTCTCTTAAGACAGTTGATGTATAGTTCTGGTATTCCAAGGTGTCTCACTTTTGCTCTGAAATTTCCAAGTTTGTACTTCAGGCTGTTGTTCCAACTATATAAACCATTGAAGGATACTGGGTCCCTCAAATATGGGTGTTTCCTAACCAGGGCCTCAGTAGACTGCTCCCTCTGTGCACCTGATGGATAGGCAGTGTAGATGAAGATGCTCTCTGCTAGTTTGTCCAGAATGTTGGATTTTACTGCACGATTGCAAAGTAAGGTTCTGTCCTTTAGGTTAGCTTTATTTGCTGCTTGAAGAATGAGCTTGGTGTAGGGTGGCCATTTCTATAACACCAAAAAGGAGGACATTGTGCGGCATATCAATTACTAAGGTGTACATAAGAATCGGGTAAAGTCACATTTATAGTACAATTCTTAGTAGTTTAAAGATGATGCTTGTGTAGTTGAATAGAACAAAATATTAAAGAGATGTAAAAAAAGAATTGGTTCCCAGCATTTGTATTTATTTAATACATTGTGGTGTTTAAAAAGTGACTATTTTTTGACACGATTAATTCGAGCAGAACTGCTGCAATTGATCATAAAGCAGTTGTTTGGAAAAGAAGCTTGAGGCGGAGAGAGAGCTAGAGAATAGGACAATACAAATGTCAAAAAGTGGCTGGAAAAGAGGAATTCGTGACATGGCTGCAGCCTGTCGAGAGTAAAGATGATTTCACCATGTTATCTATCTATCTATATCTATATATATCTATATATATATATATATATATATATATATATATATATATATATATATACTGTATATATATATATATATATATATATATATATATATATACACAAACTTGTGTCATGGAACTGTGCTTACAGCTCCTTATTTCATGTATACTAATAACTTGTGTACATGATACTTGTTGATGAAATTAAAATTATTTCTAATAGCATTAAAAGAGCATTAAATTAGAGTTCCTCATTCCGGTATAAACCCTGTGAACGTTTAATTTAATATGACATATTAAAAAAAATCCCCATCATCATCCAGCAGATGTTCAGTTTCTGCCCAAATATTTTCTCTTTCTGCTGTGGATTTTTGTAACAGGAATAAACAGGATCATCCATAGTTTGTATGAACTATGTTTGTTCTCCGCTTCCAAACTCATCATCTCTTCATCCATTCCTGCAATAAGAATTTTTTGGTCTGTTGAAGCACCAATAGTCTGCATCCAGTTATTTAATTAATTGCTCTTAATTTTGGGAATATATACGAACTATGCTCTAATTTCTAGTAACCGACCTGTTTTTACTATAATTTAATTTGACAAACCGGGTCTTCACTACATTCTTTATCCTGTTTGGTGCGATTGCAATTGCGGGTCTTGATCTGGACTGACGGGAGCGGAGACAAAAAGAGCTCAGTTCCGTATTTTGACGGTGAAAGACGGAGAAGACGTACGTGGACAGAGACGTGCGGAGGAGTAGCGGAGGATGTGGAACAGCTCTCATTGATTTACATGACAGACAAGTACTTCGCACGACGTACTTGAGCGGAGCGGAGCACTGACAGAGTATGTGGAATCTGGGTGTAAAGGAGGGCAAATACACGTCCGGCTGGATGCGGCGCCGGACGCCGGACAGTGCAATGAAAATCCGGACTGTCCGCCCTAAAGCCGGACATCTGGCCACCCTAGCTTGGTGTCAAAGGAGAACCTTCTCCTTTGACACCAAGCTCATTCTTCAAGCAGCAAGTATTACAAACTGAGCTGGCCAAGGCACAGAACGAATGGAGGATGTGCTCCCTGGAGAAGACAGAATAGAGGTGTCGCTGGATGCAGTGGAGCAGGAACGAGTGCAGCTAATATCAAAGCTATCCTGGAGTCCTTGATCCTTTGAAGAATCTGGAGTAAATGTTACTGCGATAACTGGATTAGCAGGGACCACCTTGATGGTGTCTTTGTCATTTATTTCATCTGTTTTGAGGAGAGTAAAAAACTGACCATTAATATCTTGGTTGTGGAACTGAAAACTAAAATCCTGTTCAAATGCAAATGTCTCTTGTACAATTTGCTTAAATTCTTCTACAGTCTGAGGTATTCCTGTGGGCAAGGAAAGCATTCGTATTTCATCTTCCAGTATTACTCTGAGCCTGGCAGACATGATGATTCATGCAATAAATCAAAAAGTTTAAATCTTTTATTTAGATACGGTTCACTTGTAAATGAAGCCTCTGGGTGACATTTTTGGGTGGTTAAGCATTTTTTTCAGATCCAGGTAAGTTTGAGAGTCATGTAAATCACTTACATAATGACAGTGAATCGAGGATTAACATCAGTGAAGGATATTTAAGTTAAATTTAAGTTAAATAACCATCTTTGTTCCTCCTTCATTATATAAACAGATGATCCACCAGCTTCTTCAAGCCCCCCTCTCCCTGTCCCAGTGAAGAAGGTGACCTGCATGGTGTTCAGGGAAAGGCCATTTAAAAAATGTAAGAGTAAACACCTTTTATATATATAAAAAAGTAAACACATTTTTTTTTTATCTAAATCATGATCACAATAAAACGAAATGACATACAGTTCTTTATAATGGATCCTTGACAGCTGACACTGAGTAGTCTCCAGAAGCCTGTTTTAAAATGTTGTAATATTAAATAGTTCAGTTAGATCTTTATATTCAGATTAAATTACAATAATTAAAAGACATCTATAAATCTGATCATTCTCATGAGCAGCCTGAAGCAGCCACACCAAAAGTACATGTTTTCTCATTACATTTTAGTTGGACATTTAATGCGATTGCTCCCCTGGCGCTGCATAAGGGCGGCCCACTGCTCCTCAAAGGGGGTGGGTTAAATGCAGAGAGTTAATTTCTCCATTGTGAGATCAATAAAGTTCAATTTTATTTATTTATTTTGTTAACATGTATACATGAATGAAAAATAAGTTCTCAGGGCCAGCATAAATATGACCTTTCTCAGTTATAGTGAAACCTTATAAGAATATATTTTAAAAGTCCAAAAACAAATTTTTATATATGTACATAAATATAACTAATTGTTTTGTTTTAAATAAGCTATTATTATTTTGAGAGAATAATTTGTAGGGGAAAGTTTAAAGTTAATGTATATTTAACTTATCGTGTTAGGATAGTTATCTTTTGTAGAATTTTTACACTTAAAATTATTTTTAAAATGTATATGATACTCTTCGATGCATCTTTATAGCAGTCATACAGATATCACATGTCTTTCATGGAGCCCCAAACTCCTGGCTGCGCCCCTGCATGTGTGGATCACAAATGTGGGTTTGTTAATATTGAGACTCTTCTAGCTCCATAATTGGATGAGCTAGTGTTGAGTATATTGTTAGGTTAGAAATTCAGGGCTGCTTGAAGTCAGTTCTTTATGAAACATATAATTTATCTATTGATTTATCTATTTTCTGAATTGCAATTGGGGCAAGTGAGAGCATGCAAGGTGCCTTTTGTTTGTGTATCTCTGCTGTCCTGTGATAGACAGGCTACCAAAATATATACCCTTCCTATTGCTAAATAACCACAGAAGATACCAGCTAGTAACCATGCCAGCCAGTAACCATGCAAGGACATAAGATGATGGCAAATGGATGAGTAATGCAGTATGTATCCATGCATGTTTGCATCTAGGAAACCTTTATTCATACAGTTATTTACTTATTTAGTATTCATAGGGCTTATATCACACAGAAACATATGTATTATGGACTAAAAGGGCATTACTGTGTATTTACCCATTGCTCTATACTAATCCTATTATTTATGGTAAAAACTTTACTTTCAAACATTTGTTTTCATCATTTTTCATTTATAAACATGCTGCATGGACTTTAATCCACTCACTTTATCTCAGAGATCACAATACTGAATGGTTGACTGCCTTCTTCACTACCCATGTAAAGCATATCTAATTTTTACAAATTATTTTAAAATAAAACATTCTCACTTCCTGTCCAGCTTGGTTAAAATAACTTTGACTTTTCAGGTTATAAGAGATACATTGCATGTTTAAAGAATAAGCTCAATTAAACCTTTAAATCAGTGATCTATATTATATTTCCATATATTTACAATTGGATGAAATATCACAAATATGTTTGTTCCAAACTACTGGATAAAAAAAAACTTCTAATTGCAAAAGAAATATTAACAATTTTAAAATAAAAAATATAAGCTTTAACACAATTTTTTTTGTGAAAATTAAAAGAATGAATAAGCAACTTACTACTAATACAGCAAGTATGTCATTTTTTTTTTTTTAAATGGCGCCGCTGGCAGAACAAGACTGTTTCTATAGCCATGAGTGGCCCAGTAAAAAAAATAAAAACACATACATAGTTATTTGAATAATGTGTGTAAGGCAAAGGCCCTGGATAACCTTTTAAATTTTTTTAAAACTGTCTTTGAAAGAAGCGTTTTAGTATTTTGTTCCTTTTAGTTTATCTGTAAGGTATTCTTGACCTATATCAGGTATTTATAAACATGTCTTTTTGTGCTGGATATCAAAACCCCACTAAAACCTCATTAATACCAATCAATGGATTTAAAAACATCAGTAATGTCAAGGCTGTGTGGCATTATGCAAAGAAAGGTATGACGTTGAAATCTTTCTACAGTTGTTGGAATGATACTCCAAGTCATCTTAGGAAAATAGTATTGGCTCTTTTTTTTGTCATTTAAAGATGTTCCCATTTACAGAGAAGTTTCTTCCCATTCTATTTCTCTACTGCCTGAACCTTCTCCCCAAAGCATATGTTGCGAATGTACTTAAAACAGCAGAACTAATGAATATAATTTCAGACCTTCTAACACTATTTTTATTGACTGCTCTTATTGTTCAATTTTGATAAATAGAATTAATTGAAGCAGAAAGTATTGTCAATATTTATATTTTCAGCATGCACTGTTTTGTTCTAGTACAAGGTCAATCCAGATTTCCATTCTGCCATCTAATGTAGTTCATAATAATTAAGTTACCAGGTAACATTTACCAATCCCACGATGCACAGTGCTTCACTGATAAGTGAAAAAATGTAAGGGAAAGTTTGACTTTCAGACAATTCTGCTTCTTTTTGTTGATCAGTACTGAAATATTTCTGGGAAGAAAAACATACCAATGATTATGATTTAATGCATTTAAAGTACTGTTTGATTTATCTGTTTGTGAGGGTGTGCAGTTACCTGCTCATAAATGTCAGCCTTGGTCTCTTTAAATTGCAAAGTCAACAGAGAGGAAAACAGAGAGCTTATTTTAGAGTAAAACAATGTAATATATATGTTACCCTCAGGGTGCTATTCTTGTTTATTTTGGTTCAGTCTCCATAATATGCCTTGTATTGGAGTTTATCACTATGAATTGTAACTTTACTGTTAAGAAAGTCACCTCTATCATAATACACAGAGATGGAAATCATGTTTTGTATGTTTTCCCGACTTTATAAGGCAGGGTAATGCATTACTGAGTAATGCAGGGCAAGACTTACCATTATGATTTTGTTAGACTTTCTAGTCATTTGTTAGCTTTGCATAGCTTCTACCTTCTATCTCCATACCCACCTTTGGAGGTTACTCTGGTCTAGAACCCAGTATGTGTTTGGTGAAAGTAAGGATGCTCTTCGTTCTGACTTATGGATATACCCTTTTAGATGTATCCTTTTTTTATATATAAATCAAAATATTTTTTAATTGTCATGTCTCAAAACTTGAAAAAAATCCTTGTTCTAGTCAAATTATTTCCTACCAGTGTATTTCCAATTTTATGTTCTGTACTGATTGAAAGATTTTGAGAAAACAATCTTGATCAGTAACAAAACAATAATTCGAAGTGAAGTGTCTTGTTGAACTGAACACATCTAACATTTTAGATTTGTATCACTGTTTTTATTATGGTCTAGACCGTTTACCAACACTTGATGAAAAGCTAAAGTGAATGTGAGTATGTAAGAACCTGTTTAGAGTTGAGAAATTTCAAAATAAACTCACATTTTGCCGAATGTAAGGACGCTATTTTATTGTTTTTTGTACTTAGAAAATCTAATATTATTAATTCTTACATTATATTATATCATACAATGAATGCCAACTTTTAGCCGCTCTTGGCCTGGCACTGACTCACTCACAGACAAGAGGAAATGTCAAGTTAATGACAGTTCGTCCGATTTAATGACCTAAAATTAACACCTTTAGAACTCCCTATCACCGCACCAGCTTCCACCGTAACGTCGTGGGGTTGTTTGAGTGCCCGTATGATCCTAGGTGCTATTCTGTCCGGGATGTTATACCCCTGGTAGGGTCTCCCATGGCAAAAGGTCCTAGGTGACAGGTCAGAATAAGAGCAGCTCAAAAGACCCTTATGGAGATAGTAAGATTAAGGACCACCTCACCCGGTATGGTGCAGCCAGGGCCCCACCCTGGAGCCAGGCCTTGGCTTGGGGCTCGCATCTGAGTGCCAGGTGGCTAGGCCTTTGCCCACAGGGCCCGCCCTCCTGTGGACCCACAACTCTCATAGGGATCTGTAGAGGTCAGGTGCAGAAAAGGACTGGGGGGCAGTCAAGACAGGGTGCCTCAACGGCCTAGTCCACACACGCAGTTTCTGGCTGTAGGGACGTGGAACGTCACCTCCATGGGGGAAAGGAGCCTGAGTTGTGCAGGAGGTGGAGAGGTACTAGTTGGATATAGTAGAATCACCTCTACGCACAGCTGGGGTTCCAGATTCCATCATCTGGAGGAAGGCTGGACTCTCCACTTCTCTGGGGTTGCTGACTGGGAGAGGCGGCGGGCTAGGGGGGCATTGCTCATTGCCCCCCATCTCATTTGTCATGTGTTGGAGGTTACCCCAGTAAACCAGAGGGTCGCATCCCTATGCCTCCGGGTTGGGGGTAGGTCTCACTGTTGTCTCAACCTAAGGGCCCAAAATCTTCTTGGAGCACTTGGGAGGAGTACTAGATGGTGCCCCAACTGGGGGACTCAATTTTTCTACACTTCAATGCCTAGGTGGGCAGCGACAGTAAGACCAGGACAGGGACAAGTAGGATCAGTAGGAAGGGCCTCTCCCTGAACCCGAGCTATTTTCTGTTATTGAACTTCTGTGCTAATCACAGCTTGTCCATAACAAACACCATGTTTGAGCATAAGGGTGTCCATAAGGGCACGTGGCACCAGGACACCCTAGGCTGGAGGTCAATGATAAACATTGCAGTTGTCTCATGTGATCTCCGTTCATGTGTCTCAAACACTCTTTTGAAAAGAGGGGCTTAACAACTGATCACCACCTGGTGGTGAGCTAGATCTGCTGGGGGGGAGGAAGCAGGTCAGACCTAAGTGTGTTATGAGGGTCTTTTGGTAACGTCTAATGAACCCTTCTGTTAGTGCAGTCTTTAACTCCCACCTCAGGATGAGTTTCTCCCAGTTCCTGAGGGAGGTTGGAGAAATGTAGTCAGAGTGGTCTGTGTTCTCCCCCTCCAGCTATGAATGGCTACATTCATAGCTGTCACCGCAAGGTCTCTGATGCCTGTCGTGGCGGCTATCCCTGAACCTGGCCTTGTTCACTAGTAAGGCTCAGGAGTCAGCTGAGAGGTACCGGCAGGCCAAGCGAGCTGCAGCTCGTGCAGTCACAGAGGCAGAAACTCAGGTCTGGGAGAAGTTCGGAGAGACCATGAAGGAGGACTATCAGTCAACCTGGAAAATGTTCTGGCAAACTTTCCGCCACCTTACAAGGGGGAAGCACTGCTTCACAAACAGTTTTTATTGTTTGAGTGGGGAGCTATTGACCTCGACTAGGGATGTTGTCAGGCAGTAGAAGGAGTACTTTGATGATCTCCTCAATCCCATCATCACATTTTCCAAGGAGGAGACAGAGGCTGGGGACTTAGAGACGGACTTTCCCATCAGCCAGGCTGAAGTCAATGAGGTAGTTAGAAAGCTTCTTGGTGGCAAGGCCCCAGGGGTCGGTGAGATTCGTCCTAAGTACTGTAAGTCTTTGAATGTCGTAGGACTGTCTTGGCTGACACGTCTCTGCAGCATTGTGTGGTGGCTGGGGACAGTATCCCTGCATTGGCAGACAGGGGTGGTCCCTCCACAAAAAAGCGGGATTGGAGGGTGTGCGCCAGTTACAGAGGAATCACATTCCTTAGCCTCCCAGTAAGGTCTACCTCTCGGGATGCTTGAGAGGAGGGTCCAGCTGATAGTCAAACCTCAGATCCAGAAGGAACAATGTGGTTTTAGTCCCAGCTCTATACCCTTCAGTGGATGCTTTGGGGTTTGCAGATGTTTGCCCAATTAGTCCACATGTTTTTTGTGGATCTGAAGAAGGCATCCAAATGTAACTCTTGGGGGGCCCTATGGGGGGTGCTCCAGAAAAATGGGGTCCGGAGTCCTCTGTTCAGGGCTGTCCATTCTCTGTATGACAGCAGCAGGAGCTTGGTTTGAAGGAAATCAGACCTGTTCCCAGAACATGTCTACATGATGCTGTCCTAGGTTATCAGTTCAGTTCATTAAATTTGTGGACAGAATTTCTAGGCGCAGCCAGAGACCAGAGGGTGTCTGATTTGGGAACCACAGGATACCATCTCTGCTGTTTTTTAGACAATGTTGTTCTGTTGGACTCATCAAACCAGGACCTTCGGCATTCACTGGGGCAGTTTGGAGCCAAGTGTAAAAAACGGACGGCATGAGGATCACCACCTCCAAATTCGAGGCCATGGTTCTCCACCGGAAAGAAGCGGACTCCCCTCTACAGGTTGGTGGAGAGTTCTTCTCTCAAGTGGAGGAGTTAAAGTATCGGTGTCGAGGTGGAGGTGGAGGAGCAATGACTGTACAAGCTCCTCCACGTTGAAACGAGTCAGCTGAGGTTGCTTGGGCATCTGTTCCGGATGCCTCTGGGTTGCCCCCTTCGGAAAGTGTTCTAGGCATGTCTTATTGGGAGGAGGCCTTGTGGAAGGCCACACCAGGGAAGGACACGCTGGAGGGACTATGTCTCTGAACTGGCCTGCTGTCACCTCTGGGTCTCCCCAGAGCAGCTGGAGGAGCTGTGTGTGGATCGGGAAGTCTGGGCATCTCTGCTTAGACTCCTGCCTCCACGACCCAGCTACGGATAAAGCAGAAGAATATAGAATGGCATGGAAAGATCTACCAAAACAAATCATGTGTGGACAGTGTTTCAATATATCGGGCACAGGGACAGAAATGAAAAAAAATCTGCACGTATCATGGACCTGCTCACCCTGCTTAGTCAAACACAACTGGTGTTACCTGGGCTTAAATCCTTTAAATCCTTTAAAACTTAAATCCTTTAAAACTGTCATTGCATTTGCCCGGCAGGCAAATGCAATGAAATTTGTACTCTCCCAACAATAAAAACTACTTGCCCCGGGAGATCATGCGATGGTTAACACCGAGCCCTGCCTTGATTCCATTGGGCAACAATCAGAAGCTGGTGGGACTGATAGAAGAAGGCGGGGCTGACAGAATTTCGTAGGGCTGACAGAAGCTGGTGCCATTGTTAAATCCTTAGAGCACATGGTTTCTCTGGGTTTATCGCTTTATTGAGTTTCCTTACCTCAGCAAGTTAAAGGTAAGACCGTAGTATATTGGACTGTTACTGTGTTTATGTTTGTTAACAGTTGTCTGCAATACAGAAATCAACAGAACCACCCTGATGATTTATTTATTGTGCAACAAAGTTAAATTATCCTGCTGCCTAATATTATGCTGAAGATGATTAAATTACATTTTCATGCTCCTAGGTCTGGGTGCAGGTCTGTTTTTCTCTTACTCTCTCCTCAGCAGGGCTGGATGGGCAGGTGCTTTACATCTGACCTGATTACCACCCTTCATAATGAGTTGGAAGCAGGAAGAGGGCGTCAGTTCGTTAGTGCTTCTGTGTGGTACAGACTGATCATCTTCCTAGCCTTGCTTCCTCATTTAACCTGAACCTAACCCCACTCTCTGTTTCCTCCTTCATAGAACCCTGGATCCCAAGCCCGAAACAACTCCTCAGAACCCACTTCACTCAGGACACTCACCTGAAACACTCCCAGTCTGCCTCCTGGAATCTGTGAGGCCTCGGGTCTTTTTTCTGCTTAAAGCCCTCCTGCCTGAGCTCACCTGCCTATCCACCCTCTGACACCACCTAAGGAAATCACCAACCGGACCTGCACCTTCTGCCTGGGCCAACTCGAGATAATACTCCCAACCAGACGCCAAGCCACAAACTTCTATAAAAATCTCTACTGATATTTGCTTCCGAGATTGCACTCATTCAGAGTCTGTCTTCTTAAAACATGACAGAATGAACTGACCAAACTGAATCTGGAGCGCAATTACGCAGTGCTGTTTCCCACCAGGAGTTACTGCTAGGCCAGCACGAAGCCCTAATTCAGACCATGATTGAGCAGCAGACACAGGTTATTCAGACAATGAATTCCCTAACCCAGGAACTTAAGATGTTAAGACTTTGCTGAACTTAAATCCACCTACCTCTGTTCCTCTCTCTTCAGGCAGTTCTCCCATTGTTCCCGCAGCGTCATCTGTGCCCGACGTGGGGGTTTCCCAAACCATTCACTGGAGATCTGAGTAAGTCCAGGGGATTCTTTTTACAATGCTCTCTAGTTTTCAGTCGTTCTCCTAGGTCCTTTCCTGAAGACGCCCACAAGATCTCCTATATAATCCGTCTCTTCAGAGACACATGTTTAAAATGCGCTGAGTCATTTATCGATGAGGCTACAATCCACAATTATAGTTACCCCAAATTCCTGGATCACTTCAAAAGGATGATCGCCTTCTCCTTCCGCGATTTTTATTTAATTGAATACATTTTATTAAATTCATTTATATATATATATATATATATATATATATATATATATATATATATATATATATAAAACCCCAGTTATACTTTTATTCCTTCCCAACTGATCACCACACGATAACCAACTTTCTAAGATATAAATGCTTTTCCATTTTCCTGTGGCCATGTTCATTCCTTCTTAAAAGATGCTTATTTTCAAAGTTTTTTGCTTTGTATTCTGAAACCAATATTGTGATGGTTAACAATGGCTGCGCTGTCAGCTTGGCTGAGAGCTATGATTAGTCAACTCATTATATTGTCATGCTCTGATGCTTTTTTTGCTCCCAATCTGCTCATGCACACAAAGACGTGAAAATTCAGAAGCCTTATTGGCACTCTGAACTGTATCTAAGACATAACAAAATTATTAGAAAACCAAAAGTAAACATCTGAGAGTGAGTTTTTCACATTAAAGAAAATTTTGCACAAACATAAAAGCCTTTCTTTGTTAATATCGTAAAAAAACTGTCTTCAGACAAGTTAAAAGAAGAAAACTGCAAAAATAAGTCAATTAAGAAAAGTCTACCTTTTCCAATTGCTATTATGTTTAATAATTGCTGACTATAGTGTGACCATCACTCTTCATTACACACTGTGGACCATTTCACATCTCTTCAAAACTCTTAATGTTGTCCACACCTACAGACACCTCCACTCTCACCCCATACTTTCTGCCTCTCACACTTCTTTTGTTTCCAGCTGAGAGAACCTCATCACATGCTTTTATGATGCCCACCCCCCAAACACCAGATGTAATTTCTAGGTACTAATTATCATTTTTGTTGTTGTTGTTTGTAGGCTCTTCTCACTGAACACTTCTCACCATCATCTGCACTGATGCAGAGGGCCCAGCTGCAAATGTTTAACCTTGAATACACCTCCGATGTTTATGCTTTGAGTTGTTTTTATTGTAGCCACAAAGAAAGATGGCTTACATTATGTGGCTGTGGTTGCAGGGTTTAATTTGCATGTAGAACTAAGTTAGTCAAAATGAATTATAAAAAAAAACTTGGTATTCAAAAATGTCAAACTAAATAAAAAAAAAGTTTATTACAATTTCAACCATTGCACTTATGTTGTCTGCTCTGATCCAATTGGTGTCTACATTTCTTTTCCTGGTGCTAAGGTCAAGAACACGTATTCACACACACACATACACACACACAAAACCTTGTTCACTACAGGGTTTACTATTGACTTATATTAATTGCTACAGACTTACCATGACCTTTATTTTACGGGTTCATACCGGACCCCAACCTAACCTCAATTCACACCTTTGTCTTAAACATGACCCCTGACCCTAAAACCGAAATGTCACTAATGAGGTCCAGAATTTTTTATTTTTTCATTTTTTTAGAAAATGTCCCCCACACTGTTTAAAATACAAGAACACACACACAAGCACTAACTAAAACGTGATTGTTTAGAATAATGCTAGCTGAGCTGGAAGACAAACCTTTTGTTTGAGATTTATTACCAGGGCATTGCCACATTGGCAGGTAAGAAAACACTGTTTGTGGCATCATGATGATAAACAGAGATGGATGAGGAAAAAAATTGAATAAAATTTCTCCTGCGCATGCCTCCTGTTCTCACCTGTCCACTCTTATTTGGACAGGAAAAACAAAAGCTGGTTTCAAATGACTGCTTCTTAATATATGCTTATGGGTTTTATTTGCAGATAATCTATTTTCATTGTAGTCCAGTTGGCTTCCCTTTCAGAATTGTTTTATACCTCTTTTACTGTGTTTTCCAGTTATAATGCTCTTAGTCAGGAGGCTCTATCTGTTCCGAGTTCTTTCACCCAGCTCCGTGGTAATGAGAGCAAATGCTCAGTACATCTCTCTCTCTCTCTCTCTCTCTCTCTCTGTCTGTTATATGCTTTCTAAGATTTCCAGAATGATTGTGTTTTCACCAAACTCAAAGGTCTAGCAGACTGTCATATCTATTGTATAGCTGTCGTGTTGCTGGTGTATGTTTGAGCTAAACTCGGCTAACAAGAAATCAATATACGACAAGGGATTTCTGCAAACAAAGTGAGAGAAGGAGAAGTGCTTACTAACCTTATGAGACCCTTTTGACCTTTTCAAATCTTGTCACATTACGAACTCTAACAACAGATGTTCACAAGTCTTTTTTCCCCTTCATAAACTCCACAAAATCTAATGCACCTAAATGTATGCACTGCAATAGGTTAGGAACCAAACCTGTATTGTTTATCCACATTAGTAAATTACTACGCGAACAGTTAGTTGTCTTTAAAGACAGACTTTTTACATTTTTACTGAAAAATACCTTTACCATAGCTTCAGCTTATACCCTTTTACAACTAAAACGTTGTTTAATGAACAGACCAACATCTCAGTAGTTCAACATTGATGCATCTAAAAGCCTGTAGCCTATTTTAAACACTGATGCATCCAAAAACCATTAGCCTACTTTCCTTGGTTGCAAGTTTCTGCTCTCTTTCTGCAGATGTGACTTCAAGCAAACTGATGTTAAATGGGTCCAATCTAACAACACTCTGTTATATTCAAGGTGGATTCTGAAGATAATCAGAAATGACCACCATCCAACTCAACTTAGATACCAATGACAAGTGAGGTGAAAAATAATATATATGTATGTATTTTTTTCCCCGTTATTTAACCAGGTAAACCCCGTTGAGATCTGGATCTCATTTTCTCTGCAATACACTGCAACCTGGTTACAAAAATAAAACCAATTAATACATATGCACAAATATAAAACAATAAAACAATTTAAAAGCAGTGACACTGTTTCATAGAAGCTTGTTGTCTATTTTTAAGAACCGCTCGAAATAAGTCCAATGAAGAGTTTCCGACATCTTGAGCTCAGACTGGAGCTCAGACTGGAGTGGCCATCGTATAATCAGAATAATGCCTTTTAAAGGGCCCATTACCTCAAAGGATCAGGCCATCAGAGTAACAAACTGTATACACAAGAGAACTATTATCTACGGCTCAAATAATCTGGTACTGATAGCTGGAACCACACGGGTTAAGTAGAAGCTGGAACAGGTAGATCTGATGAAATGAAGACTGGGCAGAGCTAGGCAGGTGGATGGAATGAACCAATAATCCAGTCAGCAGTGTCAAGATCTAGACACCTTCAACTTTAAGTTGCATCTCTTCTCCAATACTGCTGTATCTAATGAGTTGCTTGTTACCAGGCTGCCGCTGAGGTGAAGGACATCCTGAGAGGATTAAGCCATTAGATACAGGTGTGCTGAAGAAGGACACATCGGAAATTTGCAAGATTGCAAGATGTTAGCTCTGGAGTACTGAACATGGGCATTCCTGCTCTATGGAATCCACCAACATCACTGGCTAAATAATTAAGCATATCCTCCTTTAACAGTAACAACACCTGCAGAAAATACCTCACATTCAAGCCTTTTTCCCTCTCAGTTATAGGATTTTAAAAAAGTTCTTAAAGGTGTATATTTATCCTAGGATTCCATGGATTGAACAAAGATGGCTGCGCCTGTAGGCAGCAGCTTAATGCAGCTCCAGACAAATACACCACTTAGAATGCTGGTCCCTGGACCGTTGCAGAGTGCTGTGGACAAATGTAAACAAAAGGACCAGGCCATGCTGTGTGAGATGGTGTAAGAGGGGCTGCAGTGGCAGGCTAACAGCAAAGCTAAGACGAAATCCTCACAGACCACCGTTACTATCAATCCTGCTTTCTAACGTCCGCTCACTGGATAACAAAATGGATAATCTCTGACTCAAACTTCAAATAACAAAGTTTAGTAACTGCTGCGCCATCATCTTGACTGAATAATGCCTTCATTCATCAATACCGAACAATGCTATTAGCCTCGAGGGGTTCATCCTATACTGAGCTTTTAGAAACAGAAAACTCAGCGGTATGACTAGACGAGGGGGCCTGTTTGTGCATGTAAACAAAAGCTGGTGTAAAAATGCTAGATCGTAGCCAGCTTCTGCTCTCCACACATCGAGACTGTTAACTGAAGACCGTTCTTTCTGCCCAGGGATTTAACTGTGGTTAGCTAATACAAAAGAGGCCATGAAGATTCATTACCAGTCTATCCGTGAGCCTCAATCTGCACACATAAAGGGAGTTTTCATCATTGCTGGGGTTTTTAACCAGGCTAACTTGAAGACTGTTCGCCCTCATTTCTACCAACATGTGGACTATGCAACATAGGGTGAAACACTTTAGACCTGGTTTACTCTAAGATCAAAGGTTCATTCAGAGCAGCACCCATCTTGGGTCATCACTCTGTGTATACAAAATTACAATAAAAGTTATTTAAGTCTAAAAGTCAAGAATTAAGTCTTTATGAAATATAAAGTCTTTTAGTTTTTTGACTTAAGAGCGACTCATTTTGAACACTCAAAGGCAAGTCACAAGCTCTGCTAAAATGTTAAAGAAAAATAATATTTTAGGGATTTACAACAACAAAACAAAGTATTTAGCCATGCATTGAGAGTAAAAGGATACATGCGTCAAACCCACCTTGCTTTGTACAAGATGTTGTTCCTGAGATTTCAGTGTGTAACCAGGAGGTGGAGATAAGAAAAGCAAACAAATTTTACTGGCATATTTCTCCGGGAGTATTTGACAATTTAAGCTGGTTTAGGCATTAATAAACTGTTTCAGGACAGTGATCATAGAGCTCTGCATGAGCAACACTGTGTGTCTCCCTGCCAGCTACCAAATCAGCTTCTCTGATTGGTTGTTGTGGTGCGTTTAGCAGTAAAAGTTAAATTTTTCCAGCTCCAGCATCTGAGCCTCAGAGGCGTAAGAAGCGCTGCTTCTGCTGCTCAGATGGGTCAAGATGCGCTGCTCCTGCTGCTTGAGCATGGTTTGTTGGAATATTCACCTGAAGGTTCACCCTTAATCTATAGAGTCACTGCCACCTGTTAGTTTCATAAAACAGGGACAGGTGGACCCAGTAATCAAGCTGAAAAAGTCAGTAGGAAAGTTTGAAATGTTTATTAAAATAAACAGCATGCTGCTGAGGATCTGCGGACCTCTAGCAACTGCAGGAGAGGGGCAGGGCACCGCCCAAAGTCTGACTATCTGGTTTAACAGTTTAGTCCATCCACTCAGTAATAGGCAGGATCAGCCAGTGCACTGCCAATGAGATGCAGCCCTGAGCCGCCCAGGGTGTCCCCGGTGCAGCCCTGGTAAACAGGCAGGAATCCGATCCAGGTAAGGGGAGAACAGATCAGGCAGCAACAGTTCAGTGATCCAGGAGTTCTCCGCACGATCAGAGGTTCTGTCTCATAACAGAAAACAGAGGGATCCAGGCTTCCAGGAATCCTTAGAGTGTGAAGGCAGGTTCAGAGTGTCATGCGTCGAGCAACCAGCTCAGACAGACACACACAGCAACAGGCAGCCAGAATCCAGCAGGAATCCAAAGGAGGTTCAGGCGAACAGATCAGACAGGTACAGAATCACTGAGGAAATGCTCTCACAACTGGCTAAGGAATAAACTTGCCTGAAGACAGTGGCTCCAGAATAATCTCCTCACTGGAAAATTAACCTTAAAAATTAAACAGCAAACAAACAATGATCTGGCCCCGATAGCTTGTAATGAGCCCAGTTTAAAAGACCCAATGCAGGTGGATGAGATAAGTGATAATTGGAGACCAGGCAGCAGCAGGCAGGAGAAAGGCTTAAACAATTAACACCAACTATAAGGGCAGATCATGACGGTTAGGTTGGTGATGAGTTATGCACAGAATTTTGTCTTGCTTCTGAAATGTGGCAAAAACTTGCTTTGACCTGCCTTGCCTTAACCATCTCTTCTGTGAACATAAAAGAAAAGTTTGTTCATTTAATGTTGTTTCATTCATTTATTTAGATAATTAGTATTATTTGGGGGGGCGAAACTGGTCTGATAAGGTGAGATGGCATCCATCCCACTTTGGTTGGTGTAGCTCCACTTTCTAGGAATCTGACCAAATTTATTAATCCTCCAAAACCCTGACAGCTCAGGGTGCAGACCAGGAAACAAGGTCGCAGTTTAAAATACCTCTCTGCATCTTCTCTACTGTTACCCACCCATTACTCCATCCAGGTAGTGTCTTGCCCATAACCAACATTAAATTTATTAGAAAAGAAATACAATTCTATTCTGTTCTTAAGTAGTAAATCATAAGAATCTAATTCAAATTAAATTTATTCCACTCAGGGAACATTTTAAAACTATTAAATGTGGCTTATTTATAAGATTAAGATCTCTGTCTTCAAAATGCCTTCTAGTTAATGACTCGATTTGTGATAATCAACTTGATTTGTGTTGACTTACAGAAACTTGACTGCAGCAAAAACATTATGTGAGCATACTCCCTTTAGTGATTTACATTTTCTCATTTCCAGAGATTCTGGGTAAGGAGGAGAAGTAGCCAGAATTATCAGTCTTATTTACTGATTAGTCCAAAGCCAGTTAATAGCAACCCTTAGTTTCCCTATCTAAGTTGTAAAGCAACATAACCTCTCTGTGACGTATTGTCCACAGGGACCTTTGTATCATCCACAAATTCCTTCCTCTAATTTAGAAAAAGTGTACTGTTGAATACGACCCACTTTAAATTCATAAAATGTTCTACTTCTTATAAGGTTATCATGACACATACATATGATTGGAACAGAACCACATCAGTGTTGCTTCAGCTCTAGGCCTGTTCTCATCCAGGAAGTTAAACCTTTGCCCTGAACTTTTAATTTTCAAGTGTTCTTCCACAGCTGGTCTGTGTTTACTTATGTTTATCTTATTATCAAGTCAGACCAGCAGTTCATGCTAAAGAAAAGCATTCCCACACCCAAAGGGACCACTTAAAAAAGACATAAACGACAAGCTTAATTTAATTAATTTCAAAATTGTTTGGTCTAAATTTCACATGCAAAGCACTTTTTCTTTGTTTTTTATTTTAGTTTTATGTTGAAGGACAACTGGATAAAGTTGTGCAAATAGTCACAAAGGATAAATGAATAAATGAGAATCTGAAAGCTGTTCCCTATAGCCTCAATCAGAGCTAAATATGCACTCAACCAAATAAAACAAAAAACAAAAGCGAAAATGTTTTTGGAATATTGTCTAATACTTAAGACTTGTGCAAAGGTTTACACAAATGTTCATACTTGTATATTATTTGTTTTATGAAGAAAATCCAGATTTACAATGTTTGTGACTCTTAAATATTTAACTTGCACATGAGTGTTCCCAACTTCTACAAGCTTGGCTTTCCACAACACCGTGAAAGATATAACATGCAGTCACGATGCTCAGGGTATGAACTTGAGGGAATGTCTGCCTTTTACCTTGGTATTCCTCTTTTCAGGATTATGAGAAAAGGATGCTTGTCCCAACAATCACTGAGGGAGAAATTATGCAATTCCAATCTGTCAACATTGCAGAACAGTGAAAATGCAAAGCATTCAGTTATGTCCCACTCACAATCTCTCCTACAGTCAATTTACACTAGAATTTTACAAGCATATGTTTTCTATCCTCAAGAATAACTTTTTTGTTGAAAGCAATTTTCTCCATAATATATCTCCTGAAGGCAGACATACCTTTCAAAATCTCATTTCATTACTATGTTTTTCATCACAATTCAAGCCACACAGAACAGCCTGATACAGGCAAATGAAGGAATAGGTAACTGTTTTACGATAATTTATGACTTTACACCTTTTTTCTAAAAGTTGAAGATCTTGGAATGTCAGCCTAATCTAGATGTCCACTGTCTGCATGTTTTTATGTGACACAGTCCTGACCTTTCCCTGCTGCTATGTGTAAAATACCTCACATGTGGCTAATTCAGATACAGTTATTAATGAACAATTGTAGAAAATAAACACCAAATGCACAAATTGACTGTGTGATTGTTGTAGTTATTAGTATATCAGTATTTAATTTTGTGTACTTGAACCTACCATATTAGGCAAAATGAAACATTACCTAAAATGTAAAACCTAAACAGAAAAATATAATTTTCTACAACAAGTGGATGATGTTTGTAATATATAAAGAACTTTCTGCTAATACATACCCTATATGGATTGTTTGATCTACTGGAAGCTGCTATGCTATCTGCTCTGATAAACTTAGCAGTACTTCAATGAAAATGTGGCATTTGCTTTGTTTCACACCATCTAATGAGCCAGTTAACATTCAGTTGTTCACCCTAATTGACTTCTGCACTAAAGTGATGGAGGCACAGAACTCAAAATAATTACACTCTTTATGAGCCAGTGTCTAATGAATTTAAGCGGCAGATTAACAAGCCGAACAATTCTGGGTAAAAATTATTGAATTAAAAGATGGCCATTCTAAATTTAAAGAAAGATATTATCACAGCATAATAGGGATTTGGGTTTAACGGAAATTACATACACTGATTATACATAGATTTACACAATACCAACCAACTTTCGGTTCTCAAAAGAGACTGAAGTAAGATTAATGGTGGTCAGAGGGCCCGGTGGCGCCAGTGTACGGCAGCCCCGCTTCTGTCAGTGAGCCCCAGGGCAGCTGTGGCTACAATGTAGCTTGCCACCATCAGTGTGTGAGTGTGTGTGTGTATCGGTGAATGAATGTAGTGTAAAGCGCTTTGGTCAAGTCTTCTGACTTGAAAAAAAGGGCTATATAAGTACATGCCATTTACCATTAAAATTTAACATTTCCCCTCTAAAGTATGAATAAGGATCAACCATTATTCCTGGCCCTTTTTGCAAACTTATCATTCTAAGCATTATTTTAATATTTGACAGTCCCCTAGAAATAATACATAGACCAAATAGTGTGATCATAGGGTGAAAATAAAGAAAAAAGACCAGAAGTAATCATAACTCAAGTCCGTTTGTGTGTTTTGGTTCTCTATTTTGTCTATATAAATATAAATATAGGTGTTTGTATAGTTCACTTTTATTATTTGTAAAACTTAGTCTTTATCTTTGGTTAGCTGCATCCTCTGTGTCCTTTTAGATTCTCATGTTCCCAACATGCAACATTTCCTCAGTTTTCTTCTTGGTTCCTCTCCAAGGTATTGTGGTCCATGTGTGTTTCCTGTGTTCCCTGAGTCTTTTATTTATTTTTATTTTTTTCAGTATCATCATTTACTAAGTTCTCCTTCACGTGTCTAAGTACATCCTGTTACCAGTTTGAACAGAAGCATGCTAGATTTAAACCAAGAATCTGCCAAACATTTTGTAGTTTTCCAAGCTTTCAGAATATATGACATATTGCAGTATGGTTTGTAGAGAGAATTCTAAAATGACTGAATCTGATGTGTATGTTCCAAAATACAGGGATATCTTTGTTGGCCTTGAAACATCATGAGGGTTTTTGGGATGATCTCCACAAATTAAAATAGGTTTCTAAAACCTTAAAAATGTTTTACCAAGAGATGGACAGATGTTTTTAAATAATGTTAACACCACTGCACATTTGCCTTGTGCTTTAATCACTGAGAAATTGTACACCTTAAAGTACGATATAACGGTGATCCTCTCAAGCGACTTTATTTTTGTATAATCTTCCAATTAGGGTTATGCGGTAATTAGGTATACCTTCAGTATCTTACATAAACAATGGCATCAATTTCAATACTGTCATTACCATTATCAAAAGATAATGCAATGTTGTTACATAGGAGATAAGGATTAAATATAATATATAATTACAGTAAATAACTTCCGAAAATTATTCAATGTCCAGCACTTATATGTGGTTGAGTTTTTAGTTTTTCTTTAAAGTAGTGAGCCGTTTGGTACATTTTATGAACAGGATGTCATCAAGTGACAGTGTGTAGGAGAGAGCAAAACGAGAAAAAGATAGCAAGTCAGACAACCTTGCGGCAGTGCTTAGAGTTGCATTTAAGGGCTGGCAACTTGACGTGAAAAAAATTTCAGTTATAACCACTGACAACACAGCCAACATTTCAACATTGTACATTGTACTAATTTCTAATGTAATAAGCAACAATATAAATTCTGAACGCTGAGGATCACCAAGCTAACTTTGAACTGATGAAGGAAGATGCATTTTTGCTCTGCAGTAAAATACTCTCTTAATTCTGATTAAAGAAATAATTATATAAAAAAGAATTAAACAAATAATGTTTTATTAATTGAACTCTTGAATTTCCATTGTGAATTAGTTCAGAAAAATTCCAGTTGCTCTAAATTTGACCTCATTCCAAACTTTCATTGCTTCACTTTATTGACTATGGATTTTAAACACTTACATTCACTTTTCTTTATGTACATAGTAGCTTAGTTTAGTTTGAGTAGTTTATTCAAGAGTTTTTCAGTCTGATATATTTCACTTAGAGTTGTTAAGTTTTTATATTTTCAATGAACGTTGGAAATGTATTCCATATGTGTACAGAGTTAACTGTTTGACCATGATATGAAATCAGTTCAACCTTGCTGAATGTTAGTTGATTAAATAACATATTTGCCATCCCCACTGGGGTTGGCTTTAAAGATAAAGTTATTGAATATAACATAATGCCTTTATTGTACTGACAAGGTGAAAGCCCAGATATCCATCCCTTAGGTAATGGCTTATATAATGAAGCAGGACCCAACCAAACTTTAGACAGACAATAAAAGCTAAACAAGTACAAATGGTTTATGTGGGTTAGAACATTAAAATTTTCTTTCTTCAGTTTGAGAAAACAGCTTCTTCAGTTAGAAGGGAGAAGTTTTTGATAAGTTTTTATGTTGGCAAAAACTTGTTAGGAAAGAAAATAACTGTTACTAAGAATAATCAAAATACTATAGTTTCAAAGTGTTTTGCTTTTTCTCTTTAAGTTTTTCATAGCCATTAAAAAGGGGGAAAAGGGTGCTTTTGTCATGAAGGGTTTCTGGATGCTAGCCCATATGCAGAACACAACCGGAGGCAGGGAAAAAGTTTAGGTTTAATGAAAAAAAGTATACAAAAAAAAGGTAATCAGGTCCAGGGGCTGGTCACGACTGGATTCACAGTTCAGAGGTTTGAGCTGAGAGGCAGAAGGGGGAACCAGGAGGATCCTGAGGCTGTCGGCAGGCTGATGACTTGGAGGAGGCTGAGCTTGGTTTAGGGCTTGCAGATTCCGGGTTTGAGTTTCCCCTTCCAGATTCTTCTGGGGACAGGCTGGTAGATCCTTACAGGTTTGGTTCTCCAGGGTTCTACTGAGATCAGACAGACCGATTTCCAAAAGAGAAACTCTTCAGGAGATTTCTGGTTTCTGGCAGGTTCAACCTGGGAAGGAGAGAAAACAAAAGGATCAGGATCAGGTTAAGGTTCAGGTTTAGTAGTCTGGAGACTAGACAGGCAGGTTGGCTCAGGGTTTGCTGTACCGTGACTGACTAACACTCTGGCCCTGGAGTGAGGTTCTCAGCCCGCTTAAGTACTGGTCCTCTGATGAGCAGATGAGAAAAACAGTGGGTGAAGTCAGCTCCAGCTACAGGAGATCCAATACGCCCTCTGGTGGAGAAAGGTAGACAGAACCCCAGATCCCAACAGTAACACAAAACCCCTAGGAAGGGATCCTTGGCGCCCTCTGGTGGGCAAGCCTCAGGATCCCAACAGAGCCCCCCCTCAAGGGCGGCTTCCAGACGCCCTCAGAACAGTCCAAAACAAAAACACAAAACAACCCACCCAGGGTGGGCGGAGGGGGAACCAGGCAAGGAGGGCAAGAAAAAAACAAAAACTGAGTCCAAAACAAAAAACGACCCACTTAAGGTGGGTGATAGTGAAAAAAGTCTTGGAAGGTTTACCAAGTAGAGTCTCAGGTGAGCAGCCGTGGGGCCGGGAGCGAGGCAGAGTCTCAGGAGGCCGGCCGTGGGGCCGGAGGCGAAGCAGAGTCTTAGGTGACCGGTCGCAGGGACGGGGACGGAGCTGGATCTTTGAAGACCAGTCGCAGAGCCGAAGGCTAGGCAGAGTCTCAGGTGACCAGCCGCGGGGCCGGAGGTGACGCAGACGTTCAGGAGGTCGTCCGCGGGGCCGAAGGCGTGGCAGGCGCTCAGGAGGCCGACCGCAGGGCCGGAGGTGAGGCCGATTCACAGGAGGCCGGCCTCGGGGCCGGAGGCGAAGCAGAGTCTCTGGGGACCGGCCGCGGGGCCGGGGGCACGGCAGACGTTCAGGAGACCGGCCGCAGGGTGGGAGGCGAAGCAGACTTTCAGGAGGCCGGCCGTGGGTCAGGTGACGTAGGAGGGTTATAGGAGGATGACATCTCCGTCGCTGCTGAATCTTCGAAGGAAGACGACGTCTCTGCCGCTGCAGGAGTTTAGGAGGAGGACGACGCCCCAATTTCAGCAGGTAGCCCCAAGGAGAACGCCGTCCCCTCTTCAGCGGCTCAGCAACAGTCTCAAAGGGGGCCGCGGACTGCGGCTCTGGAACAGGGTCCGAGGAGGCCGCCGACTGCGGCTCAGGAACAGGCCCAGAGGTGACCACCCACTGCGGCTCAGGAGCAGACGCAGAAGTAACCGCCGACTGCGGTTCAGGAACAGGTTCAGAAACAGAAACAGGCTCGGACAGGGCCGCGCACTGCGGCTCCGGATCACGACCAGAGGAGACCACCGACTGCGGCTCCGAATCAGGAACAGAGGAGTCCACCGACTGTGGCTCCGAATCAGGAACAGAGGAGTCCACCGACTGTGGCTCCGAATCAGGAACAGAGGAGTCCACCGACTGTGGCTCCGGATCAGGAACAGAGGAGACTGCCGACTGTGGCTCTGGATCAGGAACAGAGGAGACCGCCGATTGCGGCTCCGAATCAGGAACAGAGGAGACCGCCAATTGCGGCTCCGAATCAGGAACAGAGGAGCCCGCCGACTGCGGCCCCGAGTCAGGAACAGAGGAGCCCGCTGACTGCGGCTCCGAATCAAGAACAGAGGAGCCCGCCGATTGCGGCTCTGAATCTGGAACAGAGGAGCCCGCTGACTGCGGCTCAGAATCAGGAACAGAGGAGCCCGCTGACTGCGGCTCCGAATCAGGCATAGAGGAAACCGCCCACGGCGGGACAGGTTCAGTCTCCGAGGTGGCTTGAAGCGCCCGCTGAGGGGCTCTTTGAGGCGTATTACCACTAACCCCGATTTCTAAGGCCTCTTTAAATATATGCTCAGAGGTCTCTGGACGGCACAGAGCAGGCTCAGGGGTCTCTGGACGGCACAGAGCTAACTCAGGGGTCTCTGGACGGCACAGAGCTAACTCAGGGGTCTCTGGACGGCACAGGGCTAACTCAGGGGTCTCTGGACGGCACAGAGCTGACTCAGGGGTCTCTAGACGGCACAGAGCTGACTGAAGATGGCTCAAGGCTAGCTCAGGGGTCTTTAGATGGCTCAGAACTGGCTCAGAGGTCTCTAGACGGCTCAGAACTGGTTCAGGGGTCTCTAGACGGCTCAGAGCGGGCTCACGGCGACGCTGTCTCTTACGCCGGGGGGTCTTGGGAGCTGGGCTAACGGGTTCGCTGACTGATTCTGGCAAAAAGCTAACTGGTGTGCTAGTGGGTTCAGGTGCTAAGCTAACTGGTTTATAAGTGGGTTCTGAGGCTAGAAAATCAGGCATGGGGTCAGGTTTTGAAACTAAGGGCTCTGGAATGCTAATGAGTTCGGATGCTAGGCTAACTGGTTGTTGGGAGATGAATGAGGTGGCATGAAAGGGAAGAGATCATCTCTATCCCCATAAAAGAAATTCCAGAGGTCTGATTCCTGAATGTGGGGAGCTCTGACTGTCTGGGGTTCTATGAGTGGACCTAATTTGAGTTTTCTGACTGAGGGCGCTAACTGTTTATCTGAAAGGTGGCTGCAGAAAAGGATGGAACTGACCTGGCGAGGATGTGGACTGATTACTGCTGCTGGCTGGACTACCGGGAGGGTGGAGGCGTCAGGCTGACCCACCGGAGAAGGAGTGGAGGCGTCAGGCAGAACCGCCGGAGAAGGAATGGCCTTCTTGCCCCGGCGGCAGTTCCTACGCCTGGAAGAGGCAGAAGGCAGAGGCGAACCAGCAGCTGCAGCAGATGGAGGAGATCCAATACGCCCTCTGGTGGAGAAAGGTAGACAGAACCCCAGATCCCAACAGTAACACAAAACCCCTAGGAAGGGATCCTCGGCGCCCTCTGGTGGGCAAGCCACAGGATCCCAATAGCTTTGACTAAATATAAATAAAAAGATCACTGAATAGAAATTTGCATAACGTTTTGTTGGGAATTTTAAATATTAAATGATTTATGCTGCAGTAACTGTTTTGTTTCTGTTGTATTTCAATAGATTACTTGAAGAAAATCTAAAATTGTTACAATTCATAGACAAATGTTAATGTTTAAGAACCAAATTCCTTAGGGCTTCATTTTGTGTAACATCTGTAGCAGTGTATGAATAATTAGATAAATGCTATAAAATGTATATTACCTGAAGACTACAATTAAGAAATGAAAGAAAACAAGGGTGGTCCAATAATTTTTCCATAATTTTAAGCTTATATATAACAAGCTTTTATATAACTTTATTTCTCTAAGCTACTATCTAGAATACGGCAGTGAGGCGTTAACATAGCTGATAATACATGGACTGAGAAACAGAGAGCTGACTGACATTATTCATGCTTTTTCCTCAGTGTTATCATGTGAACAAAGACTGCGAATTGCAAGTTTCTACAACACAAGCACAAGTTGTCCTGCTCCACCTGTAATGAATACATGAAAGTCACACATCTAAGATGATGAATGCATAAATGTAACGGTTTTCCTTCATTTACCAATGTCTTCTAGCGAAAAAACATCCCCACAAAGCAATGGAAGTCCAAACCACTCTGCTTTCCATGAGATAAAAGGAAATTTCCACAAGCTGCTTGAAGAGCTCCAAGTTTAATTCATGTTTGGCTCTGGTTGTTTTGGATTAAGATTGGAAAATAGCTAATGTTGAATATGGAACCAAACATTTGTCTTTCCACTGGTCTTAAACTGGTTTTACATATGCACATACACACATATATATAAATATCTACACATACATTGAGGAAAATAATATTTGAACACCCCACTATTGTGCATATTCTCCCATTTATTAATCATAGAGGGGTCTGAAATTGTCATTGCAGGTGCAAGTCCACTGTGATAGACATAATCTAAAAAATAATTCAGAAATCAGTATGTATGATTTTTTTAAATATATATTTGTGTCATGATGGTTTCCAGTTTCTTAACCCACAGGCAGAACAATAGGAAAACACGGTCATCAGATACAGGAAGTAAATTTTAACAGTTGAAATAATGTAGTGAATGGTATGGGTCCTTGGAGGGAGGGCTTACTGAGTCGTCTGCATACTGCTGAGCAGAAAAAGGGAGAGGATGAGTTTGAGGTTGTCGGCAGTAGGATCTTTAAGAGAAGTTTAAAAACTGATCTTAATTGGCTTGAAGTCTTCCTTAACCCAGAATTGAGGGGGATGTGGGTTGTGGTCTTGATTCCTTTGCGTGTGTTTAGCTTCCAGAGATAGGTTTCGACTGAGTGAGTTCAGGTTGAAAATGTTGAGACTGCAGTGGACGGCAGACAGGTTATTAAGGCTTGGAAGAGGAGTAATCTGACTGCCAGGAACTGCTTGTGATTAAACAGAGGAGTTAATGGAGGGACTCGAGCAAGCAGTGGGTAACAATCCACATCGCCACAAGGAGAGAGAATCCAGAAAACCAGAACTAGGTCCTCACAGGGAGGATTCACGGCGTCAGGAGGAAACACCTGAGAGAAAGCAGACAAAGAGGGTCAATTACCAGAGTTTTAGATTAGAGTTTCTCCACAAGAAAAGAACACAGAGAGTATCTGTTTGGGGCTCAGTGTACCATAACTGGCAAACAATCAGGCAACAAGGTGCTGGAAGTCTGCTTCCTCTTAAGATCCAGGATGATTAGCTGATGATTCACAGGTGCCCATATAGACCCGACGGGCGTGCCCCTCCAGGTGCAGCCTCTAGTTGCCATCTAGTGGATGAGGGTGAAAGGAGCAGGCACACAAGAAAAAAACCCACAAGTAGAAACAAAACTCAGTTCCCAACAATTTGCATGATACAGCTGCAAATAAGTATTTGAACACCTGTCTATCAGCTAGAATTCTCAAAGACGTGTTAGTCTGCTTTCAAAATGTCCACGTCCGTTGCACTAATTATCCTAAATTAGATGCACCTGTTTGAGGTGATTAGTTGCATAAAGACACCTGTCCACCCCAATCAGGGTTCCTAAGGAAAATCCTTAACCAGACACTGCTCACCTGGGTGCCACGCTATGGCAGCCCACTGCTCCCCAAGGGGATGGGTTAAAAGCACAGGGCGAATTTCCCCATTGAGGGATAATAAAGGGATTTATATTTACAATCAGTAAGAATCCAATTACTAACAAGTGGCTCTGGAAGAAGCATATCAAGGTTCTGGCGTGGCCTAACCAGTCTCCAGACCTATACTCAATAGAGAATCTTTGGCGGGAGCTGAAAATCAGTATTTCTAAAGTAATGGCTTTTGGAAGTAGCTGCTGAGTATTTGGTCTTTGTAAAAACCTTTATTATGGTATTGTTAATAATTTAGACTTAAATAGGTTGCAGATTTTTTAGGCTCTATTGGTACCTATTGGTGCTAGGTCAAGGCAAATGGGTTGTGTGCTTAACACCACTACAAAAAAACAAAAAAAAATCCAACATGCAGCACGTTTCTGAAATGCAATGCAATACAAATATTTTTGCATCTAATTCCTGGCAATAGTGCCATAGCATCTGGATTGATTAACCCTCCTGTCGTCCTTGGGGTCAATTTGACCCCATTCAATGTTTATCATTCAAAAAATAGTAGTTAACTTTTTTTTTTTTGCTTCATATTTCATGACTTTTCCTAATTTGATGGGGACAACTGGTAAAGCATAACATTTTTGTGATGTTATTTTTTGAATGTGCTGAACACATATTACAGGCATTGGTTGTCCTCTGGGGTCAATCTGACCCCAAGCTGTTTTAGCTGCTAAAACTTGTCAGTGACCTAACATGACCACACCTGCAGGTGCAGAGTTGATACATTTTAGTTGATACATTTGAACTGAGACATCTGGGGATCTGTGTGACCTTCTGAACTCACACCTGCCAAAGTAGAACTGATTTTTCCCGCCTTGTGAAGGGCGGGTTATTCCTACAACGCCATTGGTAGTTCATGCCAAATCAGGGAGGAGCAAACATAAGCTTGCACTACAGTCCTCTATCCAAATCATTCCTCACTGTGCTCTTGAGTATACTGTAATCTGCACACCCTCTCTTTGAAAATGTCTTCTGGAAAAAGGTTTACTGTCAAAGAGGTTTTGGAGCAGCTCTTTGACAGTGAAAGTGACTTAGAGGAGACTGTCTCTGAGACTGAGGATTGTGTTGAGGAGGACCCTGATTTTGAGGAATTCTCATCTGATGAGAATGAGAGTGTTGACCCTCCTGTTGTCCCTCAACCACCAGCAAGGGTTGTGCTTGATATGGCTGAAGGATTGCATGGGCATAGTATTACATGTGATAATTTTTTCACGTCTTACGCCCTGGGTGAGGAACTGCTCAAAAGGCAGGTTACGATGTTGTGGACGGTGAGAAAGAACAAGCCAGAGCTTCCCTCTGAACTCCTTGCTGTCAAGAGCAGGAAGGTAACATCTTCCATGTTTGCCTTCACTGAGAAAGCAACTCCGGTCTCCTACTGTCCCAAGAAAGGGAAAAATGTCCTGCTGCTCAGAACCATGCACAAAGATGCTGCCCTGAGCAGCAGAGAAGATAAAAAGCCACAAATGGTGCTGGACTACAATGAAACAAAGGGAGGGGTGGACAATCTAGACAAGGTCACAGCCACATACAGCTGTCGACGCATGACTGCCCGTTGGCCCCTTGTCATCTTCTTCCACATCATTGATGTGAGTGGATATAATGCGTTCGTGATTTGGTGTGAGATAAACAAAGACTGGAATAGGGGAAAACTCAGCCGAACAAGGCTTTTCCTGGAGGAGCTTGGCAATGCACTGGTCCGGCCTCAAATTGAGAGAAGACAGAGCCTTCCAAGAGCATCACCAGTTGCTGCAGCTATTGTGAGGGACATACAGAGAGAGAAAAACACCCCAACTCCTCCAGTGGCACAAACTGCAGGCAAGAAACGTGGCAGGTGTCAGGTCTGTCCCACCTGAAACGACTGCAAGACCAGCATGACCTGTTCAAAATGCGAAAAGTATGTCTGCAAGGAGCATGCACACACACTCTGCACATCCTGTGTACAGTAGTGCAGACTAAAAGCTTGGCTACTGTGGCATGAACTGTTCCACGTTTATCTACTGACATTATCACACTGTTCAAAATGGGTGGATTTTCATGTTGTTTCTCTCTAAAAACTGTTCCATGTTCTAACTACTACGTGACATGTTCTCATTATCCATTTTCTGTCACACAAATGAAAAAGAAAAAAAAAAAACAACCAAAAAAATCATAAAAAAACAAAAACAAAGAAAAAAACTCTATAACTCTGCCACTGCTGGTCCCAAGCCCGGATAACAAAAGAGGAGGGGTGAGTAAGAAACTACAGTAACTAGCAACAAATATATTACAACAAAATAGATAAAAATAAGTAAATAAATATGTTTATGAGAGGAAAGGGGGAGTCACCAACATTAATCAATATGGTTCATTTGGTGAGAGTCATGAATGTGCTCGAAATCTGTAAATTTGAGAAGATTTGCATAAAAAAATCAAAATAAACTAATTTTCATTTAAAGGTTTGGCCTGATGGTGGCGCTAGAGGGAAGGTCAACTCACTGATTTTCAAGGGGTTATTTATGTATTCAACAAATAAACAAAGTGCCTGTCACAAAAACTTGGTCAACAATATTCTGTAAATCATTTTCTGGAGGTAAATATCCCTGGGGTCAAATTGACCCCAAGGACCAAATTTGTTACTATATTTGAGGACGATAGGAGGGTTAAATAATTGCTCAAATATATATTTTTTTTTTTACAATATAAAGACAGGCAATAAGACATTAATGTAATATATAACAGAATTAAAAATTTGTTAATAAATACCAAAGTAGCTTCAATAGCTTCTAAAGTTATTGAAGCTACTTTGGTATTTATTAACAAATATTTAATTTTGTTATATATTACATTAATTTTATAGTGTGGAGTATCTTAAGAAAACATATCCAAGTTAGGTAGGTAAGAGCTGAATCCAGTAGCACTGAGCTGCAGGGGTAAAGTGAAAGAGGCATTCTGCCCTCCTTCCTCTCCTAATTACTCAGAAAACCTGTCTACCTCCCTGTCAGCATCAAATTCACGCTGATCCAGTTTGACCCCAGGCCCAAATAGGGTAGACTCTGGAGTCGATACCGCTAAATAGGAGGTCAGACAATTCCACCTTGATGGTCATCAGTTAAAAACTATCATCAAGGGATGATATATAATGTTTATAATTTATCTTAGAGATATGAAATAAAATTACAACAGGGGGATCTTGTAATTTTTTTTATACTTTTATATTTTATAAATGAATAAAAAGAAAGACATATTTTACCTCTGACTACTGCATTTTTTTTGCATTTTAACCCTAACTGTAGAGGCAAATATGTTAGAAATTACTTTACATGCTGTCAATGTTGTTTACTATGCTCTTGCAGAAAAGTTTTGTGTCTCCATTTGTGAGAAGGACAAAACTATCTATTTTTTTTAACTTCATTCAACAAACACCTCTGAAGTCAAACATTTTAGATATGTATTTGTGTTATAGAAAATAAAATTGACAATGTAAAGTTCATTTTTACTGTGATTTAACCCCCCCAAAAGCTTAGAAGCGAGACTGCAGAGGAGGGCTAACTGTGAAGCTAAAGAGAAATCCCCACAGACCTCAGTTTCCATAAGTGCTGCTCTCCAACATCCGTTTGTTGGAAAAGAAATAATCTTCGACTGGAAATGTCATCAAAGAAGGAGATTGGTAACTACTACGCCAGTATTCTGACGGAATAATGGCTGCATTCAGCAATACCGGACAATAATATTAGCCTGGAGGGGCTCACACTGTACCACGCCGACATTCAACCGTCCCAGTTCACCTACTGACACAACCGCTCCATTAAAGCTGAAGTCTGTAAGTTTTTAAAAATCAGTTTTTTGTCATATTGGCTAAAACTGTCCCTATGCCCAGACAGCAGAACATGTGATATGTAACCTGTGAAAAAAAACTGCTTCAATTGGTCCCGCATACTGCCTGTATTTCAATCTGGAAAGAATAATTCGGGACGAGACAAAACAACCAATCACAGCCAGAGGAGCGTCTGATGGAGTGTCAATCACAGCTCACACACGCTGAATCCCGCCCCCTCCCTCTCACCGCTGAACCTGCCGCTGCCGCCCGGCTGCCGCAGTCAGGAGGACGCGCGTGGAAGTCATGGCGGAGCGACAGCCACCAGCGAAAGAGAAACTGCCCTTACTGCCCCTGCCGATTTGTAACTTCGGTATAACCAGCATCTTATATCTAGCTGCTTGGAGGTGAGTGTTATCGCTCTTACCGGTTCACAATCCATGCCGCCTACGCTGCTTGGACGCTTCTGGTCGCATGCGGTAGCGGCGCAGATGCTGTGAGAGGGGTGGAGCTCGGAGGTCGGGCATGAGTGAAGCAGAGAGGGTGGGGGAGTGGCGTGAAACCTGTTTTTCTTCAAATTTTCAGTCGAAGTCTGCTCTCTTCTCAATGTTACAGACTGCAGCTTTAAAGGATGCTATCTCTGCTGCTCTCCACCTGTGCCTGGCACACCTGGAGGACAGGAACACCTGAGCCCCCCGCTGTTCACCCTGATGACACATGACTGCATCCCCAGGTTCCCCACCAATCACATCCTGAAGTTTGCAGACGACACCATGATGGTGGGCCTCATCAGAGACGACAACGACCTGGACTACAGAGAGATAACAGCCTGATCCTGAACATGGAGAAGACGAAGGAGATCATCTTGGACTTCAGGAAGAACCGGCCTAACCACGCTCCACTGGTCATCAACAGCACAGCTGTAGAGGTGGTCGAAAGCAACAAATTCCTGGGGGTGCACATCACAGACACCCTCAACTGGACTGTAAACACCACCTCACTGGTCAAAAGAGCACAAAAGTGCATGTACTTCTTGCGGAGGATGAGGAGAGCCCACCTGCCCCCACCCATCCTCACCACCTACAGAAGCACCATAGAGAGCGTTCTGACCAGCTGTCTCACTGTGTGGTATGGAGGCTGAAGCGCCTCAGACTGGAAGAAGGTGAGAACAGGGGTGAGAACAGCAGAGAAGATAATTGGGGCTTCTCTTTCTTCCATTAAAGACATTTCATCCCAGCGCTACGTGTCCCGAGCCCATAATATCATAAATGACTCCTCAATCCCCCACCATGGACTATTCCACCTGCTGCCCTCTGGGAAGAGACTTCGAAGCATTGGATGCAGGTCCAGCAGATTCCATAACAGTTTCTTCCCCACTGCCATTAGATTGCTGAATGTTATGTAAAATAGGTTATTATTTTGTATTTTATTATATTTATTATATTTTAGTATTAAAATAAAAAAAAACTGAAATGTTAGAACTGTGAATATACTGTCATATGTTTATATTACTGTTTTTATGTATTTTTTTTTACTGTTTTCAAGGCTGCACTTAAAAAAAAATGACTGTCTAGAGAGCTGTTCTTAACGAAATTTCTTTTTGTTTACACTAGTGTACACAAAATAACAAAATAAATCTGTATAAGTCTAAGTCTATTATGTGTTGATGGATAAATAATATGTAAAATAGAGTTTTAGCCTACTTATAAATCAGTTTAAGCACAGATAAAGATTTTATTTCCTCCCAAATTTAGATGTAAGAAAATCTTTGGAAGGTTTCTTGGACATCACCTTTATTTAAAAAAAAAAATTTAAGTAATATACTATAAGTATAGATATCATAAGCACATAAAAGACACGTACATTGTTAGCTTTTTCAGTATACTTAGCCAAAAAGGTTTTGTTGTTAGAAGACTTGCCAGAGAATCGTAATTAACAATAAAGTGTATAAAGCATTTTCTTTGCAACTTACATTTGTTTTATTTATTTATGTAAGATTCTTGCATTTTAAGGAAGTTTTTTCTTCGGAAAACAGATTCAACTTTATAATCACTTGTCTTATTATCTTAATCAATCAACCCTTACTTAATTATGTCTATGGTTACACAGATAAAAAGGAAAATGTTGATTCTACTGCAATGGTGATTTAAGAATTTCATGTATCATAGCAGACACTTTCTTTCCTCACATGTGATGTTTTTCTCTGTGTATTCTTATTTTTTTCTTAAAATCCACATTTAATACACATAGGAGTTTTCGGTTCATTGCTGTACTTCTATTAGACAATTTATAGCTGTAAAGTTTTATTTACAAAATTACAACACCACTTAATGTTTATCCAGCTTGCAAAGTGTTGTACTGTGCTCCTTTTGAGCTAATATATGGCCTGTGTGATGGCATGGTGCATTAAAGCTTGCACTAAATGGTGATATCTTAGAGCCCAATGACTTTGGAAAGCTTTTGAATACATTTAGATACAACATGCAGTCTATACATTATGTATAAATATCACCAAAATAATAACTTTAACAAGCTATTCCTGTTGTGTGTTGCATGAACAATTTAAAACTAAACAGACTGTAAGAGTGATTAAGACTGTCAAATGAAGCCTATCCCTGTTTATTACATGGCTTGCCACAGAAAATATGACTGAAACCTTTTGCTTTGTTTCGCTATCAGCAAACCTTTGTTACTTTGGTAACTTCTTAGGGCCTTCTAAAAAAGGAAAGTACTTTCACCTTTGTAGGCATCTAATAATACTTCACATGGATTTAATGAATAATTTAGGACTGCAAGTGATTTTGCCCTGTGGAGGCATGGCACACGTTCAGAATTCAACATTATGCTGTGTATAATCAAGGACATATGAGGACTTGATGGTATCAGGGGCCCAAGCATAATTTGCTGCCTCATTTAACCTCCTCCATCTCACAAAAAATCTCTGCTTTAGACGCTACAAAACCTCATTTGAGATATAGGATCCTCACAGTATGACTCCTGTGTGTTTGTTATTGCGCTGAAGTGTGCTACAGATTAATGGCTCTATGCCACACAGTTACTCTTGAGCATATATAGGATATCTGAGTCATCTCGGAGGAGTGTTGACTGGCAGATGGAACATTTGCTCAGACATGAGTGCTAATTGTAAATGTCACAGGATGGGTATCTGAAAGCAATCAGAGACAATTTTGTTTTGAAGACAAGATATATTGCAGTTGAAGTGCAATTAATGTCTGCATTTGCTTCCTTTTAATTTAGTTTTGCTACCATTTATTTTTATTCAGCACCTTATACAAAATATATCTCGGATATTAATACAAATATTACTAAATCTCTCTTATTCCTGTTTAGAATAATTAAATTTATGTTTGATTGCAATTTTACATTAAAATATTTATTTTCCTCTGCATTTAACCTACTCTCTAAGAGGCAGTGGGCAAATTTCCGCATCTGGGGAGACATTTTTTAATAAAGAGGTCTGCATGTCAATGATCATGGGTATTGATCTGCTGCGTTTGAACAGGGTGTTAACAAGCTCTCACAACACAAGGTCCCTGCCCTAACCACTAGGTTACCACTCCCATATCAACTTGAACCCCAAGTGCTTTGTTGCTAAAACTTAGCTTTTTTATCAGGGTCCTGGCCATTGAGACTTTTACTAAACTTGCCCAGCCAGTGTCTATGATCAGACAGGCCTCTAATGTAAATTGATCCATCCGACTGGACAAATTAAGTGCTCCAATAAATTAGCTTAATATCTCAAGCCTCTGTTTTACTAACAAAGCACTGGTGCAATAATTTTGAGTCAAACATTTATTGCAGTATGCCTATTGTACTGTACATAATGTGATTATGATGACAATAAATGTTGGATATCGTATGCAGCCCTGGTGGGCAGTTACTACTGTTACTGTATATATTTGACTTTGTAGCAATCCTCATATCATGCATGCATGTAGTGACAGAGGAAAAGAAAACTCCTATTCAACAGAAAGAAACCTTTAGAAGAACCAGGCTCAATGTAAATGCTCAACTACCATGGCTGACTGGAGTTTTAAAAGAACATTAAAACAACACAGAACTAGATGTATTTTTTATGTGAAGGCTAGGTAAAAAGTAATTCATTTAGTGACTTTGTTTAGCAAAGAAACACAGAAACAGATAAGTTCTAAGGCAATATTCAAGTCTAGAGAATGGAAAGAGCCCAGGAGAGAGGACAGAGGAAAACACAGAAAGACCAAGTCAAATGTGTCATCTATAGAAGAGGTACAGGAACTCGCCAGCACCAGAATCCAGCCAATTTCACCTTCAGGTTACTGTCACAGCCAGACCCAATTTTAACCAAAATGTAGCTACTAAGAAATATAAATAACAAACAAATAATAAATACAACATAATACAAATAAACAGATACTTTAAATAAATATTAAAGTATCTGAAAAACTGCTAAGACTGTCCACAACAGATGATTATAGAAACTCTAAAATTGTAATGTAGGCCTATTTTATGAAACTCCTGCAATATAACATTTGTTTAAAAATAAATGCTATTTTTAATTGTAGCAAAGAGATTAGCAGAAATCAATCAATGCATTTCAGCTGTAATGAACTATAGTGATTGTGTGTGTTTTTTATTTATTTTTTAATAATTTTAGATCAATGCCAATGGCATAAATTTCATGAATGATACGGAGTTGGCTCAATATCGAGAAATATGGAAACATTTCTGCCGGAATTGTTTTCCTCATTGAGTGGGACAAACATTGATTGCTCAAGTAGTGCTGCTGCAGTTAGCTCTCCTAGTATGAACATTTACATCCACCTGACATAAGTGCTCATATTTTTCAATGCACATAATTGAGCTTATTTTTTTTACTTTTGAGTTAAATGAATGGACACAACGTCACACAACTAGTTTTCAACAGTGGTCTGTTTCACAAAGCAGGTTTAACAATCTCAGATTAAAATCTGCAACTCTAAATTGATCTAGCTAATGCCGGGGACTCTGAGTTTCCGGTTTCACAATGGCTGCTATGAATTAGTTCAATCAACTAATAAACCCTGTGTCCCAGCGTTTATACTTGCGCAACCAGTATGAAAAGTCACTATCAGTGGAGCAACGATTTGACGAGTCACCATGACAGCAGGCATCAAGAAGTGCCTATTTCACCCCACTCGAACTAGAGATTTTAATGAAAAAAAAAGGGAAAAAATTAAATAAAATAAGGAGAATGTGTTTAAAAGACAGAGAACCAGCACTACAGCTACAATGGAGAGGAAGATGGTGAAGGAGAACATTGTTGCTGGAGTTAATGCGTAAGTTTATATGAAGTGGGATATGGTAGGCCACTTTTACATTTATTAAAAGCACTCTCCTCTCTGTTGTTCCATTTGTAGATCACTAGAATAAGATTCCTGTTGATAAAAATCCCATTTATAGACCTTACTCTAATAATATTTTTTCTAAATGAAATTTTTGTAGCAGAAACTGAATCTTAGAAAACAAACAAACAAACAAAAATTCTAGTAAGAATTAAGTTTTATATACACTATATTGCCAAAAGTATTTGCTCACCTGCCTTGACTCACATATGAGCTTAAGTGACATCCCGTTCCTAATCCATAGGGTTCAATATGACGTCGGTCCACCCTTTGCAGCTAGAACAGCTTCAACTCTTCTGGGAAGGCTGTCCACAAGGTTTAGGAGTGTGTTTATGGGAATTTTTGACCATTCTTCCAGAAGCGCATTTGTGAGGTCGCACACTGATGTTGGACGAGAAGGCCTGGCTCTCAGTCTCCGCTCTAATTCATCCCAAAGGTGTTCTATCGGGTTGAGGTCAGGACTCTGTGCAGGCCAGTCAAGTTCATCCACACCAGACTCTGTCATCCATGTCTTTATGGACCTTGCTTTGTGCACTGGTGCACAGTCATGTTGGAAGAGGAAGGGGCCAGCTCCAAACTGTTCCCACAAAGTTGGGAGCATGGAATTGTCCAAAATGTCTTGGTATGCTGAAGCATTCAGAGTTCCTTTCACTGGAACTAAGGGGCCAAGCCCAGCTCCTGAAAAACAACCCCACACCATAATCCCCCCTCCACCAAACTTTACACTTGGCACAATGCAGTCAGACAAGTACCGTTCTCCTGGCAACCGCCAAACCCAGACCCGTCCATCAGATTGCCAGATGGAGAAGCGCGATTCGTCACTCCAGAGAACGCGTCTCCACTGCTCTAGAGTCCAGTGGCGGCGTGCTTTACACCACCGCATCCGACGCTTTGCATTGCACTTGGTTATGTATGGCTTGGATGCAGCTGCTCGACCATGGAAACCCATTCCATGAAGCTCTCTGCGCACTGTTCTTGAGCTAATCTGAAGGCCACATGAAGTTTGGAGGTCTGTAGTGATTGACTCTGCAGAAAGTTGGCGACCTCTTCGCACTATGCGCTTCAGCATCCGCTGACCCCGCTCCGTCAGTTTACGTGGCCTACCACTTCGTGGCTGAGTTGCTGTCGTTCCCAAACACTTCCATTTTCTTATAATACAGCTGACAGTTGACTGTGGAATATTTAGGAGCGAGGAAATTTCACGACTGGATTTGTTGCACAGGTGGCATCCTATCACAGTTCCACGCTGGAATTCACTGAGCTCCTGAGAGCGACCCATTCTTTCACAAATGTTTGTAAAAACAGTCTGCATGCCTAGGTGCTTGAATTTATACACCTGTGGCCATGGAAGTGATTGGAACACCTGATTCCAATAATTTGGATGGGTGAGCAAATACTTTTGGCAATATAGTGTATCTAGAGATGTTCAGCTTGGCTGAATATGTATTTATATCTGAAAAAAATTTTTTCATTGTTAAAATAATACAAATGCTGACCAGTAATATTAGGAGTATGGAGATCTGAAATTAATTTTTAGACATCCAAATGCTGAAACATCCCCAGCCGGCTCTTCCCGGACCCCTCTGGCTTCCACACCTTCTCCAGCATCGTCTCTCGCTGCTAAACCTGCCGATGGAACCACTGCTGCTTCAACCACATCAGCCTCATCAACCCAGGGGGCTACCACCCTCATAGCATGGTCTTCATCGTCCTCTTTCTCCCCTGAGCGAGGAGAAGCGAGTGCTTCAGGAGCTTGAGGCAGTAGTAGCAGCTCAACAACTGCTGTTTACCTTATTAAGGCTGCACTTTAAAAAATGAAATTGTCTAGAGAGCTGTTCTAAACGAAATGTATTTTTGTTTACACTTGTGTATACAAAATCTCATTTTGTGGGACTGATAACCTCTAATAATGACCATTTATTGGGATGATAGCATCTGGTGGCTTCAAACAGCCAATAAGTATTTAATGTGTAAAAGAAGACAGAATCAAACTGAAGATGCCCATGATGCAATTGTCAGGGTTCTGCGGGTTGTGCCTGATCAGAGTGCAATTCCCTTTCATCCTCTCTTCCCACAGGTGACCTTGATGAGCAGGGAGGCACTTAGCGGTAGGTGTTTGGCGCTTGGTGGGACTATTTAAGCGAATGGCTGCCAGCACATCCCCACCATAGTGTTAACCTAGTGTGGTATGCCTCAGTTGGCCACTGTCATGACAGCTGTCTCTCTTCCATCGCCAACGCTGTGTTTCCCTGTGCCTTAGGTTGCCTCAAGCCTCCGATTCCGCAGAGCTTCCCAAGCGCAGGCTCCCAACATCTTACCTCATTAATTCTTCCCCGTCGATCCCCAGCTGGCAGTCTATGCAGGATCCCTCCGAGCCCCTACAATCTGACCCCCTCTGCCTTCCATCTTTCCGTCCATTTGCCTTCAGGTCACCTGAGCTTCCAGCATCCGTAAAACACATAGACCGCACCCCTCTTGCAAATTATCCCGTGTTAATCAGTAAGAGCACACTGGTTGGTCCGCTTCTCGGATCCACCCTTCAGTTCTAACAGTGTCTTCTTGTTTTAGAAACCTGATGCTATCTCGTTCCCTGAGAAAACTTGGCGTCCCATAGTCACCTGTCGCTTCCCGATCCTTCAGTTCTCCCCCGACCTCGACGGTCTCCCTTAGTTCTTTAAATAAATTGGTAAGACTGACTTGTTCTCTCGAGTGTTTTCTGCATGTGGGTTAGACATCTGAAAACCATGACCATATTTCAGGTTCCATCTAGAGAACAATGTTTTTTTCTTCATCTTCACCTGCTGCCAGGTGATTTCACCTACATAGATACATTGAGCCGCTGTCAATAAAGAAATCCCATAATATTCCCATAATATTATACAAATATTTTAGATATCACATATATATATATATATATATATATATATATATATATATATATATATATATATATATATATATATATATAATTTTTCTTTTTTTTTTTTTTTTCAGTCAAGCTGATGTGAAAACAGCCATAAAAATGAATAAATATTTTTAGCGGCCTAGTGATTCCTACTAGTATAATGTTGTTTTTTACTTTCTGAAATTACATTTCTGCTACAAAAATAATTTTCAAAATATATATTATATATGTATTATTATAGTTCAGTCTTGGAGTGTGTTTTTGATCAGCAAGAATCTTATTTTAGTGATCTACAAATGGAACAACAGAGAGGAGAGTGCTTTTATATGCCATAGGCCACTTCATATAAACGTACGTATTAACTCGAGCAACAATCTTCTCCTTTGTTAGCTTCCTCTCCTTTGCAGCTGTAGCACAGTTTCTTTGTATTTTAAACACATTTTCCATTTTTTTTATTTCTTGAATAAAATTTCCATTTCCAGTTGGGTGAAATAGACCCTTTCTGTTGCCTGTTGTCATGGCGACTTTTCGATTCGGGGTTTCAATAACGAGGACATTTAAAACTTTTCATGCATACGCTTCCCTCTGAGTGGACCTACTTAGATTTGTTTGAACTAATTCATAGCAGCTGAAGTAAAACCAAGAACTTAGCTCCCAACTTTAGGCTAGATCAATCTAGAGTTGCGGATTTGAATATAAGATTGTTAAACCGGCTTCATGAAACAAACCCCTGGTGTAGCACCAAATTGTGGTCAGTAGGAGACGTAAGTTCCACATAATCGTTGGACACATTCACTGCGTAAAGGAACACCTCAGCAACAAATTTAAATTTTCATAGGCAATATAAATCACTCTGTTAAAGGTGCAATTGTTTTGAAAAGTTATATCACATTTTTTTCAGTTTGTTATAAATTTTGTCATAATTGAAAACTCTCAAAAATGTGGGCCTAATTAAATATTTTCCTAGGTCATTTAAGGTAGCCTTGATAAAATCTATCAATACAAGGTACAAGAGTTAACCTCAACGGAGCACATTGAGTCACCAGTTGATGCAGCAGTATTAAGGCTCGTAATACTGTGCAGGGTAACAGTACGTGACAATATTTGTGTGCAAGATTGTAGCAAGACTTTAGCCAGGTCCACGGAGATTTTTGTAAAAGAACACAAATATATGAAGATTTGCGCTGTATGTAAAAAAAAAAAAAAAAAAAAAACTTCCCTGGAAAATTAACATACTCAAAGTCTGTACAACTTCTACATATTAATTAAAATTAACAGATGCTGCTGTGGAGAGTTAATAATTTCTAATTAGGAATAAATAGGATGAAAATGGGGTCTGAATTCATAATTTTCATTATTTTGTTTACTGCTTCAGTAGTAAATAACTGCATCTCTGATACATTTTCAAGGTGGTGTCATGGTTTAGAACAGAGGACCTGAATCATTAATCAAAAGCGTTTATTAAAAATTAATTGCGGTAGCAGTTGCTAGGGAATCTATTGTAAGAACATCTACAGAAAGAAAACAGGTTTGTGATCAAGTAAATCTAGTGGAGGAAGATTATGAACTTGAGTCACTAACCTGGTTTACTAGTTCAGTCCATGCCCAGAGAAAGACAGCAGGAGTCCATAAACAGTTCAGGCAAACAGATCAGACAGGAACAGGCAGGCTTAGTGGTTGAGACGCAGAGCAGGTCATGATCAGGTAATCAGAAACACTAAGGTAACGTTAAATCAGTCTCAAAACTAGCTTGGAATAATCTAGCCTGATTACTGAAAGAAGGCAGGTAAAAACTGATCAGACGGGAAATGGAGGGATAATTGGTTGGGATGTGTTGGGAGCTAAAACAGAAAATCAGAAACCCTAAGGTAACACTGGACACAATCTACCCACTGGCTCGAGAGAAATAATCTAACCCTAATGACTGGTTAGAGGGCTGGTTAAATCGAATAGGATTGGACCTGTCTATGGAACTTTTTAGGAAAGCAGATTAGTTTTACAAAGTGTGAAAGCATGTGCTTTAATTGTGCATTAAAATAATTTGTTGGTACTAAAATCACATTGCTTTTTTGCACATTTCTGACTTAAAACTGTTTCTCTTTTTTAACATTGACAATACGTTTTCTATTCCTCCACGTATTCCTCTGTCTACAACACCCCTCTGTTGATGCATATTCCAAACAAGTCTGAGGCATAATGGAGACAGCTGACAGGTTAGGAAGGGGGGCACGGGAGATACTGGAAAGACGTCCATCTCTTTCTTGAGCAAATATATATATATATATATATATATATATATAAAACTGTTTTTCTCACCCCTCGTGGGGTGGTATGTGTCATCCTCAAGCTCGGGTCCTCTACCAGAGGCCTGGGAGTTTGAGGGTTCTGCGCAGTATCTTAGCTGTTCCTAGGACTGCGCTCTTCTGGACAGAGACCTCTGATGTTTTACGTGGAATCTGCTGTAGCCACTCTCCCAGTTTGGGGGTCACAGCCCCCAGTGCTCCAATTACCACTGGCACCACTGCTGCTCTTACTTTCCACATCTTTTCTAGCTCCTCTTTCAGCCCTTGGTATTTCTCAAGCTTCTCGTGTTCTTTCTTCTTGATGTTGCTGTCGCTTGGGATCGCCACATCTATCACTACTGCCTTCTTCTGCTGTTTGTCGATCAACACGATGTCTGGTTGGTTAGCCATCACCTGTTTGTCAGTCTGGATCTTGAAGTCCCATAGGATCTTAGCTCGGTCATTCTCAACTACCTTAGGAGGTGTCTTCCATTTTGACCTTGGGACTTCCAGCCCATACTCATGGCAGATGTTCCTGTACACTATGACAGCTACCTGGTTGTGGCGTTCCATGTATGCACTTCCTGCCTGCATTTTACACCCTGCTGTTATGTGCTGTATTGTTTCAGAGGCATCTTTGCACAGTCTGCATCGGGGGTCCTGCCTGGTGTGGTAGACCCTGGCCTCTATTGATCTTGTACTGAGTGCCTGTTCTTGTGCTGCCATGATTAGTGCCTCTGTGCTGTCCTTCAGTCCAGCCTTTTCCAGCCACTGGTAGGATTTTTTTATATCAGCCACTTCTTCTATTTGTCTGTGGTATATGCCGTGCAGTGGCTTGTCCCTCCATGATGGTTCTCCTTCCTCTTTCTTGTCCTCGCTTTCGGTTTTCTCCTGCCTGAGGTATTCACCAAGCCATTTGTCTTTGGGGGCCATCTTTCTGATGTACTCCTGGGTCTTAGTTGTTTCATCCTGGACAGTGGTCTTGACACTCACTAGCCCTCGGCCTCCCTTGCTACGCTTGGCATACAGTCTCAGGGTGCTGGATTTGGGGTGGAACCCTCCATGCATTGTGAGGAGCTTTCTTGTCTTGATGTCAGTGGCCTCTATCTCCTCCTTTGGCCAGTTTATTATACCAGCGGGGTATCTGATGACTGGTAGGGCATATGTGTTGATGGCTTGGATCTTGTTTTTCCCATTCAGCTGACTTTTCAGGACCTGCCTTACTCTTTGTAGGTATTTAGCTCTGGCAGTCTTTCTTGCCATCTCCTCGTGGTTTCCGTTAGCCTGTGGCACCCCAAGGTATTTGTAGCTGTCCTGCACATCTGTAATGTGGCCTTCTGGTAGTTCAACCCCCTCGGTTCTGATCATCTTCCCTCTCTTTGAGACCATGCGACCGCACTTGTCCAGTCCGAATGACATCCCAATGTCGTTGCTGTAGATCCTGGTAGTGTGGATCAGTGAGTCGATGTCTCGCTCACTCCTGGCATACAGCTTGATGTCATCCATGTAGAGGAGGTGACTGATGATTGTTCCGCTTTGGAATTGGTATCCGTAGCCAGTCTTTGTGATGATCTGGCTGGGGGGGTTCAGGCCTATGCAGAACAGCAGTGGGGATAGTGCATCACCCTGGTATATGCCGCACTTGATGGTGACTTGTGCTATTGGCTTTGCATTGGCTTCCAGACTTGTTTTCCACAGCTTCATTGAGTTCTTGATGAAGGCTATTAGAGTCCTGTTGATCTTGTACATTTCCAAGCATTCCAGTATCCATGTATGTGGCATTGAGTCATAGGCTTTCTTATAGTCAATCCAGGCAGTGCACAGATTTGTCTGCCTGGTCTTACAGTCTCGAGTGACTGCTCTATCCACTAGTAGCTGGTGCTTGGCTCCTCTGGTGTTACTGCCTATTCCCTTCTGGGAAGGGTGCATGTATTGAGCCATGTGCCTATTCATCTTAGCCGCTATGATGCCTGACAGGAGCTTCCATGTTGTACATAGGCAAGTTGTTGGCCGGTAGTTGGATGGGGTTGTTCCCTTCTGGGGATCCTTCATGATCAGGATTGTCCGTCCTTGGGTTAACCATTCTGGGTGGGTCCCATCCATCAGCAGTTGGTTCATTTGTGCTGCGAGGCGTGCATAAAGTGCGGTTAGTTTTTTCAGCCAGTAGGTGTGGATCATGTCAGGGCCTGGTGCTGTCCAGCTCTTGCCACTGTGAGTACACTTTGGATGGGTTGGTGGAGAACACCTGGTTTATTCTCCTGGCTTCTGCTTCTCCCTTGTATCTCTTTAGGCGGGTGGCCAGGGCAGCGAGTCTTTGTTTGGCAGTTTCTAGAGCCTCAGGAATGGACAGCTTGTTGTACTTAGGTAACCTTTTCCCTACACCTTTCTGCAGGTCTGAGAGCTGACTAACCTGTCTTCGTGTTGCCTTGATCTTGGCTTCCAGCCTTCTCCTCCATGGGGGCTCTGCTTTGTGGCCTGTGGTGTTTATCTTATAGCCAAGCATCTCTAGGGTCACTGTAGCTGTGGCATAGGTCAGCTCGTTGGTCTCAGTTATGTCTTTAGATAACCTTACAGCCTTCCAGAAACTGGATAGCTCAGTAGGTAACACCGACGACTCCGGCACAGGTGACCGGGGTTCGATTCCCGGCATGGACATCCAGGTGGACCCTTAGGCAAGGTCTTTTGTGCTTAGTGGACTACCTCAGGCATGAGTGATACCGTAAATACAAGAGCCATACCGGCTTGGACGTCGCCCGAGTTAACAACTAGGGAACCAGTGCAACTTGATGACAAATTGGCTACTGGAACAAGACATATATATATAGACTTTTTATATTTCGTACATCAATCAACAACCTTCATACATTTAAAAAAAATAATTTGTGAGGATTTTTTATCAGCCTTATTTCTGGCAGTGCGTGATGCATTTGGAGAATGTGCTGGAGCTCACAGCAGAAGAAAAACATCAATGTCCAGAACTTGGTGTCTTCAATAATAGCAATGGGTATGTATTAAATGTTTGCATCTTTTAGATAATCTTAAGTTTTCGTTGCAGTCACTGCCAGAGCTTGGATGGCTACCATGGTGATAACAGCTTTGTGTAATGTTAGTGCTAGGGAAGGCCATCTCAAAAGAGGAGGGATGCAGTCATCAAGGGGAATCAACTCAGAAAAAAGGGTGCTTTACAGTAAGTTTAGTGTGAAGTGAGTAGGGGGAGGAAGTACCCACTGATTAAGAAAGGCCCTTTAGCAAATGTTGAAGTGGGACACTTCTTCTTCTCTTGACATAATGGCAGACAAACTACTTAAGGTACATTACCACCACCAACAGGAATAGAGTGTAACTGTTTCAATTGACCCATATTTATGCTGCATGCTCTCGTTCTCCTAAAGTCCATACTTTCATGTATTCTTGTCCAGAACATACTTGGCGAGGACACCATTCCGTACTCGTGTTCTTGTAAATTGAGAAAACCAAAGGACAGCAGGAGCAACATAAAACATTGCATAAAACAGAAAATACCAAATTACAAAGATACAAACAATATATATTTTTAATAACAAACTTAATGTTATGTGCTTGTGCTGATGAATGGTCTAATTACTCATTTCATTCACCTGCCTTTATGTATGTAATATATTTTTCCTGATATTTTTTTACGGGGGTGGGGGGTATTTATATAGTTTTACCTTTATGTTTAGTTATGTCAGAGTTGACCCAAAATAGATGGAGAGTACAAGTAAAAGTCAATGGTTTGACCTGCAGGAGCCTCGGCTCATAGGACAGAGAAAATGTCCATATTGCTCATGAAAAGGCAGCAATAACAAGTCGCCTGATGTGGCAGCAGATTCCCCTTCAAGTATCTAATTGCTATTTTTATGTATGCTTTGGTTTATTTTCTTATCTACATTGAAATAAGACATTTTTCCTTTTGACAGACTATACCATAAAAATGTATTACAGTAACAACTAAGACTATTTTGAAGAAAAGATTACTCTTTTTGATGGCTGCTTGATGGTTTGTTTGTGCCTAGTGTTTCTGTATGTGATAATGTGAAAGTGACTAAAGTAAATAAGCTCAGTGAAGAGATGCATATAGTATATGACCATATTATCAGCCGTGATATGTTAGATTAAAACTGGAACAAATCAAGTAGGAGTGTTTTTGCTGTTCCATTCAATATTAATTAGCCTAATTAACTGAGGTAAATTGCAATTTGGTGTGTAATTGGCTAGTGGGATGACATTTGAAGTTCAAACGGGACAGAAAGCAGTCACCCTTTAACATGTTAATGAAATGTGTGAATCTTTAGCTTTACTTTTGGCTGGAAGGGATTTTACTGTCAAATTAACTTTGACAAAACACCTTATGTGGGTCAGTGATGGAAGCCTAAGATGAGAGTCTAAGCATGTTGCTCTTCAACCAGTCGAGGAACATACTTGCATATAAAACTCCTCCAACCCTGCACCTTCACCCGTTGGCAACACGAAGTTCAACACCTGGCCAAACTCGTTGCCGATGTTTGACATCCATGCAGCACTGTCCTCGATCCCACCAGCCAGCTTCTTGGTGATCTGTAAAACAAACACAAGCACTAAGAAGTAAACCAATTTCCTGTTGTTACGCTTGTTTTAATCATACATGTTCTATTTTATATTATTTTTTACTGTTGAAACCCCAACCTTCTTTGTTGAGTCCATTTTAAGAATTCTACCATTGTTAGAAGTGATGACTCCCTTCATCTCCTCAATTTGGCTAAGGATATAATTTGAGTGGGCCGTCTCAAACCACTGAGCAAGAGGAAGGGGGCTTAAGGGTGGTGGTGGTGGTGGAAGAACAGCTGCAGAGTGAAGTAAGGTAGCCACAGTTGGAGAGGTAGAGGATGGTCTGCCATGCCCACTCTTCGCTGTGCGCTTCCTGTATAACAGACTGGAGGTAGGAGGAACTGTTGCCAGTTGTTCTTGGCTTCAGAAACGTCTTACATTTTCTGTCCAGGGCCAGCTGTGTAGTGAGGACAGCGGGGAACAAGCTCTTGTGTGCCACATCCACCTGTGAGAGCATGTCCTGGCTCCATGGGCAGACGGCTGAGAGTACTTGCTGCAACGTGGATAGTCCCGTCCCACTAGGTAGTAGCAGCTATCCACATCAATCACCTCCCTGACCTTTGTGTAGATCCCAGAGCTGTTCATTTTCCAGGAACATTGTGGGAATTTTAAAGGAATCCCCCACATCCTCATTGGTGCCCAGATGAACAGCCTCTGCCGGTAGTACCACCCAGGCTCAGGAGGAGATGGTTTGGGTTCCAGTGGGGGGTGAAACCAGCAGGCTTGGAAACTTTGTTTTAGCTGGCCTGTTCTTTCATAAAAACATTTACAAATCTACACCTGGTTTGCTTCTTGTATCACTCTCTGAAACTGCTCAGGAAGAAAACCTTTCCAGTTGATTGCAGTTGGTTTTGGCTTTGAGGTTGATGGAGCTGCAATGTGGTGTGGCGTGTCAGAGCTACATGAAGGAGAGAGCAGAGATGGTGTTGTCTTTGATGGTATTACTTTTGTGGTGGTAGTGCTTTCGTAGCACTTGGTTAGAGGCTTTCATTGTGATGGCATCATTAATGCTGCATAGTGAACAAGTTGGATGTGGTTCAAAAAACCAACAGTACCCTGCACCTTGGCACCACAGGTTTCACACACCTCCTCTGTATGGTGGTCAGACAGGTGCTCTGAAAATTTATCTCACTTAACATGCTTTACATATAATCCTATACTACTAGCTTTCTCTAGAACTGTACAGCTATATATTGTACAATAAATAAATATGTATGCTACAATGACTCATCATGACTTATAATAGAATGATGAATAAAATAATTTTTACTTGGATGTGCAGAAAAAAACAAAAACAAACAGGCTTTGCATCACTCCAAAACCACAGAAGCCCACTAGAAGAGAAAAAAAAAACAGCAAAAGGCAATAAAAAAATTGTTTCACCTAACTTGTGGAACCCACAGGAGCACTGAAGGCTTCTCCCAAACAGATCCCTAACATTTGTACGGTTCTGCAAGGGGCAAGCATCAATTCTAACCAAGGCCTTTTTACATTTCTTGCCCCCTTGCATTTGCCAGTTGAGAAGTGGAATTGGCCCTGGGAATATTTCGAGCAGATGTCCCTCCAGTAACTATCTGGCTTAGTCATCTGCAAACATCAAATATAAAACAGGTTAATGTGGAACTAAGCTATGTGTGTATACTGACAGACAGATGAAAGTCAGGAAAGTTTATACAGTAAATAGACAAATAATTAAGTTATAATTGGTCTGATATGCAACATTATATTGCAATACCAAACTGCAGAATTTTTATAATGCTTTTTAATAGAATGCAACTCAATGTTCTGCTGCATTTTGCACCATATTCATTTTGCACTGGACTGAACATTTTTAATATTAATGCCCTTTTTTTAATGTTTTATTTCTCCCTTACACTGTTTACATTCTGATCACTGCTGCATTTTATAAATAATAATGTTCATTTTACTCTTTTACTTTTGCAAGCTGCTCATTACACAGTGGCAACCTATTCATTACACTGTTGCAAGTTGTATGCAACAGAATTTCGTTTTGCATACAATCTGTGCATATAAGATAAAATAAAGTTTGTCTAAGTCTAATATTACGTATATGCACACCATAGCCACACAGTGCAAGCACGTACGAAAGTTTGAATAACAGTTAAATATCGTGCTGTTGGGACGGAAAATTAAATCGTTTATTTAAAAAAAAAAATTATGGTGGTGTTTTTATGAGTATTAATCAAATTTTCACACCTTTTACACGTTCTGTTGTTGATGCTTTACTAACAATATGTTACTGTAAAACGTCCTCTACGTCACGGGACCGTTTTGACTGGTGTTTGGTCCTCTGTCCTCTAAAGTCATGTGAACCGTTCCGACAAAATTGATTGGTCCTCTGTTGAAACTATGATCTCATTAGGAATGTGTTCTGACCTTGTTCAAACCTTGTTCGAACAACGTTTGAAGCTGGTTTGGAACTTGTTCAGACCTTTTGTAATGTGTGAGGACCTCAGAGGCAGTCCAGTAACTGGCGTGTACGGCCACCTTGTCATTGATTGCTGCTTCTAGACAGAAATAAATTCGTGGACAGTTAACAGATCACTCGATATTTTCAGATGGAAGAACATTGCAAATTAGCTCCCATGGCAGAACGCTTGCTTAGCGTGCAAGAGGTAGCAGGATTGATGCGTGGATTCTCCTTTTGGCAGCCTTTAAAGTCATATCATAAGGGTTTATGTATGTCTCTCTTGCTAAGTCAACACTCAGTGGCTCCTTAAGCTCATAGTGAGAGAAATGACATTTCAACACATTATGTCCCCTCTCTCAGTTCTTTGATAATGGCAGATTGACTCCTACATGCTTCATACAAGGCCTCTTGGATGAGAAGCCAAATGCATGTCCAGTTGCCTAGGTTGAACTTTTTCTAGCTTGACCATGACCTGGATGATTGAGGATCTTCACAGATAGATTGAAGAGTACTCTGGTCGTCATATTTTGAAATACAGTAGTAGCCATTCGAAATTTCCCCACTCTATTCTTTCTGTCTTTTTTTGTGAACATTGAGATCTATAGAGAAGCAACATCTCCTGGTCAGACCCTGTAATTCCGTGAAAGGCTGGAGTCAAAGTAAAAAAGTTTGAAAGCTCGTGAAAAGGCCAGTGGCTGGAATTTGGAGGGGATTGTGCTGGGAGATGCATAGAAGTTGGCTGCCATTCAGCTGGCATTTGACTGGGAAGGAACATTTTGAATGGCTACTACTTTATAATTCTACCAGGGAGAATAGGGTTGAAGACTGAGCTCCATTGCAATCTAACAAGATAGTTAAAGAAAACAGCATACCTTATTTACCAAGATACTAATAAAAAAAACAGTTTTAAGGGAAACATAAAGTGGTGGTTGCCATCTCAATTTGTCAGCCTTTAAAGTCATATCATAAGTGTTTCCGAATGTCTCTGTTGCTAAGTTAACACTCAGTGGCTCCTTGAGCTCATTTCCACTCTAGAGAACTCATAGTAACAGAAATGACATTTCTACACATTATGTCCCCTCTCTCAGTTCTTTGATAATGGCAGATTGACTCCTACATGCTTCATACAAGGCCTCTTGGATGAGAGGCGAAATGTCACGTCCAGTTGCCTAGATTGAACTTTTTCTAGCTTGACCATGACCTGGATGACTAAGGATCTTCACATATAGATTGAAGAGTACTCTGGATGTCATATTTTTAAATACAGTAGTAGGCATTCGAAATTTCCCCACTCTATTCTTTCTGTCTTTATTTGTGAACATTAAGATCTATAGAGAAGCAACATCTCCTGGTCAGACCCTGTAATTCAGTGAAAGGGTGGAGTCAAAGTAAAAAAGTTTGAAAGCCCATGAAAAGGCCAGTGGCTGGAATTTGGAGGGGATTTTGCTGGGAGATGCAGGGAAATGGAATGCCATTCGGCTGGCATTTGACTAGGAAGGGCCATTTTGAATGGCTACTACTGTATAATTGTACCAGGGAGACTACAGTGGAAGACTAAGTTCCACTGCATTCTAACAAGATATTTAAAGAAAACAGCATAACTTATTTGCCAAGATACTAATGGATGACCGCATTAAAGGAAACATAAAGTTGTACAGTTTTTAGTGTACATTAAACCATTTGTGTGATAGAGTATGTCTCATGCTCACAGCAACTCTAGAAGAGCATGTTTTCGACAAGGATGGGATTCAAACCAATGCGTGTAGAACACAATGGATTAGCAGTCTATCGCCTTAACCTCTCGGCCACCTTGTCCCTGATTACATGTTCTAGACGGGAAACAAAATTGTGGACTGTTAATGGATCACTCGATCCATGCTGTGGCCTAAATATTTTGAGAGAATCAATCAGGATGACAGCTGTCTTCACATGGAAGAACCTGGGGAATTAGCTCAAATGGTAGAGCGCTTGCTTAGCGTGCAAGAGGTAGCGGGACCGATGCCTGCATTCTCCATTTGGCACAGTTTAAAGTCATATCATAAGGGTTTCCAAATGTCTCTCTTGCTAGGTCAACACTCAGTGGCTCTTTGAGCTCATTTCCACTCTATAGAACTTATAGTAGCCTAACAGAAATGACATTTCAACACATTATGTCCCCTCTCTCAGTTCTTTGATAATGGCAGATTGACTCCTACATGCTTCACACAAGGCCTCTTGGATGAGAAGCCAAATGCATGTCCAGTTACCTAGGTTGAACTTTTTCTAGCTTGACCATGACCTGGATGACTAAGGATCTTCACAGATAGATTTAAGAGTACTCCGGTCGTCATATTTTGAAATACAGTATTAGCCATTCGAAATTTCCCCACTCTATTCTTTCTGTCTTTATTTGTGAACATTAAGATCTATAGAGAAGCAACATCTCCTGGTCAGACCCTGTAATTCAGTGAAAGGCTGGAGTCAAAGTAAAAAAGTTTGAAAGCTTGTGAAAAGTTCAGTGGCTGGAATTTGAAGAGGATTGTGCTGGGAGATGCATAGAAGTTGGGTGCCATTCGGCTGGCATTTGACTGGGAAGGAAAGTTTTGAATGGCTACTACTTTATAATTCTACCAGGGAGAATAAGGTTGAAGACTGAGCTCCATTGCAATCTAACAAGATAGTTAAAGAAAACGGCATACCTTGTTTACCAAGATACTAATAGAAGAACAGTTTTAAGGAAAACATAAAGTGGTGGTTGCCATCTCAATTTGTCAGCCTTTAAAATCATATCATAAGGGTTTCCGAATGTCTCTGTTGCTAAGTTAACACTCAGTGGCTCCTTGAGCTCATTTCCACTCTAGAGAACTCATAGTAACAGAAATGACATTTCAACACATTATGTCCCCTCTCTCAGTTCTTTGATAATGGCAGATTGACTCCTACATGCTTCATACAAGGAATTTGGAGGGGATTTTGCTGGGAGATGCAGGGAAGTGGAATGCCATTCTGCTGGCATTTGACTGGGAAGGGCCATTTTGTATGGCTACTACTGTATAATTCTACCAGGGAGAATACGGTGGACGACTGAGTTCCACTGCAATCTGACAATCTTAAAGAAAACAGCATTACTCATTTGCCAAGATACTAATGGATAACTGCATTAAAGGAAACATAAAGTTGTAAATTTTCTAAAGTACATTAAGCCATTTGTTGATAGAGTATGTCCCATGCTCACAGCAACTCTAGAAGAGCATGTTTTCGACAAGGATGGCACCAGAACCAGGTTTTTCTGGTCCAGGACAATCCCGCTGTCCTCCAGAAACTGCTTTACATGTCTGTAGACATTGATGATGGACTGAGGGATGGACATGGTTTTCCCCTTTGTGTCCTTTGGCCTGTTGTGTGACTGCTCAAACTCTTTGGCAAGTCTGAGGCAAACACACTCACTGACCCTGTTTGCTTCCGGGTCCTGTGCTGCTTGGCCATGAGTCATGTACAGTCTGTGGGAGAGAAGGATGATATGATCTGGACTGTGAACAATGATTCAAAGTTGCAATGAAAATGTCATTAGGAAATGTAATAAAATAATGTACAATTAACGAATACTTTTCACAGTGATAGGTGTCATCTCTTAATCACTGATTTGTATTGAACCAAACTGATGGCAAACTGTTGCCAAGTACCTTTCAGCCACCTGCTGTCCAGGAGCAGAGCCAATTGCTTCCTGGGTGCTCTCCATGGTCCTAAAGATGCATGTGCTTTTTCTTAACCTTCTGGGTGTACCTAAACGGTGAAAGAGATATCCATATCCTTCATTCATTCCATGCAATGTATTGATTGATTTATTGACTTTATTGATCTCACAGTGGAGAAATGTACTTGTTACATTGGCTTAAAGAGTCAAAAAGAAGAGGCAAACATACAATATAAAACAGGTTGACTTGAAGCTAAGCTATGTGTGTATACTGACAGACAGACAATCAGTACAAACAAATAATTAGGTTATATAATATAACAAATAATTAAGTTTATATTGGTCTGATTCTGTTATATGTAACATTATTTTGCACACCCACCTGCTGACTTTTATATCCATCCATCCATCCATCCATCCATCCATCCATCCATCCATCCATCCATCCATCCATCCATCCATCCATCCATCCATCCATCCATCCATCCATCCATTTTTTTCTGACACCCTTCATCCCAAGTGGGTGGGAAGTCACGAGGGGTGCTGGTGCCTATCTCCAGCTGTCTGCGGGTGAGAGGTGGGGTACAGCCTGGACAGGTCGCCCGTCCATTGCAACGTTTTCCAGGCCAAGGACCCACCAAACTGAGGGTGAGATGGAGCGGGGACCCCCTAAATATATGTATTGTATGCAATTGTGTTATATCAAACTGGTCCTATAGTCACTTTATTAAAGATGGAGTAAGGTAAAGAAACGAATTTGACCCTGGGTTTATTAAAGTATTTCTGATTCCTCATGGTTTGGACAGGTAATGTGAATAAAATGGTGCCGGTGAATGTGGGCATTAATGACTGACATCCTTCCTCCATTTATCTGTTTAATACAGTGTGTTGAATACATGTTAATGTATATTTAAAGACATTTCAGTTATAGAAAAAAATTGCAGGGGGAATATAAAAAAAAGTCTAATCAACCAAAATTTCCGCGACCCCCATGCAGTACCTCCGCCACATACCACCTGTTGAAGACTATACTGCATTTTGCACCATATTTTTTTTTTCACTGCTCTGCACCTATTTTATATAAATTCCCTTTTGGACCATTATTGTTAAACTGGTTTCTTTTCTCCTACACTGTTTACATTCTGATTACTGCTGCACTTATAATAATAATAATGTTCATTTCAGTTGTAAGCTGCTCACTTCACTTCACTGTTGTAAGCTCCATTCCAGTTTTTTATGCAATGCAATTTCATTTTGTATACACACTGTGCAAACAAAATGACAATAAAGCTTTTCTAAGTCTAATGTTACATATATGCCGGCAGCGGGGTCGGAGGCGAAGCTGACGCTCTGGAGGTCGACGGCGGGGTCAGAGGCGAAGCTGATGCTCTGGAGGTCGACCGCGGGGCCGGAGGCGAAGCTGACGCTCTGGAGGTCGACCGCGGGGCCGGAGGTGAAGCTGACACTCTGGAGGTCGACCGCAGGGCCGGAGGCTCCTGGACTGGAACAGAGGAGACCGCCGACTGCGGCTCCTGGACTGGAACAGAGGAGACCGCCGACTGCGGCTCCTGGACTGGAACAGAGGAGCCCGCCGACTGCGGCTCCGGGTCAGGAACAGAGGAGCCCGCCGATTGCGGCTCCGGGTCAGGAACAGAGGAGCCCGCCGATTGCGGCTCCACCTAAGGAACAGGGGAGCCCGCCGGTTGCGGCTCCACCTCAGGAACAGGGAAGCCCGCCGACTGCGGCTCCACCTCAGGAACAGGGGAGCCCGCCGATTGCGGCTCCACCTCAGGACCAAGGGAGACCACCGACTGTGGCTCCCAATCAGGAACAGGGGAGACCACCGACTGTGGCTCCCAATCAGGAACTGAGGAGACTACCGACTGTGGCTCCACATCAGGAACTGAGGAGACCACCGACTGTGGCTCCACATCAGGAACTGATGAGACCACCGACTGTGGCTCCATATCAGGAACGTAGGAGACCACCGACTGTGTCTTCACATCAGGAACAGAGGGGACCACCGACTGTGGCTCCCAATCCAGCATGGGGGAAACTGCCCATGGCAGCAAAGGCTCAGTCTCAGAAAAGGCTGGTGATGCTCGCAGAGGGCTCCTTGCGGTCAGTGGCGCCTCTAGAGAGGTCCTAGAAGGGATAAAACCACATCCTTTCGAATCCTGACATCTCTTTAAAGTTCTGCTCAGGGGTCTCTGGACGGCACAGAGCTAACTCCGGGGTCTCTAGACGGCACAGAGCAAATTCAGGGGTAATCCTGGATTACGGGGGCTCTGACTGCTTGGGTTGTGAGTTGTGGTATGATTTTATCGTTTTAACGGATGGTGCTAACTGGCGGTCATGTAGGTGATGGCTGAACTGGACTAAACTGTGCGGAAGTGGACTGAACATGGCTGTACAGAGTTGTACTGGGCTGGGCTGAGCTGGACTGGGCTGGACAGAGCTGGACTGGACAGATCTGAACTGGACCGGGCTGAGCTGGTTTGGACTGGACTAAGCTGGGTTGAACTGATTTCCTAGATCTGGGCTTGGCTCTGGCTCTTAGTCTGTGATCTTGATATATGGCTATACAAATGAGCTCTTCCAGGGTTGCAGGTTCATCTATAGTTGCTAGTTTGATTCTGATTTCTTTATTTAATGTGTTTTTGTAGATGTTCTTTAGCATGGCATCACTCCAGTCAGAAGCTGCGGCTCTGACCTGGAAGTCTATCGAAAATTCCTCTACGTGTTGGGATCTGGAGCGGCACCATCCGTCTCCAGCAGAGTGCGCCGTGGATCCTCCTGAAGCTGAGCCTCCAACACACCTGAGGCGCATCTCGTCATCAGGAGGACCTGCAGTATATAACCGGCCTTCAGACCTTGCCTCAATGCCGCAGTGTTGATCCAGTTTGGTTAGCACCTAAGCCTAGAACCTCCTTAGAATCTCTAAGTGATCTCCCTAGTGATCAATCAATCTTCTAACCTTCGTTGTCTATGCTTCACAGGAAACCTGTTCCCTTGGAAGCTCTGGATGAGCTTAACCTGCCGAGCCTGCCCTCAGAGCCAAACCTGAAGACTCTCCTCTGGATTCCTCTGGATTAAGACGCTGAAGCGGTTATTGAACTCTGCTGAACAAATCAGTCTCTGGACCCAACATTTCCTTCCTCAAAGAGAAACACGGACTCCTCAAGGTAATCTTCTGAAACTTCCAAACGCTAACTCCTCAGTGCCAACGCTAACTGAACTGTCATCCTCGCAGACTCCAGTGAACCAGTCCCCGGCCAGAACCAGTTCCAGTTCACATAATTCATGTGCTTGTGTTTTTAATAAACATTACAAAACATTTCCATCTGTTTCCGTGGTGTTCTGCATATTGGGCTTCTCTGAGAACCAATCATGACAGAACACTGCGGCCAAACACAAGGCCCCGCAGATCACCTCCACCGCAGACTGGAAGAGCAGGATGCTCAAATCCAAGGACAGACTCAAACCCTCTTTGAGTTATACAGTATGGTCAATTACCAAAACCAAATGCTTCAAAGGTATGCTAACAACATGAGTAGTGCTAATGCCACGCCGGCAGCACAACCATTTCTGGGTCCAGTTCCGCCTCCCAGGTCACCGGTGGTGACGTCATCCCCTGAGTTTCGCCCTAGTCTCCCTGAAAAGTTTTCAGGAAATATGAAGGATTGTAAAGGATTTTTGTTCCAATGCCGACTCATTTTTCAGAATTCTCCTGGAAGTTTTCCTACGGACGAAACAAAAATAACATTTATTCTGTCCCACCTAACAGGAAAGGCCCTTGAGTGGGCTCAGGCCAGGTTTGCCTCCGAAAACAGTATCAGCGATAATTTTTCTGATTTTGTTTCAGAGTTTTCCCAAGTGTTTAACCATGATTCCGACCAGACTATTGATTCTCGTGCTCTGTTAAGTCTTAAACAGGGAAATTAATCAGTTGCTGATTTCTCCATCAACTTCCGGGTTAAAGCCGCTGCTTCCGGATGGAATCAACAGGCTCTTACAAGTGCATTTTTCAACGCTTTAAATGAAAATATCAAGGATGAACTTGCAACCCTCGACGAACCAGAGACTCTAGATGAATTAATCCGCCTAACCATTAGGTTGGATAACAGAATCCGTGCTAGAAACCATTCTAGACGAAGAAATCAAGGTTCTTCTGTGTCAACCCCTGCTTCTAATAATGCTACTTTTTCTTCTGGTCCCACAGAACCCTTCTCCAAGCCATGGTCTAAGACCCAGTCACTTTCTATGCCTGTTCAGGTCTCTCATGCAGTAGAAACCGAAGCTGAACCAATGCAGGTTGGACATACAAGGCTAACCCCTGAGGAAAGACTAAGACGTGTCAGAAGCAAGCTTTGCATCTACTGTGGTGAGACTGGCCATTTCATCGCTTCATGCCCCGCTAAGTTAAAAGCCGGGGCCCGTCAGAAGATCTGAGGAGTCTGACGGGCCATTTAACTTCCGAGAAATCTCCTCGTCTCATGCTCCCAGCTACTTTGTGCTTTTCAGATCAGACTCTCACTTTGTCTGCTTTCATCGACTCAGGCTGTGAACGCAATCTGATTGACTCCAACCTGGTTCAGCAGCTAAAGATTGATACTATCCCTTTATCCAAGCCTCTTTGTGTCTCCGCTATTGATGGGAAAAAACTCAACAAGTCACCCACCAAACACAACCCCTCGAGCTACTAATTTCAGGTAATCACCGTGAAACTCTGACGTTTTTTGTGCTTCCCTCTGCATGTTCCCCTGTGGTGCTTGGGTTCGAATGGCTGCAACGACATAATCCCCATATAAACTGGGCTGATCGCCACATTGAAGCATGGTTGACCTCATGTCACGAGACGTGCCTTCGTTCCGCAGCTCCCGCTGTAAGGTCTCCTAGAGGTAGGGGGGAGATGGACTTTCCTGACCTTACTTCTGTCCTGTCCGAATACCATGATCTGGCTCCTGTCTTCAGTAAGGTCAGTGCTACGTCTCTTCCACCTCACAGACCATATGACTGTGCGATTGAGCTATTACCTGGCGCCCCTCTACCTAGCAGTAGACTTTACAACATTTCAAAACCTGAACGAGAAACTATGGAGAAATACATAAACGAGTCCCTAGCAGCCGGCATAATCCGCCCTTCTTCCTCTCCGTTGGGTGCCGGATTCTTTTTTGTGGGTAAAAAGGATGGTTCTCTAAGACCTTGTATCGATTACAGAGGCCTTAACCAAATAACAGTAAAAAATAAATACCCACTTCCGTTACTAGCATCAGCCTTCGAACCAGTTCAAGGGGCCACCGTCTTCACCAAACTCGATTTAAGGAATGCTTATCACCTTCTCAGGATTAGAGAAGGTGACGAATGGAAGACTGCCTTCAAAACTCAATTGGGTCAATTTGAATATTTAGTTATGCCTTTTGGTCTCACTAACGCTCCAGCATTTTTCCAAGCCCTGGTCAATGATGTCCTCAGAGACTTTTTGAACGTTTTCGTCTTCGTTTACCTTGATGACATTCTAATCTACTCTAAAGATCTCTCCGTGCATAAGAAACATGTCCGCCTGGTCCTACAGAGATTACTGGAAAACAAACTTTTTGCAAAAGCCGAGAAATGTGAATTTCACAAATCTTCAGTGACCTTTTTAGGGTTTGTGTTTGAGGGCGGGCAGGTTAAGCCATCAAAAGAAAAGATAAAAGCAGTTTTGGATTGGCCAGTTCCTGAAAACCGTAAACAGCTGCAGAGATTCCTGGGCTTCGCCAATTTCTACCGTCGCTTCATCAGGAATTACAGTCAGACAGCTTTACCTCTCACAACTCTAACTTCAGTCAAAAAGACTTTCCAGTGGACCCCCGAAGCTCAAAGAACCTTTGACAAACTTAAGACTTTGTTTTCCAGAGCCTCCGTGCTAATCCAGCCTGATCCAACCAAGCAATTTATCCTCGAAGTGGACGCCTCTGACTCTGGAGTTGGTGCAGTATTATCACAAAAACTCGATTCTGATCAAAGAGTACATCCTTGTGCTTTCTTTTCTCGTAGATTTTCTCCTGCTGAACAGAACTACGACGTTGGGGATCGTGAGCTTCTGGCCATCAAATTGGCGTTGGAGGAGTGGAGGCACTGGCTTGAAGGAGCTGAACACCCGGTCCTAGTATGGACCGATCACAAGAACTTAGCCTACATCCAATCCGCCAAACAAGCAAACCCACGCCAGTCAAGATGGTCACTCTTTTTCTCCCGTTTCAACCTCATTATCTCTTACAGACCCGGATCCAAAAGCACCAAGCCCGATTCTCTCTCTCGTCTCTACTCCGTTGATCAATCCGAGATGCCTGCACCCATTCTCCCGGCATCCTGCACAGTTGGAGTGGTTACCTGGGAAATCACTGACCTGATATACTCTGTCCTGGCCTCCGAAACTGACCCAGGTAACGGTCCTCCAAACAGAACCTATGTCCCTTCTTCAGTCAGATCACGCCTGATCCAATGGATGCATGCAGCCAAGTTTTCCGCTCATCCGGGGGTAAGCAGAACCATCCATTTAATTTCAAGACGTTTCTGGTGGCCTACTCTAAACAAGGACGTGAAGGAGTATGTTCTGGCCTGCCCTGTCTGCGCATGAAACAAGACTTCACATCAACCACCCTCTGGTCTGTTTAACCCACTACCTGTACCTACTCGTCCCTGGTCTCACATAGCCATCGATTTCGTCACTGGACTTCCCATCTCCCGAGGTATGACAACCATTTTCACCATCATCGATCGATTTTCTAAGTCTTGCCACTTAATTCCTCGCAGAAAGCTCCCCAGAGCCTTCCAAACAGCCCAGCTCCTAGTTAAGCATGTCTTTCGACTCCATGGAATTCCTCAGGATATTCTCTCAGACCGTGGTCCTCAATTTATTTCCCAGGTTTGGAAGGCTTTCTGCGCAGCTCTAAATTGCAAATCTTCTCTAACGTCTGGTTATCATCCACAGTCTAATGGTCAAACCGAAAGAATGAACCAACAGCTCGAGTCCACTCTCCGTTGCCTGACATCTAACAACCCCACCGATTGGAGCCAATATCTCACCTGGATTGAATACGCCCATAACTCTCTCAAGTCTGCATCCACCGGCCTGTCACCTTTTCAGGTTAGTCTCGGATATCAACCCCCTCTTTTTCCAGCTGACGAGAGAGAGATTTCGGTGCAATCAGTCAATCATCACATCCGTCGCTGTCAGCGAGTCTGGAGAGACACCATCGCTGCTCTCCACCGTTCCTCCGACACCACCAAACACTTTGCCGATTCAAGGAGACATCCGGCCCCGGAGTACTCAGTCGGTCAAGAGGTATGGCTCTCAACTCGGGACATTCCCCTCAAGGGGATGTCTCGCAAACTGTCTCCTAGATACATTGGTTCATACAAGATTTCCAAGGTCATCAATCCTTCAGCCATACGTCTGCAACTTCCTGCTAGTCTCCGTATACATCCCACGTTCCCACGTCTCTCAAGTTAAACCAGTGATTTCTAGTCCTTTGTGCCCTCCGTCCGACTCCCCTCCACCCGCCCTGGAAGTCGATGGACATCCTGCCTACACCGTCCGCTGGATCGTGGACTCCCGTCATCGAGGTCGCGGTTGGCAGTACCTCGTCGACTGGATGGGCTACAGTCCGGAGGACGCACATGGATTCATGGCTCCTACATCCTCGATCCATCACTGATCGAGGAGTATGAGCGCTCCCTCCCTTCGACGTCTTCTGGACCGGCAAGAGGCGGTCGTTGGGAGGGGGGTACTGTTGGGATCTGGAGCGGTACCATCCGTCTCCAGCAGAGTGCGCCGTGGATCCTCCTGAAGCTGAGCCTCCAACACACCTGAGGCGCATCTCGTCATCAGGAGGACCTGCAGTATATAACCGGCCTTCAGACCTTGCCTCAATGCCGCAGTGTTGATCCAGTTTGGTTAGCACCTAAGCCTAGAACCTCCTGAGAATCTCTAAGTGATCTCCCTAGTGATCAATCAATCTTCTAACCTTCGTTGTCTATGCTTCACAGGAAACCTGTTCCCTTGGAAGCTCTGGATGAGCTTAACCTGCCGAGCCTGCCCTCAGAGCCAAACCTGAAGACTCTCCTCTGGATTCCTCTGCAGCTCTTGGCTAAGAGCTGGAAACCAAAACCCAAGGTCTGCATTCAAGTTAGAAGTAAGACGCTGAAGCGGTTATTGAACTCTGCTGAACAAATCAGTCTCTGGACCCAACAGTTCCTTCCTCAAAGAGAAACCCGGACTCCTCAAGGTAATCTTCTGAAACTTCCAAACGCTAACTCCTCAGTGCCAACACTAACTGAACTGTCATCCTCGCAGACTCCAGTGAACCAGTCCCCGGCCAGAACCAGTTCCAGTTCACATAATTCATGTGCTTGTGTTTTTAATAAACATTACAAAACTTTCCATCTGTTTCCGTGGTGTTCTGCATATTGGGCTTCTCTGAGAACCAATCATGACACTACGGTTCTATTTCCTTGTGTGAATTTGGACAGACCATGAGACTCAGCTGATTTAACGGAGAATTTTAAAGTCAATTCATTTAGAAATTGATCTAAGGTGCAATTTATACAAGATTCAGGAGAAAAATGAGTCTCTTTCCACTCGCAGGCTTTACCGGATAACTGTGAGAGGATAAACACAATCTTACTCTCGTCGTCAGGGAAACAGGACGGATTGAGTTCAAAGAACAATTTACATTGCCACAGAAAACTTTTACATTCACTAGATTCACCAGAAAATAGTGAGGGACGGGAAAGAGGAAGTAACGGAGCAGATTCTGACCTTAGAAGCGGAACTGAAACCGGAAGTGACGGACGGAATTCCGGGAGTGACGAAACGGGCTCCGGAACCGGAAGTTGAGCTGGCGCCATCTTGTGATTCCCACGAAACCTGTGGGATCTTGAAACGTGTGTTTTCTTTAAATCAAAACTGGGATTTTAACTCACGGATGGTTTGTGTCTGTCCTTCTGTTCTTCAAGCTGTCCTTCTGTTCTTCAAGCTTCCTCCGGAGGTGATCTGCTGGGTCTTGTTAATGGCCGCAGTGTTCTGTCATGATGTGGTCTCAATGATTAAACCCATATGCAGAACACAAACGGAGGCTGAGTAAAAGTTTAACAGAGTTTATTAAAATATGTTTTGACACAAAGACATGAACTGGATCAGGTACTGGTCCGGGTTGGGTTCACTGATGTCTTGAAGGAGTCCAGGCTTTACTTGTGAGAGAGGGAACCATTGGGTACAGAGACTGTTGGTTCAGCAGAGTGCACAAGCAGCTGCAGCGTCTAGCTTCTGACTTTGAATGGCTGACCTTGATCAGAGTTTCCAGCTCTTCTCTGAGAGCAGCAGGAGAAATCTAGACTGGAATCTTCAGGTTTGGCTCACCAGGGCTGGAAGGCAGGTTAAGCTCACCCAGAGCTTCAGACTTGAGACAGGTTTCCTGTGAGCAAAGACAGAGGTAGATTATAATCCGTTTTCTCACTTGAGATGACTAAGATTCTTTCTGGTAACAGAGGCTCAGGTTTGCTAACCAAACTAAGGTCAACACTGCGGCGTTGAAGGAAGGTCTGGCAGCTGCTTATGTAGGGAGGGCTCCTGATGAGCAGACAAGCTCCAGGTGTGCTGGAGGGCTCCAGCCCAGGAGACCCACGGCGCACTCTGCTGAAGAAAGGTGGTACATCCCCAGATCCCAACAGTAACCCCAGTCCCTAACAGAAAACAAAAAACTGAAGAGGATCCTCGGCGCCCTCTGGTGGGCAAGCCTCAGGATCCCAACAAAATGTTGTAAATTGTGTGTGTTTTTTTTTAATAACAGTTTCATTTAGCTTTACTAGAGTTACATTAGGAGATGACAAATAAACTCATTTTCACATGCCTACTGTATAGCCATGGTACAACTGATGGTTTTCCTCATGGAGTTGAGATTCAGCCAAATAATGTATTTTTTGCATGGATTGGGCATGTTACCTGGCATGCTTTTAGCTGTGGAACAAGACCTGCAGGGTTTATCTTGGAATTAATTAATAACTGCTTGCAGTTTTAGTTACTGCTTGTATGATCTAAACTAGCCAAAAAGGGAACACTATTCAACAATTGTCTATTAGAGGTGAACAGGGTCACTGTCATGTATGCTCAATTAACCATATAAAATATATCTGCCATAATATATCATGTTGCAGCTACTAGAGAGACCTGTCACGGGAGAATATAACAATGGCTTTGTTTCACTCAGAAACTGCAAGTAACCAGCAAAAGGGACAGGAGAGAGGGACATGCACTGCCAGGCAATATGAAATTGAATCCTGTCTCGCTCAGTACCTTTCAAATGATGCATCCCTTGTACTTCTGCCTGAACCTGTTTATTCTTTTAGCCTGTTTGCTTTTCAATTATTACACGCAGGGAATAACATTTTCAGGTTGTCAGGCAGGATGAAAAGACTACTTCACGTGGGTGCCTGAAGATATTGTTTTAAACTTCAACAGATTATTTATATTTTGGAAAAAATATATATTTTTTGAAATTTTATATTGTAACACTTTTTACAAACAGTCTAACACTTGTTTGCAAATTTTTTGGGTTAACATGAACTTTAAGCTTCATATTAGCTAATTCTGCAAATTTTTAAAGCTAAAAAAAATAAATAAAAACTAAGTTAAGCTGACTAGTTTACACCTGGTTTGTGTTTTTATTTAAAAGAAAGCAATTATAGCGGTTCACAGATATAAAGCTGGCTTCACTCAAACCACATCCCGTGTCTTCTCCCTCATCCAATGCAAAAAGTTGCTGTGCAGCAATCCTCACTTGATGTAGGTAGAATCAAGCCTTGCATCCCCTCTCCTTCTGCTCTTCTCACCCTTTGGCTGACACTCTGGCTCATCTGATTTTAAGAAATATACACATTTTACTCTGTTATCAGGCAGATGTAGGCTTGATCCATATCACTGATGGACAACAGAGAGGAGCTGTCAGTCTATCAGTAGCCCTATAGAGTTAGGAATTACTACAGTGACTGGAAATGCTTCTTTTTGTGATGGAAAGGAGGGTAAATTGATGAAGGTGTCAGGGCACAGAGAATTGGACCCAGAATTCAGGCAGACAGAGCAGGTCGGTTCAAAGGAAAAATGGTTTAATGAAAGCTCAGGGTAAAGCGAGGCGTCGTCTGGGACTGACTTGCTGGATTCTCTGTAGAGACAGACACAGATTAGTGACCACTAAGCTCAGAAGGGGAACTATAACGAGCGTGTGAATCACCAAAATGGAAATAATTTCAGTCCTTGTCCAGAGGAAGGAGTGTAAGCCAGTCCAGTGACTTAGCTGGATAGTGGTCGCTTCTGAGTATCCTGTCATAGTCTGCTCTGATAGCTGGCCTTAATTGCAAATTTTTCTCACCTGCCTAGTTCTGCCCAGTTCCTAATCATCTCTGATCTCATCCACCTGTAGGTTCTGCTTTATATTCGGCCCAGCCCAGGTATCGAGGCCAGATCCTTGTTTGATGTTTGTTTGATTTCTGTTTGTGTCCTGTCTGTCAGTTTCATTGGTTAGATTTATTTCTAAGGTTCATGTTCCAGTGAGGAGTTTATTCTCAAGCCAGTGTTTATCCTCCGTCAAGTTATTCTGTAACAGTGGTGAGAGCGTTTCCGAATTTCCCTAGGGGTTCTGATTTCCTGATTCCGTTCCCTCTCACCCACTGGCCCTGTACTCCTGCTGGATTCTACCTACTAGGTGTGTTTCTGTCTGAGCTGGATGCCCGACTTACGGGACTCTGAACCTGTCTTGACGCTCTGATGGATTCCTGGAACACAGATCTGTCCATTCCTGAGGTTCCATTCCGGAACCTCTGACCAGACTGCGGACTCCTGGATTCCAGATCTACTAAAGTCTGATCTTAATTGCTGTTCTGGATCGTAGTCATGCTTGCTTACTGCGGTTACTGCATCGGGGAAGCTCTGTTTTGCTTAGGGTCGCTTCTCGTTGGCAGTACATCGGCTTATCCTGCCTAAAATTCAGAGGATGGACTGAACTGTTAAACCAGGTAAGTGCCTCACTCTAATAATGATCTTCTGTTCAGATGATCATGGTTATTTACCTGTGTTTCTTACTAAACCAGAGTGTCAGTCGCTGCAAGCCGTAGATCCACAGGAGCACGCTTCTGTTCTGTTTGTTTTTGTATTTTAATAAATGTTTTCAACTTTCCTACCTGACTGTCTCACCTTGAATACTGGGTCCATCTGTCCTGCTCATGACAAATCCATAAAATTCATATTGAATACAATGCTTTTATTGTTTGCTTGGTTGGACCCTTTAAAAGTACATTTAGGCAAAAAAGGGGACATTTTTACTCCTCAATGCTTGCTCATAGCTCATGAGACATATTTGAGTTTCTAATCTCAGCCTTTTTTTAGTTTATATTTTGTCTCAAATGTCTATGTATTATTACAGTACATAGTTGAGATTTAGAGAGGATGGCTAGCAAAACTGGTAAATGGTCAGTACATTTTTAAAGTTAGGGAACTTGACCAAAGTGCTTTACACTACATTTAGTCATTCATACACATGGCCACACCCTGATGGTGGCAAGCCACATTGTAGCCAAATCTGCCCTAGGGCTTACTGACAGAAGCGAAGCTGCCCACTGGGCCATAGGGCCCTCTTACTACCATCAGTTTTCTTTACGTACAGTTTAAGCAGTGATGGGCAGTAGCGCCGCTACATGTAGCGAAGCTATTAGTTTAACTACATTTTCCAGTAGCTTGACTGTAGCGTTGCTGCTTTATTTATCAAGTAACTTTCCAGTAGTGAAGTTATTATTTTTAATAAGTAGCGACGTAGCGTCCACAAATGCTACAAAATCCAGGGCATAACTAAGTAATGAAAGCAGGTTTTCTATTTTTGAAACAACAATCGGAGTTATTCGTTGGACATTTACGCATGAGCCTCTGTTCTGCCTCTCCTGTCTGTATCTACGAAACATGCGCATGCGCACTGCAGTGGAACTCAAAGAATGACACAGAGCCACACACACAGGATGGAGGAGAAGACAGCAGCAGAGCGCCTTATCTTCAGAGATTTTGAAACTTGTTGAATCCTCTGATAAAAAGTACGTGTTCAAATTTCGGTTCTTGGCCATAGAGAGCTCATGTGGGCAAAACTAGCCATTTGTTTTACATAGCCAAACACTCATTAAAACAGTCAACTGCAGTCAATTTTTTGAAATAAAAATGAGAAAAATATATCAGCTTTAACTTTATTGGCGCCTTTAATTTCCAGATAGTTAAATCTGATGAGTGCCACTAAGATATTCTCATTAGAGAGCAGTAGCCAAACTTAGATATTGTATTTTCATGGCCTAATTTACCAGACAGAATGTTTACATAAATCTGTTTTAAGGCTTATTTGCGCAGATAAGATTTTTTAGGTATGGAGGAACAGCTCTCCCATATATAAAAATAAATACATGCTCAATAAATAAATAAGCATTCAATTAATTACCCCCCAAAATACAACGAATAAATATGTAGGTAGAAATTAAATCAAACAGTGAGACATAAATGTATATATATCTCTTAATTAGCTTCTTTATTTTTTCACCTTTTTTGTAAACAGTTTCATTTGTTACTTGAATCGACTGTTTAATTGAGGTCTGAAGAAGTTTTCTCTAAGGGAGACCCTAAAGAAATAAGATGCCTTTTGCAGGGTTTTGTTTTCCCTAGAGATGTCCATTGAATGCAAACTCATAGCCATGTCTCGGTGTGTAGAACACTACACTGTACCTTTAATTTGGTTCTAATAACAGCAGATTGTTTATTTTTTTGTCTACTAGTAAATACTTTAGTTTTTTTTATTATGCTTATCATAAAACAATTTTTACACTGTGTTATGTCATTGGCTGACCTTTAATAAATGTTTTAACTAGTGTGTCAGACTCATTTTGAATTGATATTAGGTTGGTACAACATTAAGTAGCTTCTGATGTAGTTAAGCTACTTTTAACACATTAGTGTAACTTAGCTTGCTATAATTCTTTAAGTGGTAGCTTTTGTGTAGTGAAGCTTAATTTATTGTTGAGTAACTGATAGCTTAGCTCACTATACTGGACAAGGAGCTTGCCCAACACTGAGTTTAAGTCACTTGCCCAAGGCCACAATGACATTGAAAGCTGGACCTCCAGTTGCAGGGCAAATTACTGCATCTGACGCCACTGTCACACAACACAGTTATAGCGAAAGAAAAAGCTGGATATGTAAATCTAGAGCATTTGATTTGTTTACCGACATTTGCCCAAAAATGGAAATATCCTTGTGCAGCTATGAATTAAAGATGCATTTACTTTTCTTTATGACACACAAAATATTCACATCATCTTTTGCCTTATAATCCTTTATGGTCAGGCCTATATATCTTATTTCTTCTTTCACTGGAATCCCATATAATTTACTTTATTGATAATTGTGTATTGACTCCAGTGCTCTAGGAAAACTTTCTAACTTTATATCTAAGGAGATCTGTTTTTCATCTTATAGGAAAAGAGTGGTATCATCAGCGAGCTGAGTTAATTTCAGAGGTTAACCAATGTATTTAAACGGCTAAATATATTGGCTAGTCTAAAAAAAAAAATAACCCTGCAGCTAAAATAAATAATAAAGGATTGCAGGGGCAACCATCTTGGATCCCCTGTTGCACTGATTGTTCCTCAAGAGAGAGAGACTGAACTATGAATATCCTTATACATTAAATTAATCACTTTTTATAATTTTTTTCACCAAAGGTAAAATACTCTATGGATTTAATTTTAGAGGAATGATTATCGAGTGAATACTTGTAGAAATCTAAAAATAAAACAAAGCCTTTATCTTCAATTAATAAATTACATTTTATTAAGTCAAGAACCTGTCATGATGGGTTCTCTAGTGAGACCCAGTTATGCAGAACACCACGGAGACGGAAACAGAAGTAAAAGGTTTAACAATGTTTATTGTCACAAGCACAGTTTAATCACTGGTTCTGGTTCTGGCCTGGGGACTGGTTCACTGGAGTCTGCGTGGGAGACAGTTCAGTTAGCGTTTGCTCAGAGGAGTTTGATTCAGACAGTTTCAGATTTGTACCTTGAGGGTTCTTGGTTAAAGCCTTGAGAGGGAAACTGTTGGGTCCAGAGATAGTTTGTTCAGCAGAGTCCGTTAACTGCTTCAGCGTCTTACTTCTTGAGAATGAGCTGACCTTGGCTTTGAGTTTCCAGCTCTTGGTCCAGAGCTGCAAGGAAAATCCAGAGAGAGACTTCAGGTTTGGCTCAGAGGGCAGGCTCGGCAGGTTAAGCTCCTCCTGAGCTTCACAGGAGAAAAACAGGTTTCCTGGAAGACAGAGACAAAGGTTAGAATCCAGTCTGGATTCAAAAGTCAACAAAGGTTCTCAGAGATACTAGGCTTAGGTGCTAACCAACTGGATAAAACACTGCGGCGTTGAGGCAAGATCTGAAGACAGCTTAAATACTGTGGATCCTCTGATGATGGGATGAGCTTCAGCTGTGCAGGAGGCTCGGCTCAGGAGGATCCATGGCGGACTCTGCTGGAGGAAGGTGGTACTTCTCCAGCTCCCAACAGTACCCCCCCCCCCCCCTCAACGACCGCCCCTTGGCGGTCCGGAAGATGTCGATGGACAGGAACGCTCGTACTCCTCGATCAGTGCTGGATCGAGGATGTAAGAGCCAGGAACCCACTGACGATCCTCCGGGCTATAGCCCTCCCAGTCGACGAGGTACTGCCAGCCGCGACCTCGCCGACGGGAGTCCACGATCCGGCGGACGGTGAATGCAGGATGACCATGGACTTCCAGGGCGGGTGGAGGGGAGTCGGATGGTGGGCACAGAGGACTTGAGACTACCGGTTTCACTTGAGAGACGTGGAATGTGGGATGAATACGAAGAGACGGGGGAAGTTGAAGGCGTATGGCTGATGGGTTGATGACCTGGGATATCTTATACGGACCAATGAATTTTGGAGAGAGTTTACGAGACATTCCCTTGAGGGGAATATCTCGAGTGGATAGCCATACCTCTTGGCCCACGGAGTACTCAGGGGCGGGACGTCTTCTGGAGTCGGCGAAACGCTTGGTAGTCTCGGAGGAACGATTGAGGGTAGTGATGGTCTCTCTCCATATGCGTTGGCAGTGTCTGATGTGCTGGTTGACTGACTGGACCGAAATCTCTCTCTCGTCTGCGGGAAAAAGTGGAGGTTGGTAACCGAGACTGACCTGAAACGGTGACTGGCCGGTGGAAGCAGATTTAAGAGAATTGTGTGCGTATTCTATCCAAGTTAGGTACAGGCTCCAGTCGGTGGGATTGTTTGATGTCAGACAACGGAGGGTTGACTCTAGCTGTTGGTTCATCCTCTCATTTTGGCCGTTGGACTGTGGGTGATAACCGGAAGTTAGAGAGAACCTACAATCGAGAGCGGAACAGAATGCCTTCCAAACTTGTGAAATGAACTGGGGACCTGGGTCTGAGAGGATCTCTTGGGGAATGCAATGAAGACGGAAGACGTGTTTCACCAGGAGCTGGGCGGTTTGAAAAGGTGTGGGAAGTTTCCTGAGAGGGATGAGATGACAGGATTTCGAGAATCGATCAACGATTTTGAAAATTGTGGACATACCTCGGGAGATGGGAAGACCAGTGACGAAGTCGATAGCTATATGGGACCATGGACGCGAGGGAACTGGAAGAGGTTGTAACAGGCCTGAGGGAGGTTGATGTGAGGCTTTATTTCTAGCACAGGTGGAACAGGCCAACACATACTCCTTGACATCTCTGTGAAGAGTTGGCCACCAGAAACGTCTTGAAATCAAAGCGACGGTTCTGCTCACCCCCGGATGGGCAGAGAACTTGGCAGCATGCATCCACTGTATTAGGCGAGATCTGACTGAAGAAGGTACATAGGTTCGGTTAGCAGGACCATTACCTGGGTCAGGTTCTGAAGCCAGGGCGGAATTAATTAGATCGGTGATCTCCCAGGTAACCACTCCAACAGTGCATGATGCGGGAAGGACAGGTTCAGGCGTCTCGGGTTGATCAACGGAGTATAGACGAGAGAGAGAATTGGGTTTGACATTCTTGGATCCGGGTCTGTAGGAGATAATGAGATTGAAACGAGAGAAGAATATGGACCACCTTGATTGACAGGGATTGGCTTGTTTAGCTGACTGGATGTAAGCAAGGTTCCTGTGATCCGTCCAAACGAGAACCGGGTGCTTAGCTCCCTCCAGCCAGTGTCTCCATTCCTCCAGTGCCAACTTGATGGCCAGTAGTTCTCGGTCTCCAACATCGTAGTTTTGCTCTGCGGAGGAAAGTCTTCGAGAGAAAAAGGCACAAGGATGAATCTTTTGATCAGTGTCGAGTCTTTGAGATAAGACAGCTCCCACACCAGAGTCGGAAGCGTCTACTTCGAGGATGAATTGTTTGGAAGGATCAGGCTGGATTAACACGGGTGCTCTGGAAAACAAAGTTTTCAGTTTCTCAAATGCGGTTTGTGCCTCAGGGGTCCATTGAAAGGTTCGTTTGACTGAGGTTAAGGAGGTTAGAGGAAGAGCTGTCTGACTATAGTTCCTGATGAATCGGTGATAAAAATTGGCGAAACCCAGGAATCTCTGTAGCTGCTTGCGGTTTTCAGGAACCGGTTTTCCACAACCTAATATTGTTGTGGATAGACCAATACTTATTGAACCCTTTTTTTTGCACATTATCGGTCCCAAATCATCTGTTAAGGCTTTGAATAATAAGTCTTTTAAGTCTTCCCAGAAAAAAAATATGAAATTTGGAAGTCAAACCATCTTGACCAGATGATTTGCCTACTGCTGATGTTTGTGAGTTTCAGAGTTGTCTAATGTTTTGCATGTGGAACCAATTCTAGGAATGCTGTGTTTAATGCTTTCACAAAAAATAATATTGAAGCTGTGATGAGAGTAGACTTACTTAATAGAGAGAGCTCTCTGATTTGTCTTTGTCAGATCACAAAGAGACACAAAAGTTGAGAAACTGAGAATTATATATTAGAACTTTTTGAACTTTTTGCTTTCTACAAATTGAAAGCAGTGCTTGCAGGGAGCTATTCCTTTAATCTGTTTGAAACTGGGATGAGACTATATCTTGTTCATAGAGAGAGCTCTCTGATTTCTCTGTTAGGGATCAAAAAGATGAAACAAAAGTTGAGAAAGTCTGAGAATGATATTAGAGCTCCTTCAGATCTTTTGTGAAACTTAAAAGGAGACTAAATCAACCTTTAGTACATCTTATTGCTCCAGGGAAAAACTGAGACCCAGAAGAAATAAACCTTAGAATCATTTTGGTTTCAAACATTCTCATACTTGTCTAGAAACAAATGGAACATTTTGAAGATCTCATTTCAGATTTCCCTTTCCTCTGGTAAAGCTTATAGATGCACCAGCACTGAATAAGTGATGTGTCAATCTGCTCATCAAATGATGTCTTATTTTTAAAGGGTCAAATAAACAGTCTATTGTGAAGATATTTTTAAGTAAAAACTTACAAAATATCTCTCTGAACATGTTATAGTAGCAAGTCAGTGCACCATCAGGACAAAGTTATGATTTTACAGCAGGCAAATGCCATCCAAATCCATTCTTTATGCCTATACATGACCGATGGACTTTTTAAAGATATCTGAAATGATTTTATTTGATGATAGGGACAAAATAATGCTTTAATCACTTTACAGTTGTTATTCTACATAAATAGTTCCCTTTTAAAGCAACATAAAGTTCTTGGTCGAACTTTTGACATTTTTCCTATTTTCCTGCCACAACTGAAGGTGTAGAGCAGTTCATCTTTCCTCTGGAAATCATTATGCTAATTTCCATGCATGTTGCACTGCTTGTCAAAACAATGAAAATATGAGAAACACTCATTTCTTTATATCACTTTTATTCTGGGGCTTGAAACTCTCTGGCAGCATCCACAACATCTTGTCAGCCAACCGGCTGGAATCATCCTTGTTCTTTGGGCATGGACTGAACAGTCAAACCAGGTTAGTGACTCACAGGTTCATAATCATCCCCCGAATCAGATTATCACAGTCACTAACCTGTGTTTCTCTCTTTTAGAAGTTCCTGTTATAGTCGCCCTAGCCGCTGATACCATAGATCCACAGCCCGGTGTCTGTCTTGCCTGAATTCTGGGTCCTCTGTTGTTAAACCTTACGCTATTGTGCATTTCTTGCAGCAAGAAGATCAAAAAAATTATTAAAACAGAGCAAGTAGGGGTTGCATGGTAGGATAGCAACAAAAAAAAAAAAACAAACAAAAAAAGTGTATTGTATCAGCCATATCTAAAGATGAAAGTATTTTTTTAATTATTGTTAATTATTACATTTATTTTTTTAGAATAGAATAGAACTTTATTGTTCAGAATGGAGAAATTCACTAGTGACATCGGCTCTTCTAAACAAACAGAAGGAGGAAAATGTGAGTAACGTATTGTACTAGTAACATTATGTCATAATTGGGGTCTGCTCAGACAATCATGGCCTGGTTGTATTGATGATTACACCCCTAAGAAGTACAAGTGCTCTGTATTTGTAATGCTTGCTGTGTGTCTAGTAACTTTCAGTTCAACCTTTCTTTACAAGTGATATATGAAATAGATTTTTTGTTATTAGGAGTGATAGTATGTGGACCCATTTTCATAAAAAAGCTTATCAGCCCAATGCAGCTGTTACTTGTCTCCTAAATAACCTGCCAACTCCTGATAAACAAGGAAAATCTGCTACAGCTGACACATTTTTTTCAGAAAGGGCTCCAGTTCTGTTCCTACACTATTATAGCTATGCAGCAAGGACGGCAATCTGTTCCAGTCACAGTCATGATTGAGGAATCATTGTACACCTGAGTATTCCAGCTTGCAGTTGATGCCGTCACTCACTGCTGTCGCTGTCGATTACACTTGAGTGTGGAGAAGTGTGGAAATCCAGAAGTCCCATGTGGTGCAATGTGCGTCTGCACGCCCTTGCCCAAAGTCAAGCGAGTCACTGTCCTCTCTGATAAGATGGATGATAACTCTTAACTTGTGACAAATGTCATGTTCATGCTCCTAACACACCAACTTAATGCATTTGTATTTGGTCAAAGGGTTTAAAAAAACCTGCATTTGATGCATGGTTTTCATATAATTGTTGAAAACAAACCACTACTGAAACAAGGACAATGACGAAAAATGAAAAGCATGTCATCTTGTCGAGCTTCTTACATGAATTCAATGTTTCCAGAGATAATCTGCTGGTGCTCAGAGGATATGAGGCATACACAGCCACAGGGTCCACACAAATATTAAAGACACCCTTAAAAAAGGGAGACTATGATTGTTTAGTTTCTTTTCTCCCAAGGCTAGGAGCATCTTCCTGCAGAACTACATGGGTCAGCAGGAGGTAAAGCCAGCTTTACATTGAGAAAGGGCCTTTGGGAAGATTGGAAGCAGGGATATGTTGACACGAAGTTCAGTTTGCAAATGAAAGAATTCTATGTGATGAATACAGAAATACTATCACTGCAGATGGGAGGCGCTGCTCTTTTTTTCTTTTTCTTTTCTTTTTCTCGAATACCAACTGATGCAGGTTTTTTTTTTTGCTTGTTAATGTAGAACAGATATGCAACTTCAAAACAAGGTGCAATGAACAGAAAAACAAGTGGTTTCTAATAGAAATGTCAAACTTATTCTTCAATCTGATCAAACCAATTTCCAAAGTAATGCAGTCCATTTTTTTGAGTGCCTGTCACAGACACTCTTAAATGATACTCAAATAATATTGCTTTGAGTAAACTAAGGGGATACTGTGTGGGAAAATAGCTGTAAACTTATTGATGAAAAAACTAAGTATTTTTATATGTTATATTTAAAAAAACATACATTGGTTTTAGACTAAAAGAGGTATTACGGAGCTTTCTAACGATACTGCCACCTGTATAGCCTATAGCAGTTATGCTGCCTATAGCAATTATGCTGCTATAGGCTTAGACTTCTGGAGGGCATAGGGACCCCTTATTTCATTCTATCTCTATTCTTCCACTCTGCAGAATCTGTTAGTTTAATCTCTAACGTTATGTTCTCTGTGCCTTCACCTCATCTGCTCCTGTTTGCCTGTGACACCAACCTGGAGAGAAATATCAGCTGTGCTGCTGCCATCAACACCTTTGTTTATAGATGTTGGAGATCGGCCTGTTTTTCCAGTTTAGTCCTTTTTCTCTGACTGTGACAGGTTGAATGTGCTCTCTTTATCCTCCACATGGGAGTTGGCTCGAAACCTGTCTACCTGGGTGTGTGTTTCCTGGACGGGGCCGCCTTTTACAGTTGCTGCTTCTGTCTCCTTGAACCCCAGTCGGCCTCAGCAGATGGCCGCTCTCACTTAGCCTGGTTCTGCTGGAGGTTTCTTCTTGTTAAAATGGAGTTGTTCCTCTCCACTGTCACATGCTTAGTGTGAGGGACTGCATCCGAGTCAATGAGTCGATGCAATCAACTGGTTTTCCTTAGATAGAAAACTTTGAATCAATTTGACTGTATGATCTGGTGAACTGTAAAGTGCCTTGAGATGAGATGTGTTGTGAATTGGTGCTATATAAATCAACTGAATTCAATTGAATTGGCAAAAACACAGAAGTGCAGCACTCTTCTGCTCACTGTTATAGATAACAAGGTTTTTTTCACTTTTTTCACCCTACCTGGAGTTGCCATTGTCGTTTGAGTTTAGCTGGACACCGATTGCTTAAATATAACACTTTAATTGTTTGCTAGGTCGGACCCATTCAAATTGGACCTGAGGGAAATTCAAGAAGGTATTGGCTGTGTCCAAACAACCGCCCTAATCCCTATACAGGGCACTATATTACATCATTTTATATGTGTCCAAATATCTAGGTGATAAATAAAAAGAGGTGGACTCAAAATTTCCCACAATGCACCTTGAAAAGTTGTGATCATGGTCACTCGATGAGTAGATATAGGCCAAATTGCTTCACGAAAGCTCTCCTGCAAAGCACATTGGGATTTGTTGTAGCGTCGACAAATAACAAAGATAGCAAAGGCACTGTGCGGGGAGGCAGAGTCATGTGACCAACTGTGAGCAAAAAGTAGTGATTAATGTATGCATATGGGCGGTTAACTGAGTTCACTATAAAATCCACTATATAGTCCCTGCTCTTTATAGTGATTGAGGAATTTACAGGATAGGGCAGGGGTTCAGACACAACTATAGTTTGTTACATCTTAGCAGGGTGCTATGGCTCATTTGGATTTGAAGATTCCTCCTTATGCGGCCAACAAATTAGCCTTCTTTTTGCCCCTTTATGAACGACGGGTCTGGTGTATCCTGCTACGTGCTCAGAGGAAAAAGGGAAATGGAAGTATGGTTTGATATAATAAGTATGTAAATAGCTCTGTCTGAAATAAATTAAAATAGTTATTTTAAATGGTTATAGAGTCAGATATGTGGCTGGTAATGTTTGGTTTATTGAAATGTTTTATCTGTCCCTGTGCAACTAATATTTAAGCACAGATTCCAATATCTGTGCATTGTCAGGACTACAATCTAATATCTGTGAGGACAGTAGTTTAATGTAATTAGCACACAAAAAAAGTAGTAAGAACTTTGGCATCCATCTTTGCATGCTCTGTGAGTCAACTGTCACGGTTGCTTGGTGACAGAGCGTACGCCAAGTGAGGGGTGGTGGAGGCCTGAGAAGGCTAGACCTATTTGAATCTAAAACCCAACTCTTCCGACCTTATTTTCATGTCCCTCAAAAGACTCAGTCCAGGCAGTCCAGTGCCATGTGACTGTGTGAACTACTTGATCTTCCACTGAGGCCTATCAAAAACAAAATAAGCCTACTAGCAGTTTTATGGCTTTACAGGAGGGTTATTCTCATTTATGGAAAAACAGGTGGTTTCCAGCATGTTAAACTATAACATGACACATCACTGTGAAGGCCAGGATTTCCTTTAAAGAGTAAGGTAAGGCTTGATAAGTTGATCCTAAATAGAAAAAGAAGATTAGGGTGAACAAAATGTCCATTATAATCGATACAAATGAATGTTCCAGGTCATGAGAACCGAAAAAAACAATAACTGCCCTACAATTCCTATTTTTTGTGTGATTTCCTATCTATCTAGGCCTAAATGATAAACTTACAATTTTTTTTTTTTTACACATAATTTTATTTAGATTTTATAGTTGTCCACTGTAGCATACAGGGAGATTGAAGTTTGAAATTGGAACTGGATTTATTGAAAAGAAATAAATTACTTTTTCTGATTTTAGAACAACTTTAACCAAAAATAGCAGTACATTTTAACAAAATGCACAGGCAAAATTCCATTGCTTTGTGGGAAGAGAACAGTAGCCTAAAACTCATACATACTAAAATTAGTTTTCTGTTCTCTCTTCATATGGATATTTTAATTGGTTGATAACCCTGGAAGCATGTTTTCTTCTTAGTAAAGCATCTTACATTTGATCATTTTTTTTCCAGTTTAGTATTTATATTTTAAATGAATCTTCTTCTGCAACTGTAATTTACGTTTCTAAATACAGTGTGTAAGTTTGGCACAACATAATCAACTTTAATCATATACATCATAGATATAATTTCCCACCAACAAAAATGTAGCGAATAAAATCCTGAGTGGCTAGTAACATTCAAAACCACTAGCCAGAATGGCTTTTGAGCAAAAAAGTTAAAGTCAAGCCCTGCTTTAAAGGGGGAGACAACCTTGTCTAACATTGTTAAGCAAGGATCTGACTCTGCAAAGGGTGCCTGTCTTCATTGCCTCTTAAATTTAATCTCCTGTTGTGACATCAGAGACAATCCTTAGTAAGTTCATCATTCTGGTGAACCTATGCCTTGTCATTTTTTGGCTAATAAAGAGAACTTCTGTAATTTTAGCTCAAAACAAGTTGACCCTGGATTAGCCAAGGAAAACTATCTGTTCTGATATTCCAAGAAAAATCTTGATAAACAGGAAGCTTAGATAGCACAAGTATGATGCTACTATGATTATAGAAATAGCACAAATGAAATAAATTCAGCAATATGAGTGACTTTTAACTTCAACATGTCTGTTTGAAATTAGGAAACCATAGAATTAGGTCCTGGCCAGAAGAGCAAGTCAAAGTTCCTGCATCCTCTCTGGCACAAAGTATGTCCCTTTATCCTCTCCTCCAACATCTTTATCCTTTCCTGGTTTACCATCCTCCTTGGGTTGATACTCTACCTCATTTTTCTGTCCATCTGACAGATCCAAATCTGAATCTTGGTTAGCAATCATGAACAGAACCCTTACTTCTTCACTTCTGTCTCCTAAAGTAAAGTAAAGTTACTAAAAACGCAAATATTGACACAGTGTCCAATTCAGTAGATGTTTATAAAAGGGCAATTATATTAAAAGTGAAGTAAAAAAAAAAAGAGCGAAAAATACTGTTCTTGATGATTTAAATAACAAGAATATATATAGTTATTTTTAAAAAAATTATTATTTGACAAACACTTCCTTTTTCCATAAAATGCGGGTATAGGTCAGCCACCCATTTTGATTATATACAGTTAAAACTTGTCACATAACTACCTAATTTAATTGTTTAGCAGATAAACCTTCATAAAAGTGGTCCTCTCTGATGACTCTTATTTAAACCTTTTTTTCAGAGAATCTTTACTATCTTTGTATAATTATGAGTGAGACATCCATAACCACATAAATCTCCTTACATGCTACTCTTGATCTTACAGTTTAATATTCTACTTAGGTGTCCAGCTATTAACCCCTCACACAATCTTAATTAAAAAGAAAAATTGCTTTAAGTCCCTCAATTGCTATATGTAGACCTTTGGAGACAAAAAAAAACAATTTTATTTTTATATTCTACACGTTTTCTGAAGGTAGACAGACATTTGTTTACTTTCTGGTCTCATAACAATCTCTGGCTACTACAATTATCTAACCTTTAAGCACCTGTGGTACCTTACTGTAATCAGGCTCTCTCCTTTTAAAGTAAACACATACTCTGTAATCTTGTGCTGGTACATATTGTTCTACACTGTTAATGACTGATGATTTTGCATCTCTTACTTGATTTCATCTTTTTATTTCAGGACCACACTGACCTAAGGATGAATAAACAATCCAAAATTGTGCTTGGAATCTAAGTGTATCTGACTCTCACACGCAAATCTATAGTCTCTGCAGTAATAATGAAAATGACCCTTCTTTCAGCTGTAAGCCATAGCAGACTGGCCTGAAATGCTATTGATTATCGATTATACATTTGATATACCCTGCAGAGAAGGCCATAGCCAGGAGAAGTGACAGTATTGTCGCCCACTACATCACAATCTGTGAGGACTGTAACAGCTGTGCAGAATGATCCTGATAACATCTGTGTTTGTCTCTGGCCTACCACAGATCCTGACCTCCTATCAGATCAGCCGTCTAATCATGTAGTTCCTCTGCTTTCAGTTGGTCCCGCAGGGGGTTGCCCCACACAGCTGAAGTAAGAACCATTTAAAAACATCTTTTCTATGTTCTTCTGTAGAGAAAAAAGCTGATTTGTCTTTAGGAATGTCTTTACAATTACTGGTCAATATTATCTTTGCTTCTGGTGCAAAATCTGAAATACCTAGAGAATAAATGTGTGTGAAATTATTGGCATTTGAGGATATACAAAAAATTCAGTCCTATAACACAGGTATGGCTGTCAAAATCTTGCAATATATATGCAACTGTTATGATGTCACAATAAAGACATAGAACCCAAAGCGTTGTTAGAGAGCACCCTTCAGGTGTGTGTGGAATCTGTCCCTATGGCTCCATCTCTTCTCTCAAACACTGTTTATTATTGGACTCATACTGCCAGATATGAAGTAAAGTGACTCATTTTTCAAGCACAGCTCTGGATTCACTCACAATTGAAGGGTTATAGGTACATTGCCGCTACTGTAAGAATAAAGCACAGGATTAGGTGTCCTTCCTCCAGGTTTTTAATGCTGTGTTGTCAGATCAGATCAGTGAAAGTAATAATTATATTGTTAATAAGGCTATTACTCAAGAACCAGTTTGATCTTTTAGATTTATACGCCATGAAAAATAAATAGCAACCTAGTCATCATTTTCCTTTTCAGTATATTTCAGAAAATGCTGCTGACACAAAGTTCCCACTTTACACTCATAACAATCTAAGAATTACACACATTTACATCTTTAAAATACAGTTTTATATGTTATTTGTAATAATGGGATATGACAAAAGGACAGATACAGTAAACTTATAGAAAAAATACACTGCAAATGGGCAAAGTACAGAGTATGATTTTTAGTCACATATAATGGTCAGAATGCAACGACATGAACCCACCACTCCCCTTCTCCCCCTCTAATACTGTTATTAGAGTTATGGTAAAAAAAAGAAAACGCTGTCATGGTAAAAAAAAAAAACGCTTCTACAACATCCACATCATATATCTTTTCCAGCTGAGGTTTGTTTACATAGATAGTTTTATTAATAGTATCATATTAGTCTGTATGAGATATTTATTTTAAATAGGACTAAGATAGGACTATATATTTTATATAGGACTAACATAGGTGTTATTTTTTCCACATTTTTATCATGATTTTGTGAGCTGCTTAGCATAGTTATTTTAACAGAATAAGTAATTGTTGTTTACTTTGATAGCAAGATTGTGTTGGCTGGTCCAAGTCTTGACTGTGGCACAGGGCGTAGTAGATGAGGAAGAGGGAGAGGAAGGGGGCAAAGTCTGCGGTGTGCGTGCAGCCAAGGCCAGGCAACGGAGAGGTGGTAGTGGGGTGACTGAAGCTGAGGAGATAAAATGTGAAAGAAGTAACCAAGGTATGTTTTCAGAAAATTATTTTTGTGCAAATACATGGTCTGTGTGGTATAAACAATCCAAAATATAACATAAAATTCCACATTTTTTATTTATAGCTCCGACCACTGCTTGTCTTCGAGTTAATGTTGTCAGTAGTTTGAGGAGTAATCTCTCACTATTGTCTCAGTTTAAAGCTCTATACTTGCTAAAATCACATTCAAGTGTAATGGCGATCTCTGCAGTCACTAGTTTTTCAGCTCTGTGTTGCCCTAGCGTAAAGATGTCCGCCTCTATACATGCGAGATCTGATCCTGTAGAATTCTTTATATCAATTTCTAAGGTAACGCAAATATAGAGAGAGACATTCAGTTCCTAAATGATAATAAATTATGTACTTATGCATCATATATTGTGACGGTTACCTATAATCAAAGACTGGGGTGTCAGTCAGGTCTCTCTCCTGACATATAATATTTATACATCGGTCCAAATTTGATGGATGTATTGTTTCTCAGATAGCATAGACAAAGGAAGAAACATGGTTAAGCATTAATAGATTTTATTTCAGTCATGTTTAACAAAATTATTGATACAAGCACAAATTGCAGAGAAATATCTAACCATCTATCAGCCCCTTGCGTCTTCGACAATGTCGGTGGAAGACCTCACTGAAAAAGCAGAGAGGTTCTGCCCACTTTCACTTTTTATCTAAAAGTCAGTCACCATGTCTCCCTCCCAAAGCAACCCAGTCAGCATTCTTGGCCTTCTCACACGGCTTACAGTAATACCAAATAAGATGATGCTGGAGTCGCTACAGCTACCATATGTCAGCATAAGAATGTCCATTACGGCTGTCCTACACAGAAGAGTGACCAGATATAGAAATGAACAGATGTAAGAGGTTTTTAAAACAAAAATAAAATAAAAACAAAGGAATTTTTGATAGTACTCATAACCTAAAACATTGATGTAGAAAACCGAAAAATAACGTTTCTTATAAAAGACTTCAATATACAAGAAAATAAATAATAATTATATAATGATAGAATCACAATTCCTTAACTTAAATAATTCATGTCCCTTGCAATCAGTTCAGTTCAGTTAAAAAAAGGGACTAACAAATAAATCCAGTCCACATATTAGTGCTGATCAGTCCAAACCAGGCAGCTTGAGTCAAAAGAAAAAACAGAAAACAATAGGATGACAAAGTCCAGTCCACGTTGTTCCACCAAACTACACAAGCAACCCAAAACAAACCACACAGTGTCCAACTTGAGCTCGGCAGAACAAAAGTTTTAGCTCAGAGGAAAAAAACAAAAAAAACTTCAGATGCAAAAATGCGACAGGACTCAACATACCACAGCTAGTAAGACACAGGATCACCACCTGGATGCATAAAGAAGACTTCTGCTGAAAAGCAGAGGAGCCATCAGTGTTAGGTTTCTGTTTCTGTTATGTTTTTCTTTTGCTCCTTGATTTCTTGTATTTAGTTTTCTTTTCACCATGTTTCTTTATCCTAGTTATTTGATTATTATTTTGTTGTTGTTTTCTTATTAGTTCCTGTCTTCCAGGTTTTCCATTTGTTGTCCTATGCTGCCCTCTTGTGTCCTCTTTCTCTTGCCCTGTTCTCTGTTCAGCCCTCACCTGTTTTCAATTTCCTCATTAGCCCTCTCCCTGTCTCTGTCCCCTTTAAAAGCCCTTCCTCTTCAGTTCCTGTTTGCTGGATCCTCGTCTAACTTCTGCCTGCCTTCCTCATCTCTCCCTGCTCCTAGAGTTTTGGTTTACCCCAGATGTCTCCTTGGTTCAGGTGCATTTGTTGTTTTCTGTTGGACTTTGATTCCTGCCCCTGAACCTGTGAACCTTAATAAACCCACTTTAATTCACCTCTGCCAACTGGTCTCTGCATTTGGGTCCTCCAAACAAACACCGTTTCGTGACAATCAGCCACTTCACTTCACTGGCATGTGAGGGGCATTCCCACCGGAAACACTTCAGCTCTCTCCCATTTTGCTGGACATAAGTTAAATTTGAGGCATGGCGGTAAGTTTTCGTGTAAACAATATTCAATGAAGAATACTCAGGCTGTCACAATATTACATTCCTTTCAGTAAGTCCTTGTAATTATTAAACACTGTAGTTGTAGGTGATGTAGGGCTGTAGGATATGTTAAAGAAAGTGAATCATTCTTTGATGCACAGTTAATTAAAAAGAGTTTAGTTAGAAGCTGTATTAGCCATAAGGCCCTCCTTAAAAAAAATCTAGCCTAGAATTTGTCATCCATCAATACATTTTCTATTTTGACTGAGAAAAGAAAAAAGGGGAAAAAAAATCGTTATTTTCTCTCTTTCCTTCAGAACATTCATGTTCATCTGTTGACTTAAAAAAAACCCAACAACAACAAAAAACGCTAAAATATAAAAAAATTATAAAAATGTAATAGAGGCAGGACATTAGATTAGTTCCTCCATCAAAACCTCTGAAATTATGCATTTCTGCTGTAAAGCCTAGTGAGGAGTGGGAAAAGGCAGACATCTTAGAATAAGAAGGATATCTCACTTTTGCTCACTAGACTCTCAAGAAATGTTACATCAGTAACTTTGGAAACTCATTGTGTCAATCCTAAATTACAGTGTTAACTGGCGACTTTAACGTTTAGAAGAGAATAGCAGAAAAAGATATGTGATTAAGCTGTCTTGAACAAGTGGTAAATGTGTCTATATTTCTTCTAATAGCTGCTAGAAGCTCACACCAGGAAATATTCGCTGTGTCAAACCAAAATCACTTAATTTTCTTCTTTAATGCATCTTCATTGCTAGATTTGTTATGCCTCCATAGAAAGGTGTACAGTAGCTAAGGAAGAAATACTACCCAAGTAATTTGCTTGAGTAACAGATTTCTTTTACACAAATGATTCACCTAATTGCTATGGAGAGAGATTCGTTCAAGTATTACTGAAAGCAAAGACCATTAATCAAGAAAGAATACATCTAGAAAATGTGCCTTAAAAATTAACCTTTGAAAAACATACTAATAGTTAGGGTTCCTGTTTCTGGAGGGTTGCTTTGTGATCTTGTTCTTTTTAGTACCTTCGTTCATCCACTAGATGGTGCCCTAGTTGTCTGTTGGCCTGGAGGCCTTCTTCCTGGTGTCGACCGCCCCCACCTGCGGCTCGATTGGTCATTACCTCCAGAGGAGTATATAAGCAGCGGACTGTCATCAACTCAACGCCAGAGTGTTTGCCAGTATTGGGTACTCTAGCCTCTCTGTGATTAGCTGAGTCTAACCTTCTGAGCTTTTTTGTCTCTCCGAGCCTAAGGATTTAACCTTTGTCTCCTTTGCGATTCTCCGGCAGGATAACTTCCTAATCCACTGGATAAACCTGGTCCTTCTACCCCTTGGAAGGAAATATTTGTCTCTCTGAGCAAGGGGAAACCTTCACCTGATCAGTTCAAGCCCTCCTCAAGAAAATCTGAGACAGTCCGCTCTGCTGCTCCTCTGGACCCACCAAAAGTCTGCCTGTCCGGCCTCCAATTAAGTAACCTCCATATCTTGACATCCTCCCCACAAACTGGACCCAAGGATCAACCAAAGACCATTTTCAGTGAGTCAAATTAAGCTATTCATCTTCTTCGGCCGATTTTCCTATGGACCATGAAGTCACCATTTCTGATCTCCCTCTAGAGTTTCCGGTTCCAGTTCACCAGACCGCTGAATACTTCCCAGCTGTGAATCGCCTGTATTATCTCTCACTGAGTTTTTGTACCATTCAATAAATTGTTAACTTTTCCCGTGCCTCTGAGTAGTTTTCTGCATGTGGGCAAGACATTCGAACATGACACTAATCACAAACAAGTAATTTATGTGTATTCAAAAGTTAAACTGGCCTGTAACCAAAAGTTATTTACAATTAGCTTTTTCATTTCTTATGTCTCCTTATTTTATTTTTAAAATTTTACTTTATTTCATTAATTTTTTTCATTTTTGAATTGGAATAGCATCTTCCAGGGCCCCTATGTCCTATTATTTATTAACTCTCCATCCTAATAATCAAATTCTGTCATAATCATGACTCTGTTAGCTGACCTAACTGCTCCTTTCACTCACTTAACTCTGCACGGCTACCAATTATCACTCATCTCATCCACCTGCTCCTGCTGCTTTATATATGACTCAGTCACAGCTATCAGGGCCAGATCATTGTTTGTGAGTTTTGATTTGGAGATTGTGTTGCTAAGTTTGACTTTGATGTTCTCATTCTCGGAGGCGAGTGGTTAGAGGGGTTTTTAACATTGTCTTAGTGTTCCTGATCATGTCCTGTCTCTTATCCACTGAGTGTGCCCTGTTCCTGTTTTGGCTCAGTGGAGGGATCTAGTTTTAACGTACCAATATACACCCATGGACATTTTTTAAAGTAATGGACATTTGAAAATAACAGCGACATCAGAGATGCCAGCTGCATGTTATTTAACTGACTAAGGTAGTAATTATTCAAAATCAGCATGAATGCAACAACTTATTGAGGTTATTAGGAACAGTGATGGTTACAAAGTCTTACTGCCGAATGAAGGTTCAGCAGTAAGTTGAAGTTCTGGGTTTACTGTCTGTACTCCTAGTTATCCCCACCTGTGATGAGGTTAACTATAGCAGAATTTTTAGAGAACTTCTGGAGGTGGCAGCGTGAGGACTTCTGTGCAACCAATCTGTGTCTAAGATTGGTTGCAAACCAACCAATTTGAGACACAGCCCTGTACCCTCACATACTGTGGACGACCAGTGAGGTAGTCCAGAATCTTCTTGGACATGTGCTGGCCCACCCCTGACAGCTCCAGCTTGTCCCTTAGGAGTCCTGGCTGGATGGTGTTGAAAGCAATGGAGAAATCGAAGAACATGATCCTCACAGTGCCTCGAGGTTTCTCTAGGTGAGTCAGAGCTTGGTGCAGGAGAAAGATGATGGCATCATCTGCCCCGATCTCAGGATGGTAGGCAAATTGGAGTGGATCCAATGAAGTCTTCATCAGCGGGCATAGATGGTGTAAGACCAACCGTTTCAGGGTCTTCATCAGGTGTGAAGTTAGCGCTACCAGCCTGTAGCTACTGAGGACCTTTGGATGTTTTGTCTTTGGCATCTGTACCAGACAAGAGGTCTTCCACAGTTGTGGTACTTCTCCTAGCCTCAGACTGTAGCTACTGAGGATCTGTAGATGTTTGTATTTGGCACCGGTACCAGACAAGAGGTCTCCTACAGTTGTGGTACTTCTCCCAGCCTCAGGCTTAAGTTGAATATTTAGCACAAAATGCCACACAGTTCATCTGTACAACATCTCAGAAGCCTCGAGCTTAACCCACGCCAAGTCTCCAGCAGCCCTGGTGTTCTGATTTTGGCCTGAGATTGTCTTCAGGCTTTTCCAGATCCCTCTAATGTTGTTCAGCTGCAGCTGATTCTCCATCTTCTTCTTGTAGCTGTTTTTCCCATCCCCGATTTTCTTCCTCATTTCTGTCTGCACAGCTCTCAGCTCCTTATTCCTTGATCTAAAGGATCTCCTCTTTTCTTTCAGAAGTGCCTCTATCTTGGGGTTGATACATGGTTTATTCTTGGAGAAAGGGTGAAATCTTTCTGATGGTACATTGTTGTCCACACAGAAATAAATGTAATCAGTAATGTAATCTGTGATACTAGTGATGTCCTGTTGATTAAGAGCACAGAGCTCTTTCCACACAGTATTGGTGAAATAGTCCCTGAGAGCTTCCTCTGTTTCAACAGACCATCCTATCACTGTCCGGTTCACAGGTGGTTCTCTGCAAAACAGTGGTTTATACACAGGCTGGAGATAAACCAGTTTGTGGTCATAGCTTTCCAGGGGAGGGAGAAGTGATGAGCTGTATGCCTCCCCACTGTTGCTATACAGTAGATCCAGTGTTTTATTGTATCTGGTCTTGCAGTTAACATACTGTGTGAATGTGGGAAGAGTGAGGGTAAGTCAGACATGGTTAAAATCCCCAGAGATCACAAAAAAGAGCCTGTAGGTGCTGTGTTTGGTGTGTAAATTCCCGGAGCGGGCCTCATGCTAACTGCTAGCAGCTTAATGTCTTTGCTGCAGAGTGGCTCTTTAATGGCTAGGTGTTCAGAGTTACACCATTTTTTGTTCACAAACACAGCCACACCCTCTCTTGTTTTCTTACCACTCTCACTGGTTCTGTCGGTCCGATGTAGATGAAATTTGTCCATTTTTACATGAGAGTCCAGTGTTAGCACGGTTAGCGACGTCTCCACCAGACATAGAATGCTAGCCTCTCGGTAGCATCTTTTATTGTGCTGCTAAAAGCTGCCAACTCATCCACCTTGTTAGAGAGATATCTGAAATTGCCCATGATGATGGATGGAATGGTTGGTCTGTAACTCCTACCCGAGTGGTATCGCCTGACTCCTGCACGGCTGCCACATCTCTTCGTCCTCAGCTTGTGGAGGATATGATTCCTCTCTGTGTGAGGCAGCACAGCAGCTCTGTAGGGCGAGAACCTAGAACCCTGATCCTGCCTGAACTCTCTGTGGGCTCCTGGAATTCTGAGCCTTCCTGTTCTGAAATCTGAAATTTTTCCGTGACCTGGCTCGGATCCATGCTTGTTTACTGAGGATGCAGTATCTGGTTCCCTCCGGGCAGCTCCCGCTGCATCTTGTTGGCAGTCCATCGGCTGGATGTTACCACGCTCTAAGGAGTTGCACCAAACTGTTAAACCTGGTAAGTGACTCAGAGGTAATCAGATAATCATGGTCACTTACACGTGTTTCTCTCTAAACAGAGCTTCCACTGATGGGCATTGCCCCACCTACCCCGCAGCCACTGGAGATCCACAGCTCTGTGTATCCTATGATTTTAAATAGGCACTTTGAATTTTTCCACTGTCTGTCTCGCCTTGTATTCTTGGTCCTACCTTCCGAGTTCATTACAAATTCATTTAGGTATGACAGGATAATAGTTATTTTTTAAGAGTACAACAAGGCAGTGTAAACTGAATTGAAGACACCAAAGGAAGATGTCTTGGATGTTTTGCTCTGGTAAAAATTGCAATTGTGCAAAGATGTTTCACAAACTAGCACTTATGGCACTTGATCTACTTGCAATCCCAGCATCAAGCACAGACTTTTCATCTGCTGGGTCGTGATGCAGGAAGAAGCACATAGCTTAATGCAGCCAGTGACTGTGGACCACATTTTGTTCTGCAAAGCAAACATCAGAGAAAGTCTTAACTATCAGTGATAGAACACTATGGTTAATAAAATTCTTTGGACTGGCCACCTGACCTAACAATCATGAGAGAAAGGCAAGGTACCTAAATAGAACCCACTCATGAATAAGGAAAACTTGCAAACTTCATGGAGAAAGACTCCATATCAGGAATTGATTCAAAGACCCTTTTGCCAAAAGGCTACATTCCTTTGTTTTGGCCAGGTCCTAAAAATATATTGAAAGGTTAAATGTAAATAAAAATACTGAAAGTCAAATCTAACTTTCAGTGTTCAAGAACAAAAAAGACTTAGTGCTGTTATTGCTTGGTAAAAATTTGATTTGAATTTTGCTTTAAAAAAATTGAACAAAGAGCCACATAGCACTGTTTTGACATATTTCAACATCTTTAAGAGCAGTTATTTTTTGACTTTACAGTATACACCTCTACTGGTTTTTTATTTTATTTTTTTTATTTAATCACCATCCATCAAACACCAAGCAGACAGCTATTACAATATGTTTGTGCTCATATGTTGTATTTGTGTTCTTCAATTATTTAGCTGTGCCTTCTGGTAAAACACCTCTTAGCACTGCAACCCCTCAAAAGTAGATTAAAAATATCAAAATATTGTTCCTTTAAATTCTTGTTCAACATAAAACAGGGAGAGAAACAAAGGAATTTCAACTTTTAGGCTCAGAAATGGTCAAGAGTTACCATGTAAAAACTAAACATCTAAAACTTCAGACTGGTTCTGATTAACAAGACAAATTAAAAGAATGATTCATTTATCATTGTTTTGCATTCTAAAATCTGTAGTGATACTCCCTTTGATTTGTAAACTAAAGGTTGTTTCAAGCTTTGTTTTCATTACAGTTTTGAAAAAAAACAAAAAACCAACACATGAAGCATATGTAAAAAAAAAACAAAAAAAACAAAAAAAAACTCATTAAGTCGGAGTATTCCTCTCATGCATGCAAACACATATGACCAAAGTGGTTTCACTGGTTTGTAATTATATTACTTTACAAAAGCTTTGAAGGATGTGCGATGAAGCATTGAAACTCAGAGGTTCAAAGGCAGTATTTCTGTCAGATTTAGCAACACCTGTGCAAAAGCCTTTTCAGCTTGTGGTGAGATTTATTCTGAACGAATTGAAACAGATGTCAAAACAAAGTTTTTCTAAAGTAGTTTGTTTATTCAGGAATTGGAAAACTACATAAAAGCAGAGGAATCTTAACTCACATCCACATGCACATAACTTCTGTGATCTCGCCTGACAGAATACAGTGACAGTAATTTATAAATTGGTGCTTCTTGAAAATGTGTCTGACCTGTGTTGTCCACACTAACCTATTATGAACACTGTGAAGGGAGTGAACATACATTCATTTCACTTTTCCACTATGTTTCCAAGGCCAAAACATGTCCTTGTGGAATAAAGAAAGAGCTCTAGGATGCATCATTAAAGTGCCTCCTGCTAAGAAAGCTGATTTCTCAATGTTAGGGCCTTGCAGTGCAGATTTATCTCAAGGAAGAAAACTGACAGGGACCACCGGAATTTATTCTAACGGTATAAACCACAGGCTTTCTATCATATAGTCAGTTACCCTGAGAAGCTATGGTGAAGATTTCTGTTATTACACATAAGTGCACTTAGAGGGCAATGTCAAGTCAGAGGAAGGTATAAGAGAAAATGACAAAATTCTTGATAAATGGATCTTAATGATAGCTGGACAGTGATGTTTTCAAACTGTGTGAGTTTCTAATTATGGTGTCTTACTCTGTGTTGTGTTTTGAATGAGAGAAAATGTATTTCTTTCCCACCTGGTACTGAAGTTATTGTAGAGTAACATAATTCAGAAGATTTCTTCAGGACACATGCTGTCAGTGCTTCTAAACACCCTCAGTCTGTTTTACATAAGCACCTTGCAAGCAGTCTGGTAATATAAATTGTTATGGTGATATGGTATGTTGTTATGAGAAAAATGTGACTCCACAAGGACTTTCCTATTAAACTTGACTTGATGTAGAGTCCATTCTGGCACCAACATCAAATGCATACCTCACTGACTTTCCTCTGCTCTTTTCCTTACATTTTCAGATGTGATGAGGTGAAGTATGATGGACATTACTGCATAAGTGACCGATGTTTCAATGATTGAATGCTATTTCTTTACCAGACTGATGAAGCCATTCATGTTATGTATATCAGGAAAAAAAAGATGACTCCGTTTCAAGGGAACAGAAGTGTAGGTTTGTGTCCTTCACAGTGAAAAGAAATCCATTTCTGCTAAATTCTTGTGTTGTTCTGTTCATGATACAGTTTGGTGTAATTAATCTGCTACATGTTTCACCACCGCTGATATGATGCATATTGTCTTGCTTTAGGGTAAATGAGTGCTGTAAAAAAAAAGAAAGCAAAAACTTTAAACTTATGATTTACTATTCAATAAAGCTTCTAGTTAAATATACTTATACTGAGCTATCTCGGTAGTTATACTTAGACAACTTTTGTTGTCATATTGTTAACAGAGGGTGTATACAAAACAAAATAGCATTCTGTACAAATTTCAGACGGTAAATGAGCAGCAGCTTGGCAGTGAAATTAACATTTCTATTTAAAGTGCAGCAGTGATCAAATTTAAACAGCATGAGAGAAAAAAACATAGTGCAAAACACAAACTGTTATGAAAGTTTCAGAGCATTGCAAAGATAAATATATATGGTGCAAATATGCTGGTATGAACTTTGAGTGCAGAAGTATATAATCGCCTTTTTTTCTTATCTACACCTACTTTTTAGGAACTTTTGCTATCAACCAATCATGCAACAAGCCTTCGTATAAAACACGTTTGTTCTTAAATAGTTTGTATGAGTGATTTAGGAGAGAATGTGTCGTGGTTTTACAAAGTTCAGACCCAAATGCAGAAAAACCGAACAGAGAGACCAGGGAAAAGGTTTAACGGGTTTTATTGAAGAGGTTAAACAGAGGGAGAAGTGTTGCTCTGAACACTGCTCAACCGGAACTGAAAAGTGAGGGGAAGACACAGCGGTTAGTTCAGGCTCAGTGGGGAATTTGACTCGTGAAACTTGGAGAAGAAGTTTTGGTTGCCGACTCACGTTTCCAGTGAAGTTGTTGAATCCTTGACTCCTGTCTGTGTGCTGTGGTTGCAGTGTTAGTCTGATTCGGTGGAGGGCGGAACAGGTTTTACCCAGAATGCGGTTGATAGTTGGAGAACGGAGATACTGACTGCCACTCAGATTTTCTGTGGTACTTGAACAGGTCGTAGAGGAGAAAAATCCCTTTCTCAGTGGAAAGCTCAAACGATCTCTCGGGGAAAGTGGATTCAAACCTCCTGTTTGAATCCCAGCTCAGTTTGAAGCTCAGTTTATCCTTCCAGGGTGTGAAGGTCCGAGAGATCCAGTTTGCAGGACAACTTCCTACCAAGAGGCAAAGACAAAACAAAGTTAAACTCAGGTTGACAAAAACTCAGCTTGACTCAGCAAACTCAGCATGGGTAGAGTACCCTAAACTGGCAAACACTCTGGCGTCGAAGTAGTGGCAGTCAGCAGCTTAAGAACACTCTGTTTAACGAGGAAACTCACAGGTGTGTGAGGAGGCGGACCAGAACCAAGCGCCTCCTGGTGGATGAAGGGAGACAAACACAGAAACACAGACACAAAACAGGAGTCGTGACAGTTACTGTACCTGTAACAAAATCACTTGTGCTACAATTATTCGTACCAGATCTCTTTAAAATAGATGTAACCAAATTAAGGTTTTGAGTTGATATAATTTGTAATCCACAGTTTCTTGTCTATCAGGGAATTTATTCTCTTAGCCAAAATTGGAAAATTAAATTGTTGTCACAAATTTACTCCAGCCAATCTGATGCGATTTAGCCCCTACATTTGGTTAAATATTCCAGTCTATCAACATGCATTGTATCCAAACAGACTTGTGGATGTGATTGACCAAAAGGTAAAACCCCATACTCTTTAGATTTTATTTTAAAAAATCTCAGACCTTGCGTTATACAGTGTTAAATACAATGCAGTTTGTAACAAGATAGATAGTTTAACGGGTATATATATTTCTGCCAATTCATTAAGTTGACTAGATATAGTTATATGATATTAAATTAATCACAAAACTGATCACTCAGAAGTGCTTAAAAGAAAAGTTTATTTTGTTAGGAGAAATTATATTAATTTATTACTTAGATAAAAATGATTTTGTATAGAAGACTCAAACACATTCCTTGTGAGAACAGCACTGGAGATGATCAACATTGTAGAGTGCTCTTGTGAGTTTTGCAATTTTGAGTAGTGATGGATTGAAAGTGTCTATTTATTAGCACAAAAGAAAAATTACAATAGACAGACAGAAGGGAAATGATCTCTTCAGCTTTACAGAAAATCAGTAAATGAGTTCTTTGAAAGACAAGTGTGCTTGTTAAGGCAGATTTGAAGGAATACACTTAAGTGATCCTCTGAAATTCAGCTTCAGCCTCAGCTTCAGATTGGTGCCATAGTGTGTTGTGTTACTTTTGGTGCTTTTTTTCTAATTTTGTTGCTTGTGCAGTAGGATTAAAAGTTGTCTACTTAATAATTTATATCTTTAATGAAATTATTTGACTTTTAGCGAGAAATACTGCTTAAAAATCTAAATATTCTCTTCTATACTTCTGCTGCATTGTACATATATTCTTTAAGGATACTTAAATCTTTACACACTATATCTGATGTACTTGTTGCTGATAGCAATCTTTAGCTGATGGTGGTTTCTGTCTTTAGCCAAGAGCACAGGATTCAGAGAGACAAATTAATTTGTTTTTTTTAGAGATAGATCTAGGAAATGTTATCCGCATTCTGTGTTACTGTAATTATAAGAGGGGTTGTGAAATCCCATCTTCTAATGTGATAATCTATTCTAACCTGTTAAATTCCTTTTTATTTGTTTTAGAAATTTGTGATGTGGGTGTCCTTGTGTTGCCCTGCGACAGACTGGTAACCTGTCCAGGGTGTACCCCCGATCTAGCCCATTGACAGCTGGGAACAGGCACCAGCACCCCTCCTAACCCCAGCAGGGATAAGCGTTAAAAAAAAAGATGGATGGATGGATGGATGGATGGATGGATGGATGGATGGATGGATGGATGGATGGATGGATGGATGGATGGATGATGGATGGATGGGTGAGATGTGGGTCAAGAGGATTTATGAGTTTTCACAGTTTACTGTTACCCTATTTGCACCTAAATTAAAGTAATCCTTGCCTTTTTGCATAACAAAATTTAACTGTAAATAGCTAAGTAACATTTAGTCTATATTACATATGTGATGCATCATTTGAAAGATAACACCTTCTAGTTTCTGAAAATATAAATCAAAACATGTGACTAAAACACAGCCTAAAATGCATCAGTTTAAACATCACTCAAAGTTGTTTTTTTTCCTTCTCAAAATAATAGGTCTTTTTTGAATGGCAGTAATAAAGACATGCTTAAGATGGGCATGGGTTTACATTTATTCTGCATTATGTCAACAACAACTGAAGAAAATTTCAGACCTCTACCTATAATAGTTCCTTTAAATATGGGACTTTTAACTTCTGGAATCATCAGCGTTTCCAAACCTCTCCAAAATATGCCCAATTATTCCAAGTTGTGCTTATTCCTTATACAGAACAATTTTACCCCAAAAATCTCACCGGAGCATTTTGATGGCCACAAAATATTTTTGAAGCAAATATTTTTTTCATTTTTCTTACTTTCCATCTAATTATCTAACAGTGTGTAATCACTGATGTGTCTGCTTGCCGTATACGCCTGGCAATATACCTGACTGGCGCCGCCTACTTTAGCAATGCCTTCCCCTTGTTTGAAACCTTATTTCATTTTCTACAAAGCCAAACAGGGCCCCTTGTCTTAACCAATAACAGCAGGATTCTATTAGGCATACTATTGCTCTACTTGGTGTGTCATTGGCTGAAAGGCAAGGAGCGCTTGTAACACTTCATGGGCCCTGAGTCAAATCAAATCATACAAATATGCGGACACTTTTGTTTTGTAGCTAGCAAAGTGATGTGGAAAAAAAACAAACAGGCAAATAAATTATGGAGTACGTCATATTAGAAATATGCTAAGGATTAGCTATGACCAGCAAACTTTTCTGAAGTCAAAAAACAGATGTTATGTGGCCATATTCCTATCACGGAATATTTGTATTATATATATGAAACTGCTGGATTACATTTAATCTTTGAAGCCTTATGGATGAATGTAGTATAAACAATTGAAAATATTATTTATAATACGGCTTCTGGACGACTGTAAATGCATGTTATTGCAGCTCCTTTGTTTTACCATGCTGCCTTATCTGTGTTAATCGTGCTTTGGTTCTCGCTGTGTCCATAAAATGAACTTGGTGGTTGAATTGTGGAGAATCTAAGCTTTCTAACAATGTTGAACATGTCTATATTGGTAAAAACTTTACCGTTGATATTTTAATGTGTTCTGAATTGTTAGGTGAAAATATATGTAACCACCCGTGGATGATCAGGTGTGTTTTATGACGATAGTGTGGGAGATGAATCTTGCAACTTTAGATTTTGGAAAATTAGTTCTAACAGGATGTTCCCTTCATTAAAGATAGGAGTGAAACCATGACATATGGCCACTGTGTTTTATCAGATCAGTGGTCAGTCCACCCTAAAAGGTACCTACCTACCTCTGCAATGTATACTTATATAAATGATTTTGTTTAACATGAATGGAATAAATTCTGTCATGTACTCAAAGATGTTTTTGTTTCATTATGATTACTTTGAGAACACTTCTTCCCAAATAAAAAATATATTGTTACTATTTTAGCAATTTTCTTAAAAGCATAATAAAATGTGCTTGTTGATAAGCTGGAGAGTTTTTGTCTGTCTTTGCCCCTAATGGCTCAGTGTTTTGATATATTGCACTTCTTTACCTTTTTTTTTTACAATCACCTAAAGCAAATAAACAAACTGCTAGAACTGACTTGTAGATGTAGTTTTTATTGTCTTAAAATAGGATAATAATAACTCTTTTTTAAACGAAACCGTTTAAGCTTTTACATTTTCATATGTATTTCAACTCAACTTCAGAAAGTCTTCAGTAAACATGCTTCAGATCATAATAGTTGTGTGATTCATCTAAAACTGTAGGTTAAAATATTATTTAATAAATAAATTGTTATTAATAACTCAATTGTTTGTACTTCTTTATATTAAAAACAGTATGAACTTGTACAATAAATATAGGTTCCGAAAAAAAAAAAGAATATCCCACAGCCCCTACTATGCCTTTGCAAATTTTCAGTCATCAGGGTCATGGCAATCACAAAACAGACTGAAGTTTGAGACAAAACGAATTTTACTCAGTTTTTTATGAAAGCTGATCAACATCAATCCAGGAGTCTTTGTCAACTATGGCCCCACTCACTAGAGAAAGCTGTTGTTGGACTGTGATGTTTTTCTATGCACATGGACACTGAACCCCCTAATCTCCTTCCTAGTCAGATACAAGCCAATGGTCCACCCATCATTCTACTGGTCGTGGGATTCTGTTATTTGATGTAAATTGTAAATTTGGCCATCTAAATCTTGATGAGACTGCTTATGCAATTTCTGGGAAATGATTTTCAAGACAGAGTTGTACCATATAAGCTTGAGAGCTGAATCTGCAATCCATTCATTGTTTTTCTGTTTTGGCAAAAACGGCTTCCCTTACCCCTCACCCCTAAATGACACCTTCGAAACCATGACACTATAATTTGGGATGAGGACAGATCATTTTAAAGAGAGTTGCTGTTACAAAAATTTATTTTTCCTATGTCTCCCAAACCTGTAGATTTAACTCTGTATTTGTCTTGCAGACCATGTGACTCCAATGCCTCCCTTTACTATTGTTCTCCAACAGTGAAACATTGTAAAGCTTTAAATTCACTTATTTTAAAAACATATTTTTCTAATGAAAGAAATGCACATTTATGCTAAAAACTATGCTATTACCTTTTAACGATTTTCTTCTCTTTTCAAGATCAGCACATCTGTCTTGATTGAATGGTATCCTCTCTTAAATCTTGTCAGCAGTAGAAATCCAGACAGATTAAGATTAAGATCTGTACTTTGTACATATCCAATGGATAGGGACAAATAGGCTTCTGTTTTATAAAAAAACATTCAGCTGCAATTCTGTCTATATGCTTAAGGCACATTTTTGCAAGTCTCTAACAGGTGCTCCCAAGAACGTTCTTGAACTGAGCTCTAATTATTTTCCTAATAACTGCTGAGCTCCCTTTTGCTGTTCAAGGTGTCAACACATGGATATAACACATTTTTTCTATGTTAAATCATGTGTATTGATGTTGGGCAACCAGAAAATCCCAAGGAAACACGCTCTCCACAGAGCCGGATTTGTCCTCTTCCTGTTAGGACTCCAGTCTGTGTGGTCTGTGTTTCTGTGTGTTTGTTTTCCTTCCTCCACCAGTTCTTAAGCTGCTGACTGCCAGTACCTCGACGCCAGAGTGTTTGCCAGTTTTGGGTACTCTAGCCAAGCTGAGTTTTGCTGAGTCAAACTGAGTTTTTGTCAGTTTTTCTCCGTTCATCTACAAACAACCGCATTCTGGGTAACCCTGTCCGCCCTCCTCTGTATGAGACAAACACCGGAACACATTCCGCACCTGCTGGAGTCTAAGAGTAAACCTAATCTCTGGAAACGTGAGTCTGCCAACCTTTTCTCCTCTATAAGTTCGAGAATCAATTCTCCCACTGAACCTGAACTAACAGTGTCTTCCCCTCACCTTTCAGTTCCGGTTGAGCAGTGTTCTGAGCAACACTGGAACCTCCACAAAACTTCTCAATACACCTGTTAAACTTTTTCCCTTGTCTCTCTGGACTGGTTCATCTGCATGTGGGTCAGAGCTCTTGATAAAATCATGACACTTCCTTGATTTGTTAAGTTGTTCAAAAGTACTAACATTAGGTTGCCTTCCTTTAACTACACCCGGCCTTTTTCCACATAAAGTATGGCTAAAAAAATAAGGGATTCACCTGCAGGCATTCAATAAGTGATGCTGCTTTCGAAATGTTTTACCTATTGTTTGCTAGCGCTAGATCCACCTAAACCTGCATACACACAGTCAAATTCTTGTTGTCTAAATAATCTCTATTTCCTTTTTTTTTTATCCAAAAAATGAGTAAAAACACGAGTTTTAAGACAATTTCAGAAGTAATGCATTTGTAAAATTACAGATTAGAATTTGTTAAAGAAAAATTCCCACAACATAAGTGCCCTAATGCTAAGTTTCACTGTGAAGATGGAGTGTGAAGGTAACTGACACTGTTAGTCTTTTGTGACAACATTGTTTCATATGCAGTACAATTGATTTTGGTCTATTCTGTCACCTACATAGCTTGCATTAAACTTTAAAACTAATTTATCATGGCTTTAATATTCGGCAATTGCTTGTGGTTGCATACTTCAAATTTGTAAAGTACCTTTGTGGCTAATAGTTATAAGTAGACAGATTATCTTTCTTAGGCTTTGTCTTGTTTGCTCTTCTTTAGATGCCAGATTTACAGAAATGCTCAATTTTCCCGCGAAAGGAAACAAATGGTTGCAAGTGTTAAAATAATGCTCTGGTCCTATAACTCAGAATTGATCTCGCTATTCTCAGCAAATCTACTCTCTGTATAGTAATTCCTTTAGAGATTTTGTTTGGTGGTCAGGGTCTAATGCAGACTGACCAGTAGTGATGAGAGGTCAAGGTTTCAGATCAAACCATTTTACCAGGCTCCCCCTAGGTCAGCTCAAAGAGAAGAGTCAGTAATCCCAGAAAGCTCCCAATGACACATATGTCAAACATCTCAACATATGTAGGCTTATCTCACAGCACAAGTAAAAGGCTGAGTTTGCTTCAGAAAGTCTTGTCTTAGCCAGCTAGGTATTTCCTTTGTAAACAATAGTACTCTTGAGAAGTGCAATAACTGATTTAATACAACCATATATGAGTTCATCATTAAAATAAATATGACTAATCTACCAATTTTCCTGAATAAAGTGTCTGGGATCTCTGTTACATAATATAGTGTTTAGCTTTCATCCTTAGAAAGAGGCAAGAGATACGTTAGACATTTCCCATTTCCATCACATCTAAGCTCAACAGTAGAAGTGGGGGTGGTAGGTAACTGATAACTGTTAGTGAAACAGTTAAAATATATATTAGATACAAAAAACCATCAATATTCTTCGCCAAACAGCAAATTCATTCAGGTTCAGAAACTGCACACAGGGTTTGGAGCGTATCAACTAATACTGGAGTCCTATAGCGCCATGGCATTTGAAGATCTTCACTGACAGACAAACAGCAGCATAAAAAGAAATGCATTGATCAAAATAAATAAATAAATAAATAAATATGCTCTCATAAATACTGAATCAAATGTGAAATGATTTCTTTTCTTGTTAGTCAGCAGGGGCAGAGCTGTAGCTGCTGAGCACTGGAACAAGTTTTCAAAGGCAGGTGTGTGGAGCACCCTCACAGCCTCTCTGACAGGAAACAGAATTTTATGCAAACATGTCTTCTGAGATTATTATTTACAATATATGGTGGATTGGCAACTGTCGTGCTTGAAGCAATTACTGCTGAAATTCAAAAGCTTAACCCATCTGCCGCATATTGGTTCCTGTGATTACTTACAGGTGTTGAATTCAATCCAATGTCTCACTTTAAGGAGAGGAGGCTTTGCAAGGCTTTACATGGCAGGTTTTTTAGATGCCAGAGAGAATAGAAAATGCATAAACATTTGCTCCAAAGACGATTTAGGTATTTTCAGGTAGCTGGTTACTGCTTATAATTTCAAAGTAACCCTTGGAATATAAGCAACTTAAAGAGAATAAAACATTTGTTTTGTCTTATCATTGCAAGGGTTGGAGTAAAATTTTATTTCAGCTTGCATTGGAATACCCGTTTTTAATGATAATGTCTATCAAAACTTTATCATTTCCAAATCTGTGGTTTCCACTTTTATCACACATAGTTAAAACTAAAGCTTCCTCAAGATAAGGTTAAAAGTTAACCTTGCTTCTTTTTTAAATTTAGAATTTAATAGACAACAGCCCCTCAAAGAGAAAACCAAAGCACTTTAAGAAAATTTTGTGATTATTAATTAATAAATTAATTTAAGTCAATTGATGAATCAATTTAATTATTCACTGACTTGTATTCCTTATTGTTTTTCTTCAATTTCATGCTAAGTGCTATCTTAAAGGTATTGTGAAGGATTTTCTTGATGTTTTTTAAAAGACCCACCCTCTCCACTTAAAAAAAAATGCACACGCACAACCCTGTACCCGCTCCCGAGAGGGAACGCCTATTAAAGAGAGCATACACAAGCCCATTTCTCCCCATGCACGCTCTGTTTAAAAGTTGCTGTTTTCATAGCTCATATAAGCTTACTGTTTCTGAATGTCTGCCCTAACCCCTAAATCCATCAATCACTATATAGAGCAGGGACTATATAGTGGACTTTATAGCAAATTCAGTTAACTTACCGTTCGGACAGATGATCACTACTTTTTGCTCCTCGTTGGTCACATAACTCCTCCTCCACTGCGCGGTGTCTGTGCCATCTTTGTTATTAGCTGTTGTGTCAGTTAGTGACAGCCTATGGTGACAGCAGGCCACTGTGACAGCAAATCCCCCTTCTGCCTTTGACATACCAGCCTCTTCTGTGGCCTTTCTTTTCTTCTCAAACACTTCGTAGACACTTTTTTTTATGAACCTCGGCTATTTTCCAAGAACCACGGTGAGAAAGGTGAGCTTCAATGACTGTCTGATCTGTAGCTCACCATACAAATGCCTAAAAGTGCACATGCACAGAAAATGATAGCTAATGGGACGAGCATAAAGGCTGGACTTACGTAAACATATCATCAGAATGATTGACAATTAGGAGGACCACTTATTTAGATGATCCACCCGGACATAAAAGATTGTCCTCTCTACCTTAAAGCAAGTAATCTTCAGCAAGAGTGGCTGGCATGAAGCATGCTAATTACTTGTGGTAACAAATAAGTTAACAAGTGTACCAAAAAAATGTGTTTGTGGGGGAGTTAATAAGAATTATTTTTTTTATCTTCTCAGAAAACAGAGTTAAATTTTTATGTTCATATGTAATAACTTATGTATTGCTGTTAATAGAAATAACCAGCATATTGTATACTGATTTCTATAATAATTTTGAACAATTGTGTAAATTCATACTCTTTTGATTTTTTTAGGTAGAGTTTTGTGAGAAAACCTATAAGAGAAAGAGGAAAATGGCTTATTCTTGCCAAGAGGATTTCACTTGTCACACATGAACAATAGCCAAACCATGCAAGTGAAATAAAACTTGCTAGCTCCTGTTGAAGCAGTAAACATATGAAATTGGCCTTGTCTTATCTCAGGCAAACAGCAGAAGCACAAGGCTACATCTCACCTAACCCATACATTCCTGTGATTGTTGCAATATCAGCAAGCTTCTGCCCAAACACTTCTGATTATCCAGTACTGGCTTTACATCTTGTGCTGACTGAATCATCTTAAAACAAATGCTGAAAAAATAAGTCTTGCCCAAAGGTCAGAAGAAAATATTCATTCTTTTGGCCTCTTTCTCTGATATAACTCGAGCTTTGGTTTGAGGCTGCTGGATTTTTTTTCTTTTTTGTAAGAATCCATTTAAGATAGAGTCTTCCATGGTGAAAGCTGTGTGCTGTATTGCTTAATCCTCAACATATAGCTCCATTAATTGTGTTCATTCTGCTCTCTGTTGCTCCAGCCAAAGGCAGTAGAGTTGAATAAGTAATGGAAGTTGAACTGTTGAGTGACAGGATTTTACCCTCACCTGTCTACTTGCAGACTGCTCCGAGAGCTTTCTGAATTGATCAGTCCCATCAATCAGAAGCTTCAACCACTGACATGTTATGTCGTTTTAATGGGAATTTGTCAGGAGGTGACTTGCAGACATCCAGAGGTTGGTGTATATTTGATAGAAGGAAAATTTTAATTTGGATGAAAAAATGCTGCATTTATGATATAATTTTGCACTAAAACAGGAGTCTCTAACATTTCTCAGTACAGGAATCCTACACTGAAGGAGAGACAAGGCGAGGAGACACTTGCTATGTCCAGCTCTGGGATGGAATGGTGGTATAAAAGTTTCCCATTTCCCAAAATGAGGTGGGTTTTAAGTTAAATCAGAGTAATCAATTTGGTGCATAATGTAATGAAAAGAAAACACAAATTCAACTACTATACTGAGTAGTTGTTGAAGAACCCAAAAACTGACCAGTCTATGAAGTAGGAAACCTGGGTGGTGCTGCATTTTCCTCCCATACTGCATGAACTCATCATACAAATATACTTTTTTGAATTAAAGGCATTTAGCTGCTGAGTCGTTGGGATTTGTTAGCTGCTTAAGTTGTCTTAGGCCTGATTAGTCTGAACTTAATTTGCTATTGTGGTTGCAAGCCATGGATCAATGTTTGAACATAACCAAATTGCGTCAGGATGTTGTGTAATTGATCACTGTAGTACTTGTAACTTAATTCGCTCTTACTACATTAGACTGCGCATTGGAATGATGATGAGCCACTCTAACGATAATCTTTATCAAAAAGGAAAGGTTTAAGTCTACCCATTAAAAGTAGATAGGGTGTCTGCCTCAGATTAAAACTGTGAGGCAAACCCAATTTCACAAAACCCCAACAAAAGCAGTGCATGCTTATCACACAATAACTGCATGCAGCACAAAGTTCAAGCAAGCTCCTTCTGGAGCGAATATCAGTATTAAAACCTACCGTTAAGTAAGCCTGCCAAGGCACATTGAATAGCAGAAAAGAAAACAAAAACAAAGGTTTACCTCTTGTCACTATGCTTTGCTATTCTCTATGAGGCTCTTGACTGCAGTTCTTGGAGTTGCTGCTGGCCTGGTTCACAGCAGAACGGATGAGGCAGGTAGCCTAACTGCGGTTTATCCATGGTTTTCAGGAACAAAAGCATGGGGCAGGTAGTGTGCTCCTTCGCTGTGGTTCAATTGTTGGCCATGGTACGGCTTGGTTGCAGGACAAAAGGTTTGTAGTTGGATAACCTGCCTAGAGCTATTTGGTGCTCCATGATTCAGGCAACTTTAGAAAGGGTAGAGGACATTTTTTTGTCTCTAATTATCCCAGGATTTTCTCTGGTAAGCTAAAACAAATGCGGGTTAATCTTTGTTGGTATGGTTTGACCAGGACAGAATCGGAGAGTCTACATAGCCTGTATAGATCCCAACCTTAAACAAGCTTCTTTTTTGAAAAAAAAAAATCTTTCTCTTTTTCAAGGAAGAGGCCACACTAGGAAGTTTACGGCTGATTCCACATTGCACATGGCACTTCCCTCAAGCAGTGTACCCACCCCACAGCAGCAGCCGCTGAAGAGAGAGATGGTAATGGTGGACTTTGGTTGGTTTTGTCACCTCTCTTTAAACTGACTTCTGATAAAACTAAACTGAACTGAACAATGTCCTTTGTATCAATTTAACCATTTAACTGCCTGGTCAACCAACTGTTGGTTGACCATTTGGTCAACAAAATGGAGTTTATAGGTTGACCAGGCAGTTAAGCTTTAAGTAAGGCTTAAGAAATGGCTGTATAGGGTTCACACTGATATATCTCCATTTGGATATGTTGTCAATATCAACACAATCTGAACAGTTTATTCTGGGATTAAGTTCTAAATATGCCCAAGGAACATGTGACAATAATAGTAACAATGTAAATGAGATTTCAATAAGTCAACCATTTTACACTCCGTTTAGTTAAAACAACAAGGTGTAGTACGAGGAAGATTGATTCTAGTACAGTAGATAGAAATATAAGGAGTTAGCAAATCTAGCAAAAAGGCCATGTTATGTTGACAATACTCTTTCTGAATGAAAAAAAATGATGTTCAGTTAATTTTCACAAAATAAAACGAATTAATGTTGAAAACAAATCATAGTTTACTATCAAAACTGAATGCAACACTGTTATTGGATTGAAAAATGGGGAGCAAAAAACAACTGTAACAGATAGCAGTCATCATCACAAGAGCAATTGTTGAATTGTAATCCTGGATAAATTCTCTCCAAGAAATATCATTAGTTATGAAATTGCTGGGATTTGAGATTTTCTAAGTAATCACCGACAAGCAGGAAACCAAGGATGCAAAGTCAGAAGATTTTACAAGAACCTGACACAAGTATACAGTAACTGTTAAAACAACTGGTCACAAAGTACAGTTATGTTTTACTTTATTTTTCTTTAAGTTGTACCATTTTTAGTTGAGCTATCAGGGATGCTGTACATTGTAGATATCATGATTACTTCCATCTACATTCTTTTGAATTTGATCTGTCTTTGAAGACAGACTCTTTCTTTTATGGCCAAGGTCAAACTGCCAGTAGAACATGCAACCCGCTCAATTGAATGAGCAGATTGCATGAATCGTTTTGCACATCCTAACATTTGAGCAGCAATCTTTGTTGATCACTTGCAACATGAGGTCTTATAGCATGTACTAAAACTAAAATTATATCTGCAATTTAGAGCCCCTTCTTTAAAATCATTTGAAGATCATGCCCTGTGTGTCAAAATACATGCTCATAGCTTGCTTGGAATATGCTCCTAATTTAACCAACCTTCTTTGCTGTAGCTGATTGCAGAATGTATGGTAATGAATTTAACCCAGACAATTCAACAACACTGTTACTACATTTGTAAAGATTACAAGATTTATCATCTGAACTTTATTTGATCTTTTAATCCACTTTATATCTAACTATAGGGGATAGTAAATTGAATAACTTATCTGGTGATGAGATTATGTGATGGTTGTAAGCAAGAGGTTCTGAGATAAGGTCAAGGATGTGCCTCTTTGTAAAGTTTCCAAACTTGGGTGGATAAAATTAACTTTTAGGCCAAAAATGAAAATTAAAAATGTTTTTTCATAAGTATATCAATTTTACCCAAGCTTTTGATTATGTCCTTGGACAGTTCACAGAATAATATAATGCTTGGCATTTGTGAAAAGCTGACAATTTTGATTTTAACCATTTTAAAACAATTCAAAATCAAATGTCTTTTTTGGTTGGTTGTGTTTTTTTTTTTTGTTTTTTGTTTTTTTTTTTTTGGGGGGGGGGGGTTATACATGTCACCTAGTTACACTCTGATCTTACATTTTTCCCACTGTGACATTTTTGTGTACGCAATGATCCTAAGTAAAACCCAATGCACATTATTTTCCTTCTTAAAATCACCTTAGTATAAAAGCAGGGGTTACCAGGGCTGTACTTTGATTTTAATATATATACAGATGTTTTGTGAAGACCTGTGGGTTTGTAATCAGCTAAATGTAGCATCATGATAATCAAGAAAAGCTGTACAGGTCATAGAAAGTTGTGAACAGAAAACATTCAATAGAATCTTAATAAGCTTCACAGTTGTGGGGAGAAATCGGTTGGGTGACAATTTGCTGTACAATTTACAAATCTAGCTTCTGAAAGAAAAGTATTGTTGAAAGAAAAACAGAACTGCTGTGTCCCCTACAATCCTTGTAGGGGACACAGCTGTCTTAAGCATGTTCATTTTTTTGCATTGGCCCAGGAAATGAAAAGTTCTTTTCATGACAATTTCTATACAAACTTATTGTGTTTTAAATATTTTGTAAGCTAATTGGGAAAAATAAAATAAAAAAGCATTGTATCTACAGGTGAAAAATTAGGGAAACAACTTTGCATGTCACGATTTTGTCCATAACCATGATTTCAAGAAGGGAACGAGAAAAGGCTCACACCTCAAAATGCTAAGTAAATTTTTCAAATATTATAGATGCATGTGTTTGCAGCAACCATCAATCAAAATATCATACATTCACCCAACCTGAAATCAAAGTCATCAATCTTAACCTGGAAATCTGAACTTTCTTCAGGAACAAACATAACTTTTTTCCAACCTTTATTTCTGCAGGTGGGTCAGATTAGAACTAATTCTCATTCACAATGAAGACCATGCTAAGTGGGAGACTCTAAAACTACTAAAATAGCTTACAAAAATGAAAAAGTACTTAAAAGAAGCAGGCCCCAACCATAGTAGAAAAACAAAGCAGAAAGAAAGAATTTCCCAACAGCCTGTGTTTCAGCACCATGGACAGCATTCTGACTTCTAAAAACATATACTCCGCACACCTCTCATGGTGAATTTACACCAAACATGAATTTTTCAGCCAGATCAAAAATTTAAATGTCATCCTTAAAGAGTGCCTCTGGAGTACTGCAAGGTGAAGCAAGTTGAAGATTGCGATTCAAGGAAAGCAAATGGAGAGTTGGTGGCAAATTCAGAGAAACAAAATTGCAATTTTTTTTTAAGTAACATACTGTTTAAAAGCTCTTTCCCTAAAATAAAACACACACTAATCAATGATTACAATAAGCAAAGGAAACCTGAACCTGATGAGTTTCATCAGACTGAAGAGGAGAAGCAGGTGGAAATCTTATTTCACAGTGTATAAAACAGACATGTTTGCAACAGTACACAAAAAAACAATTCTAAATTTGACCCCTTATCGTACTTGAGGAGTTTATGGCACATATTGGGACCTCTATCTGTATACTTTCCTTGGCATACTGACCTCTCCACAATTTACAGCCTGTACTCTATATTAATAATAAAAAAAATAAAATTGTTTTAAGAAAAATGCTGTTTACAAGTTCAGTACAGACCCAGAGAACGAGGTAGGATCCAGCCGGTGGGTTACAACAAGGTGCAGTAGGTGCTGCCCAGAGTGTCCCAGATGCTGCAGCCCCAGATAACAAGCAGGAGTCCGAAGCCAGGTCAGGCAAACTGATCAGAACAGGAACAGGCCGGTTTAGAAATCCAGGAGTCCAAAGAAGTTAAGGCAAACAGTTTAGAAAGGCACAGGCAGCTTTCTCTCTTTATATCAAAATTTATTTATTGATATCAATGTTGTGGAATGGCTGCAATAAATAAGAGAAAATAAAATCTTGCACTAACAATGAAACATATACTTCCATACAGGATAATTTTGTTATACCCATGTTGGTGGAAAATGAACAAGGTAAACAGATTTTAATAGGGATTAAATGAGTACTGTACAAAGATAAAGTACAATGAATAATATGCATCATGAAGTCATATAGAGCAAGAACTCATAATAAACAGTATGTGCTGTTAGAATAAAGCTGATAAAATAGAGCCCTATTTGCACAAGCTAAACATTACCAATCTTCAGGTGATATTTTGTCATCTGTGATCCTGTTGGGAAGATAATGAAAAGGAACTCCACCAGGAAAAAAATATAGGGAAAAGATTTAATGAACCAAATCCATTGTAATCTACTTGTTTATCTGTTACTTTATTTACTATCTTTATTGTGAATATCACTGTATTATACATTGAATGGTTTATTCTTCTTCTTCATTGATGCCTAAATGCCAGGTATTGCCGCTGTTTTTCTTCCTGGTCTTCCTGATCACCATTGCCCAAACTGCTGTATTATAAGTGACAGTGCTTAAAACAAAAGGCTTTAACCAAGTGGTCTGCAAGACTCTGTACAAGCTGCATTAAGAATGCAACTTGCAGACACCAAAAACATGCAGAAAAAATACCATTGACAGTTGATAATTACCAGTTTTGTTAACGTTAAGTTTTTTCTTGTTTTATCCATTCTGTATGTGTGTGTGTGTGTGTGTTTCTTACTGTTACATTTGGTGTAATGTTTGTCTATGTAACTATAATGTTTAAATTCCTTGCTGATAATTAGCTTCTTAGAAAAAAAATAGTGCAGCTTGTTGACTTTAAGCATCGGTTCATAACAACTAGTTCAAAGTTGAAGGATGACATCTCCTTAAATTACTCTGGAAAGTGCCAACATTCAAATTTTCATGTCCTTTTTAGTTTAATTAAGAAGGTTAGAAGTACCCCACATATTGGTTTGTGCTCCAAATAGGCTTAAGGAGCCAGTAGATTTTAGCTTAGGCTGAATAATAAAGGGTTAATTTGTGTTACATTGTTCTTGCTAGTCTTGTTATGTTGCAGGGTCCAATATTAATGTTGGGATCTGGAGATATTCCACTTGTCTCCAGCAGAGTTCGCTGTGGATCTTCCTGAGCTGAGCCTTCAACACACCTGAAGCCCATCTCATCATCAGGAGGATCCTCCACTATATAAGCAGCCTTCAGACCTCGCATCAACGCCGCAGTGTTTATCCAGTTTGGTTAGCACCTGAGCCTCTCTTCCTCTGTGCAATCCTTGTCGCTTTAAATCTCCTAGTTGGATTCTTACTCCTTTTTGTCTCTGCTTACAGGTAACCTGTTTTTGCCTTGTAAGCTCTGGATGAGCTTAACCTGCCGAGCCTGCCCTCTGAGCCCAAACCTGAAGACCTTCCTCTGGATTCCCATGCTGCTCTGGACTAAGAGCTGGAAAACCAAGGTCTGTCCAAACGCTAGATGCAAGACGCTGAAACTGACTTTGAACTCTGCTGAAACAAACAGTCTCTGGACCCAACAGTGCCTCTCTCAAAGCCAAACCCGGACTCTTCAAGGTAGATCTCTGAAGATAACAATTCCACATTCATCTGCTACGTGGCTAACTGAACTGTCATCCCTACAGTCTCCTGAGAACCAGTCCTCCAGATGTGAACCAGTTCCAGACTCATTTCCTTGTGCTTATTTAATAAACTCATTTAAACCTTTTCCCTGTTTCCCGTGGTGTTCTGCATATTGGGTCTCTCTGAACCAATCATGACAATTAATACCTATGCAAGGCACTGTACATGGTGGGCTTGAATTTTTACCCACACCATTTAATACTTTGAATAGTTTAAAGTACCGCATAAAAACATAAAAATAACGGCAGCAAGATGACTTGCTTTTATTCTTTCAAAAAGTAGCACCAATGATTTTTAATGTGTGATTGATTTTAAGTAGAATAATAGTGGCTTTGTCCTGTATATTTAAGACATACAGGGTAATGTCTCTACCCTCTTTAGTCATTTATTTATGAAAAACCAAAGTTACGAAGAATTTTTAAAGATGGAATTATATAGGATCAGTGTCAATTATCTACTTGCTCACATGAGCCGTGACATTATTAACTACTAAGTGTGGTCTTACATTTATTCAATTAATCACATTTTATTGATATGGGCCTTAAGTAAAACAAAAGTTTGCTAAGATGCAGTGATAACAAAAAGTATTTGAGTGGGAGTAAGAAAATGAATAAGACAGCAACGCAGAGACAAAGAGTTGCTCAAGGTCATCAATAACCTCAACAGAGACCAAAGCAATCCAAACATTTCAGCCTACCTAAACTATTATCTTCAGGCAGCTACATCTACTAGGAGACGTGCCTTTGCCTCCCTTCAAAGTCGATTAATATTGATTGTGCGCTTGAGCAAGCATGTGTGTCTCCTCAGGTGGAACCAAATTACTTTAAAACAACCTAGGGGGGCTCTGCTTGTGGGAAAGAACTAAAAACCATTAGCTGACTGGACTGAGAAAATACAACTAAATTAAGGCAAATAAACAATAATAGAGATCCTACTGTTTCAAACAGAGGAGAATTAGCCAAGATTAACCAAAAAAGGTTGAAGTAATGTAAAACACTAGATGGATACCTGTGTAACAAGGACTGTGTTGCAGAGGATTAAGTAAAAAGACTCCTACTTAAGAGGTTTTGGGTTAAATAAACTAGAAAGCATATGAAGAAATGTTTGAGCAGAGCCTCTACACGATTAGTCTGCTACTTTTTTCAGTTGACCTAAGTTCTGCTAGGAAAAAGGGGATTTTAACAATTGTGTTTGCTTATAAAACATTTTTCTGTCATTAGAGTTTGCCATTTACCGATTTACTTCTTAATCTCACTGGGTCCATATAGTGAACACATGGATTTTGCTTCAAAAATGTTATCTTCCCTGATAAATTAAAATTACATCATTCTGCGTATCATTTAGCTCAGAAGACAACTGAGGCCAACTTGTTCTAAGGATTTGTTCCACAGTACTTTTTAGAGTGGTCTGAGATCGATAAAATTTTACTACTCCCCAAAAAAATATCCTTTGTATCCAGCAGAACAAAAAAAATAAAATAAAAAAAGAAGTGGAGTTGAAAGACATTATGACATTAACATGTAATCAGGATACAAGCAGTCTCTGTTTTGGAATATCAGGTCAAATTGTTAACCCATATAAAGCTACATGAAATGATGTCTAGAAGCTATATTAACCAATGTAAAGTGGCTCTCAAAAGTATAGCGATGCCTCTAAAAATTCCAGGATTGATATGTATAAAAATGTATTTTGATAAATACCTCCAAAAAAATTGAAATTTTAAGTCATTTACAGCATTGCCCTTTAGAATGCTAATTTAATCTCAATTGCAGTCTTGCAGACTTGAAATAAAGTTAAGCTTTTTCCCAGTAAGACGTCCTTACATTAACTTTTTTGTATTCTTATATAGTGTTTTGCACGTTTAATGAACGGCGTTCAATGAAAACGTTAATATTTTTAGTGAACGGTGAACTGAAGAGATCAGTTTTGAAGTAATGAACCCTAACGAGAGCGATGTTCACTCTGACAATAATGAGTGACACACACACAGCTCATGTTCGCTTTCAATTGAAAAAAAGATTAGCAAACTAAAATGTTTTTAATGAAAAGGGATGCCACACCCCAAGAACTGAAAAATAGTATGGACTCATTAGAAAAGATGACCACAGAGGCAAATGCCTTTTGAACTTTTACAGAAGCCATGGCATTGAGAAATGCAAGGACAATTAGGCCCCTTTACCACTGCATGAAAATGTGACCTGAATTGGATATATTTAAATTATGTGGGAAGAATCAGATCTGTTCTTTATCTGACTCTTTTAAGTCACATTTACGCCACATGAATATGTGGTTTTGAATCCAGCTCGTATCAAATCTTTTGGAAAGTAGTCCAAAAATCGGTCACATTACAGTAATGCAGGTGGAATATAATTGTTGTTTTTTCAAAATAGCGCTATTTCAACATAGCTATATTTCAACATAATGGTATCTGCACTTTGTATTGGCAATACCCACAGCAAAACCCTTTGCCAATATAGAGTGCACATACAACAATGTTGTAATCACTAATTTCTTTCATTTTGGATTCACATACAGGGAAACTGATTCTACAGGATGTGCCTTGCAAAATGCAACGATAAATTAATATGAAAGAGTTCTTCTTTTAGTTTATTGGTTACTTGTACTTCCAAGTAAGTTTAGGGACCAGGACAGTTATGAACTCTGAATGGATGATGTGAAATTACAAAAAGTATATAAATGTGTTCATTTTCAGTTCTGACTATATATTTTATATATATTTCCTCTACTTTGTGTGATAAAAGAGGAAATGGGCATGTACTTTGTTTTAAATGTTCATCAAGCAAGTTGAAAGCATGTTGTGATTTAATGTGAGATCAAATGTACAATATTTTACTATATTATATAAACTGTAAATAGTAAAAAAAAACTTACTGGCTACTGAGTTGCATTACTTTTACAGTAATAATGTAAAAATATGGTTATTTATTTGTTGCAACCTATTGTGATTCCAAAGCAACATACAACTTATTTTCAATAATTCCACATTAAAATTACAACATGTAGCTGTTATTTTGGTGGAATTTACAATGAAATACTCTCAGTAACTTAGTATGATATATTTACAATAAAATACTGTGATATATTAACTGTTGATTACTGTGAAAATAATGCAATTGGTAGCCAGTAATTTACTGTAAAGTACAATGAAAAATATAACTGTGTTGCTTAGCTGCTATAATTGCCTGCCTGCATAGATTTGAAACTTTTTGCAATTTTTTGGGACAGCACAATTAAAAGTATTCTCATAATATAGATGAAGGTACTCAATGAATTTTAGACATATTTTCTTACTTTACAAATCTGACTCACTGGCCTACACTACACTGGTCTACACTACAGCAGTGATTAGAGGGAAAATCCAACTCCAGCTGCCATAGCAGCATTAGAGCATGAGCTCTGGAATCTCTAACATAGTTTAAAAGTAGATTTGCTTTTTATAAACAGACTTTGCATGTGCAGTTTTGTGGCTTAAACACTTTAAAATGAGTCACAACTGCACTGTCCTTTTGAAAACATCTAAAATGAATATTTAATAATTTTAGGAGACATAACAAGGTGAATAGACCTTATTCAGATCAGATCCTTTTTATATCATTTTTTTCTCCCAATGGCACATATGAGAATTTGACTACAGTTTGCTATGGTTTTCTGGTGTCTTGCACAATAGGCAAACAATTATATAAGAAGCAACAATTAATGCCTGCCAGCAGGTGAGCCCCTGATTGTTGGAAGCATACTTTTGATGAAATAGAGATAGGTACGGTGATGCCAAGTCAATGCCAAGGCTTACGCTAGCACCCTTGCAAAAACCTCTGCATAAATCAAGATTAAAAAGACCTAACTTCCTGTGGGATTTTCTAGTTTGAACAAATTGCCTGCAGGAAAAAGGCCAAGCAACTTTAACATTTTTAATTTTCTGGCAGGTCTTTACTATGGCTCCACAAATCATAAACATTATAATATGAAAAGAAAGATTTTACAGTAATGATGCCTTTAAAACTTATTTCTGTAAAAAATAAAATAAAATACATATATATATAGGCGTACACACAACACTTACTTTCTTCATCTTCTGTCACTACTGGTTTTATTAAAACATAGCACGATGTGATAGTGTACCCTACCCTGGCTATTCAACAGTTCTGGGTAATCATTTCTGAGGCCTGTCTCTCTGGAAGGAACAAAAGCTCAGAGAAAGGGAAATTACCCATGCAAAGGTGTATCAAAATTAAACTCAGGTTTTGAAATGACGATAAGTGGTTTTAGCAGAAAAGGAGCTATTGTGAGAAATCACAAACATTTTTTTCTGTTATGTGCTAAACATTCTGGAAACAAGGAAAGTGACAGAGGCTGAATTAGAACAGGAAAATAAGATTATGAAATAAGAAAAAGGTACAAAAGTAGAATAGTCTGTAAAAGCAGATTGATATGCATGTTATAGTCAAAGACTCCATTAAGAAGTCATAAAAAATATCTAATACACAATTTGTTGTTATTATTAATTATATTATCAACGTTTTGCCCTGTTTTGGCTTCTTTAACTAAGACAGTCAGCAGTGGTCAATGAAACAGAGTTTTTTAACTTAAATACAATTTAGTTGCAGCATCTAGTTAATTCCTTTCAAGTTTTACTTGGATATGTTGTTTTATTTTATTTATTTATTTGCTTTTTATCACAATACCAAAAATTTTCTCTTTATGATAATTTATCAAACTTTTTCAAGCAATGTCACTTATAATGTTGTTCAGATTACATTTGTAACATTGTGAGATTTGAAAAACAGGTGACAAATATGGTGACCATTAGTGTTGTCATTGGCACTGCTGGATGTCCAAGCAACAAGAGAAAAGGTCAATTGGCCATTCAGTTTTGTGATTATCGCAATAAATCCTGTCTTGCAAAAGTGGAAGTTCTAGGGCAAATTTCAGTCTCACTTTATAGCCACTGACAGTTATTGCATATGCACTTATATCCTCCCACACATATAAAATGAGGCATCTTGAGTGGGATAAGCTCGACCACTCGTAACAAGAGGCTGATTGTTAGGCAGAAATCATAATTTTGTTAAATCAGATGGTGCACTACAGATGAATCAGAATCACTTTCTCATTTATTGATAATGCAATCAAAAGCCTCTTTGAACAGACTCTTGAATCAACATTGGTTGCGCATCAGTTTAAGTGTGACCCGCTATCACAGATTATGTGCTGAGACAAGCAGAAGGAGAATCGGAAAGTAAGAGGTGTAAGTCGGTGGTTATGCTAACGAGGATTTTTCGCAGATAATGAGCTCTGTTTGATCATGAGAGTATTGCTTTTTGTGTATATGTGTGTGGGTGGCCATGTATTTACTACCTTGTGGGGACAATTTTGCAGAAATACATATGACTTTGTGGGGACTTACAGCTACTTATGGGGACCAATGACTGGACCCCATGAGGAGAAGTTCTCTTTTTGGGGTTACGGTTAAGTTTAGAACTAAGTTGTGAATTGAGTTTAAGTTACACTTATCTATGTGTTGGTAATTTTTAGACTTAGGGAATTGTGTTGGTGAGGTCATATAAATGGATGCAATATAAATAAAAGTAAATGGAATGTCCACAGAAGGCTAACATGGCACAACCAGTGTGTGTGTGTAATAGAAAAAGATATTTATGAATATTCAAGGCAACGTCTCCAGAAGGATCCCTGAGGAGCAACTTGCTTGTTGTTACAGACGTTGGGGAGGTGTGCAATGCACCTTGTCACTATCACAACTGTTTGAAATACTGCTGGTGCTGTAAGTCAGGAAAGGGCTTCTTTAAAAGTAACTCAGGGACACTTTGTGGGAGGAATTTCAAACAGGAAGATGGAATTGCATAGCCCATACTGCAAGGTGTATTATTGGTTTGATTAGCTTTTAGATGGCTGAAACAGAAATTGATTGACTGCTAAATGATTTTCAGTGTATTAATTATGTATATAACATAGAGTACAGTAGTAGACTAAAAGGTCATGTCTTTCTAGAAACAAAAGACTGCAGTACTAATTGTACTTTCAAAGAAAGAGATGTTAACTTGTGTTTTGTTTCTGCTGCTTTGAATTTTAGAAAATCATTCTATAGCTGTTACCTAGGGGATATATCACCACTGTGGGTTTATCTTCTGCATGCAGCTTCTGTCCTTTGGAGGCAATAATTAAAGATCAGTTTTATATTAAAATTCAAGCCATATCGGGATAAGTGGCTGTAGTCTGGGGATATTTTTGTGTAACATCTGTATTGCACAGCTCTGAGTATAAAGATGTTTTGTCATGTCTAGTTGTTCCCCATCACACTAGCAGAGCAACAAAGAAAGAGCCACTGCTTTGTTTTCCCTACACAGCCCCTCTCCTGGGGAAGATCTGGACCCCTCTTCATCAGGTGCTGAGTGAGTCAATATTTTGTGTCACTTGTAGAAGTATCCATTAAACCTTTTAACATTCTGTACAACTGTAATTTGTGTGTGAAAGGAAAGAAATTCAAGGTTTTCATTTTTTCCCTCATACAGATCTGTAAAGTTTTGCATGCATGTATTAAAATGTTGAAAAGATTTCTTCTGGATTAAATTTTGTTGGACGTATATTTTGCAATTTGGTCTACTCATCTTTACAAAATAATTTTAACTGTGTTTTCATACCAAACATTGGGAACACTTTTTTTAGTTTTTTTTTTTTCTGTTTGTAATTACAGATAGCTTATCTTGTATGAATAGGTCTCTACAGCTGTATAAAGATAGCCGAAGAAACAGGCCTGAAACTGCCAAACAGACTCCAAGCTGAATAGGGGGCATTTGAATCAGTCAGAGGGAGTTTCTGATGGATCTGATTTGCCAAATTTTAGCTCCTATAAGGTGGATTTTTGAACCAATTAACATCCCCTTCGCCTTTTATGTAGATTTCTGACATTCTCTGACCTTGCTAACTTACAGTGATGTTTTATCACTGTTTTATCATGGAGCTTGCAGTAGTTCCAAATATTACAGAACTGTCAGTTTGTTTATATAAGAAAAATAAATAAATAAATAAAATAATATATATATATATATATATATATATATATATATATATATATATATATATATATATATATATTACATACTGAATTTAAAACAACGAAACACGGATATTATATTCAAATGGTATATTGTCCCTGCTGTATTAAAGGAATAGTACACCCAAAACATGATTAGCCTTCATTTTCTACTCACCCCCATGCTGAACAACACTCTGGAGTACTTTTTTGATATCTCAAATGCATCTGGAGATCTGGGAGGCTTCTTGCTGTCTGCTGACATTCAAATAATGGAGGTCTATGGTGCCCGAGGCAGAAAGGTCCATAAAAGTCCACAAAAAACGTGTCAATATTCCTCCATACTGCTCTTCCAATGTATTCCAAGTGTCCTGAGTGGGTAGCGTCCATAATTTACTCGAAACGAAGTCATTTAGAATGTTTTTAGAGCATAAACAGTAGTGTATAGGATTTCCTAAAAGCGCGTGCCTGCGAGTTCACGGGCCTACGGAAACCGCGGCAGACCAAACCAGATAAAAGTGATTTAACAAGAGCGATTGTGTAACTGGTGGCAGGATCAAAACTGTTGGAGACACCCTATTTAAATGAGGGTTTTGCGCGTTTTGTGGTTTGCGGCAAAGTAGTTTGTAGTTTGTGCAAACTAGTGCATTAAGAAATTTTAATCTTACAGTGACACCCCCACCCCCTCCAAAAAAAAAATATATATATATATATATATATATATATATATAAACTTTGGCAACCTTTATTCCCTAAGGTGGTATGTGGCTGAATTTCTACTTCACTGCAGTAAAAAAAAACAAAAAAAAAAAACAGGTGTTTTGTATTGGCCTGTAGAAAAATGCACATACCAAATGGCTCATAAGAAGGGACTGTGGATGAGATTACTGCGCGTACGCATCCCCGCAGCATTGGCATGTTGCTCCACAGGTGCAATGGGGAGGTCGGGGTTCTCTGGTAGGGCGTCAGGGCGACATGGCATTTAGAACGTCGGACAGCACTTCTGAAAAACGAGATTGGGAGATCCCAGCTCTCGCTGCAACCGTACGCTGGAATGACCCAGATGCAAAAAAGTGCAATGTTGCAAGGAGTTTTGTGATATCTGGTATTGCGTGGGTCCTCCTTGTGGCTGGCTCCAAATCCATTCGGAGTTCCCCCAACAGCTCCAAAATGGCAATGCTGGATAAACGATATGTTTTGATGATCGTTTCCTCGTTCATTCCAAAACTATTTACACGGAGTAAAAAAATGCGTTCTCTGCGTCTCCTTGCTTCATTTCCATGTCTCCTTCTTGCGACAATAACCGCTGCCATGAATATTGCATATTCATTGCAGAAAAAGTACTAAATGGATAAGAGGCGCTATTTAGCACGTTTTAAAGACCAAATCCTCTTAGCACGCTGTTGATAGATCCGGCCCTTAGTGTCTTATCTAAGGACATTGATAAAAGAACAACATGGTCGGCTTAAACCAGTCGGTTGACCTAGTTTACTCCATCACTGACCAACCTGCTCATTTCTCAACTCATGACTCCTGAAAGCATTAAGGTGGACATGGATGCAAAGACAGCAGTATTCCTTGTGATGGTTTTTAGTTACTGTACTACAGTTTTATTTCTATGCTGATACATTTCTGTTAAATGGTGTTTAATTTCAGCGTAGGGATTCTTATCAATTTTTCTGCCTGATTATAAGTATTGAAAAAATTATAAAACAAATGCAAATGAAAGAGTTCTGTAATAAATAGTTACTTGGTAAATGTTATAATGTAAATGTCAGGCTCAGAACAAGAGGACCCAGGCATAGGGACAGTTAGGTTTCACAAAATGTTTATTTAAGATACAACGGTAGAGAACGGCTTCTGCGTCTAAGGCAGGAACCGCTGCAGTGGGAAAACTCAGGACAGTGACCACGTCTGTTGGCCGAGGATGATAATGAGTCACTAACCTGGTCTTAGGTCTAGGATGTCTAGTACTGGCAGCCGACTGGCTGGAACCTCATCCTCTGGTCTTAAAGCTCATTCTGTGCCCAGAGGATGAGGTTCCAGCCGCTCAGCTGCCAACGAGACACAGTGGGTGCACCCCAAAGAGTCGTAGATGCTGAAGTTCTGAAGGTTGGAGGGCAGGCAGGACATCAGAACCGAGCAGACGAAAGAAAGCAGGACAATCCAGAGGGCCAAGCTAAAGCCGGTGTCGAGGACATGCTCAGGAGTCAGGATCAGGAAAACAGAGATTTGAAGAAGTACTGAAAGGCCGTCCAGGAAGGTGTCAGAAATCAGCTCCAGGTTTGGTACACAGGCAGAATTCTTTTTAATGTTAATATTTTTATTTATGCCGCTCTTTCTGTGTTGCCCGTCAAAGCATCTTAAACTCAGACTAATAACATTTTGATAGTCAATACAAAAGCTAAACACACTTTCTAGTTTTAGACTCAACAGCAAGTTAAAACTTTTGCTCAAAAAAACGTTTTATCCTATGAGAGTTAAAACTTCATTTTTTAAAAACATATATCTCATTCATATTTTTTTTCAGTTTTGGTTGATTTGTTGACATAATATTTATATCAAACTATCATTTATAAAGGTGAGGTGAGATTTTCTATAAGGCAAATTATGGAATGAATCAGACACATTTAAATAGATAACACCAACCATGCTAGCTAGCTAAAGTTACACTATAACTACTTGGTTAACATGGTTAATTAACTTTATTTGCCTGTATCAAATATAACTGCTGCCTTTTTTTGGTACGAGGCAGTCAGCTTCGGCTTCATATTGTCGAAATATGTAGCAATCATTGGCGGATCTAGGCAGTGGCTACTTGGGCTACAGCCCCTGATGTTTCCCCAAAAACCCCTGAGCTAAAATTATCCAGAGAGTGGCAGCATGTAAAGAAAAGCAGCCTGTAGCCTTCCTGTGCAGAAGAAGAAGTTGTCACCACTAGCTGTTGCTAAACAGACTGATGTCCCAGGTATGTGGAGCTCAGACTGACTTCCAGATGTTCTTTGTCCCGGTGTTGTATAAACTTCTGTTTCCCTTTTGGCTTGAGCGTGCATTGAAGTCAGAGAGGTAGACATGACAGATGTGACCATTTTCACGGCGCGATTTTTCGCTACAAACAACCCCTGTAATCATGTCACTGTTGTAACATCCACGTTAATCATAAACTGTTGTTTACAAAATTGTAGAATAAATAGATAAATACACAAGGTCCTTTTTAAGCTGTATTGTGTTGTTTGTTTGTTTTTTAAACGCCAAGAGAATCTGTCTTTTTCCAAATTCTGTCACTTAAGCCTGACAGAAATAATAATAAGTCACCAAACACAGTTTTCCGACACGTAGTGTGTATACTTTTTCATTGGCGAAATGAGGATGGAAACTGACTGATAGGGGGGCACAAAAATTAAGCGTTCCTAATAGGATCAGAGTGTAGACTTCCTGTTAAATCCCGTTCTAATGCAAAATATGACAGATTACTGGATTAAGGAAATTTCTAGTATACCACATGCTATCACACATAACCATTTTTGAGAACTTGGAAACAGTTGCTCTTTATTTCCCAAAGATATGGGAGGAGAGAATGGATATTATAGCTCCTTGAAATAATAACATTGGAAGAAATTAATTCTTTTTTTTTTTTTTTTACAGTCTCCTCCCTGGAAATATGGCAATAAGAATATTTGTTTTGATGCCAAAAAAGAGCCCAACAGATTTTGCTTTCACAAGTGGATCAGTACGGCTATTGCCATAGTGTTCCGTTTGATTTGTGCATATAAACAGGTTTATTATAAATCATGCAGGGAGTATTACAGATTATATGGACACTGCAATGTAAGTATTAAAGAAAGATTGAAGAAAGATAGGATAAAAGGGAGATAACGATAAAACGTGTTCAGTCTGCTTCATCACCTGCAAAGAGATGTGAAAAGAACAGCACAACCTATAGATATAGTATGAGATACAATAAAGTAACACCTCGGTACCATCGCTGAAGTATAAGCAGTACTATTTAATCTGACATGTATGCTGTGGTAGCTGAAGACAAGAATATGGGCTTTATGTATGGAAGAAATTAATTTACCTGCAAGTCTTTAACTGTGTTTATTCCTCTCTTCATCAACAATTCCGTGGATATGGTGATATTTGATCATTATTTGCCAGAGTTATGAGAGGGGAATCCTATATTTTAGCCACCTGATATAATCCATTCCCCCTTTGATGATCTGTATGAAATCTATTTTCTGTTTAAATGTTTATCTAACAACTATACAACTATTCCCAAAAAAAGCTCAAAACAAAACCAGTGGACCTTGTTTTCCAAATTTGAAGATGTTTTGCTTTCCATCCAGAAAGCTTTCTCAATTCAAAATTTCTGGAGTAGCATTACTTTTGAATTGAGAATTGAAAATAGATTTCATAAAGATAATCAAACCAACAGTCATATTTATTTGAACTTTTTTGGATTTCAAAATATAAAACATTAAATGTTTCAAAAGTAATATAGAAAAACAAATCACAGGATTTGTTTATTTTTTTCCCCATGGTACGGGGGGAACGGATTATATCAGGTGGCTAAAATATTTGATTTCCCTGTCATAACCTTGACAATAATGGTCAAATGTCACCAAATCCACAGGGTCTGTTCTTGATGAATAAACACAGGTAAATATTTGCAGGTACATTTTTTGAATCCCATCTTATAGAGGGGGAACTAATTATTTCAGGCAGCTAAACTATATATGGCTCCCCCTTATAACTCTGGCAAATAAGGAACACATGCTACCAAAATCAAAGGATTTGTTGTTGGTGAAGAGAGGAATAAACACAGTTAAAGACTTGCAAGTAAATTAATTTCTTTCCAGGTCATGGACGGGGAAATGCTATGTGTGATAGCATGTAGTATACTAGAAATTACTTTAATCCAGTAATCTGTCCTATTTTACATTAGAACTGGATTTACCAGAAAGTTTACACACTCATCTTCAACATTAGGGCTAAGCCCCTGATCTCCTAGAATCCTAGATCCTCCCCTGGTAGTGATCTAATCAACTTTCCATAGAAAATAATTCCAAAGCACTATGCTATCTAATGGCTTCCACCGGATACCAGCTGAAAATCCAGCCAATCAGACCCATCAGAATAGAAACTCCCTCTGACTGACAGAAACTCCCCATATAGAGTGTGGGAGTGTTATTCATTCAGACAGATTGGTGTTTTTTTATACATGTTATTAAATGTGCTGTTGCAGTTATTAAATGCACAGCTGTGATTAATAATTACACTACTGTGATTGCTTAATACGCTCGTCTTATTTTTGGCAGCAATATGAAACCATACTCAGGTATGGGGAAGTGGACAGCACCAGGCCCACACATGATCCACACTAACTGGCTAAAGAGACTAACTTATCTCCAGAGGACCTGTGAACAAATTACCACCTGATTGCTAAAGAATTGGACCTTAAAAAGCTCACCAAGGTTTAAATAGGCCTGATAATGAAAGACCTTGAAGGTGACATTCCAAACAATGATCTACTATTAAACTGTTTCTTCACAATATGGAAGCTCCTGTCAGGCATCATAACATTAAAAATAAGAACATGGGTCAACACATGGCAAAGGTGCAGAAAAGCAGGATTGTTCTACTGGAAGGCAAGAATATGATTTAAAAAAAACAACAAAAAAACACCAGAGGAGCCAAGCACTAAATCATGATGTACAGAGCATTCTTCTGAGAATGCAAAACTAGACTGACAAACCTGGGCACAGCCTGGGTTGATTACAAGAATGCCTATGACTCAATGACCCAAACATGGATCATGGAATGTCTGAAGCTGTATAACATCAATGACATTCTAAGAGTCTTTACTGTACACTCCATGGGGCTGTTGAAAACCAAACTTGAGGTCAAATTAAAGACAATCGTGGAAATCACTATTTTGAATATACCAAGGAGATGCTCTGTCCCCCCTGCTTTTCTGCATAGGCCTGAACCAAATAATCAACATGACTGACTACAGATACAGCCTCAAAAATAGGGCCACCAGCAGCCACCTCCTATATATATATATATGCCATCAAGCTGTAGGCTAAGAGTAAATTGTTTTGTCAGACCCTGTCAGACCCATGAAATTGCTGATGCATTTCCTCATAGTCTAACTAAAATAGACCTTGGGTCTATCTCAGTTGGAGATATACAAGCCTCTTGCAGAAAATTGCATTGGGTGTGTTCATCCCCATTGACTCTCAATGAGCACTAAACACAACAACCTCATCCGAAATGATTTCCTGATGGATCAAACGCAAAATCAGCCTGAAAAAGGCAAAAACTGGCAGAGTGTATGCCCACTCCTCAGTGAGACATTGACTCGCTGATCCAAACCACCAGGATCAACAGCAGGTACATCAGAATGTCATTTGGACTGGAGAAATGTGTCAGTATACTGACAAAGATTGGGCAGGTTATCCACACAGAGACGCTTGAAATCCCAGAAGGAAGAAAAGTAGATGTAGAAAAGAGCTATAATGCATTGGATTACCAAGTCAAATATCAACCACAAAGAGGTTACAAGAAAAGTAGTAACAGCCAAACACTTGCAACAACTGAGACAAGTTGTGAGAAGCTAATTCAAATGTAAGAACAATGTCCGAGCAATCAATGGCTTGTAATAAGATATCCTACTGGGGTAATAAGTTGAGCTAAGGAGGAAATTCTGGCCACTAATGTTAAGAAATTAAAACTACTCGCAATGCATGATGGTTTTCACTCTAATCCATCCATCCATCCATCCATTTTCTAACACGCTTAATCCTGAGTTGGGTCGTGTGGGGTGCTGGTGCCTATCTCCAGCTGTCAATGGGCAAGAGGCGGGGTACACCCTGGACAGGTCGCTAGTCCATTGCAGGACCACCCTAATTCCAGTGTCCACAAATTAAACACTAAGCGAAAAGCAGGAAGAGGTCTAGTGAGCATCAAAGCCACCATTGAAGTTTAAAGATCTAAGCTCCAAAAATACAACAGGAACATGGGACCAAAAAATAAAGCACTTGGTAAATGTCTCAGACATGGCAGGAACAACCTCTGCAAGGGGTGTAGCACATACAGTACAGATGGTGGCTGTGATATTGGCTGTCCAATAGAACAGCCAGGATGTGACACTGGCTGATCAAATCCCTAACCTGACAGCAGCCAGATGCATGTCTCGCTCCGCCTAGCTCCACTCACATACATCTGGGAACCCGCTCATTGAAAGTGATTTCCCCAACCGAATTTATGGTCTGTCCAATCAGGACGCAGGGCGGGTGTGTCCTGGAGTGGAGAAGCGACCGTGAGATTCCAACAACAATGGCGGCTCGCATTGAGGAAGCAAGCGTTAGCATTGATGCTGCTATTTCTTCTGTGTTGTCCAATCTATCTGATATTGTTTCATTAAAAGAACATCAGAGAACGGCTTTGAAGGCTTTTGTTGGTGGAAATGATGTTTTCGTCCTTCTCCCGACCGGATTTGGCAAGAGCTTGATCTACCAAATGGCTCCTCCTCTCACAGCGTCACGGGTTAGCTTCGGTGTGAGTGGTTGAAATAGCACGTCAATAAAGATGACAGACAAGTGGCTTATCCAATCATATGCAAGGAGTTTCGATAAGGCCCAGCCTTCAGTAAAGGCAATTCCTATGGCGGGTTCCCAGATATATGTGAGTGGAGCTAGGCGGAGCGAGACATGCATCTGGCTGTTGTCAGGTTATCAAATCCCACCAGTGGTTAGAAAGTGCCACATTGAATGACAGTACAGAAGGAATGAATGTGGCAGCACAGAAGTCGGCCTTGAGCACCAGAGCAATAGAGGTCCAACTCTACCATACCAAGCAAGAACCAAGGTGCAGGCTCTCCCCAGAAACAATCCAGCATCTTAGAGCATGATGGAAAATATTTACAGGAAACTAATCCATAGAAGATTTTGAACAAGCTGAAGAATTCAAACTCTAGATATAAGTATTATGAAAAAAAAAAAAAAGCGTGAGAAATTGAAGAAATATCAAGGGCTTATTGAGAACTAGAAAGAGCCAGGATGGTGCAGGCAACAGTAGTGCCTGTGGTCATTGGATTGCTAGGGGCAGTAACTCTCACACTGGCTTCAACATATACCTGGAGAAACATCAGACATCTTAGCCCAGAAGAGTGTAGTCCTAGGAAAGCTAAGACACTGAGAAGAAACGTCAAGCTCACAGGCCTCTAGTGAAGTATCTGTGTTAGGACTCCACTCTGTGTGGTCTGTGTTTTTGTGTGTTCGTCTTCCTTCCACCACCAGGCGGTGCCTGGTTATGATTCTCCTCCTGACACACCTGCAAGGGGTTACCTCGTTAACGGAGTGTTCTTAAGCTTCTGACTGCCACTACCTCGACGCCAAAGTGTTTGCCAGTTTTGGGTACTTTAGCCAAGCTGAGTTTCGCTGAGTCAAACTGAGTTTTTGTCAACCTGAGTCTTAACATTGTTTTTTGTCTTTGCCTTTCGGCGGGAAGTCATCCTGCAAACTGGATTTTTTGGACCTTCTCTCCCTGGAAGGATCAACTGAGCTTCAAACTGAGCTGAGGATACAAACCGGAGGTTTGGATCCTCTTTTCCCAGAGGAAACTTTTGAGCTTCACAATGAGCAAGGGATTCATCTGCACAACAGACCGTTCAAGTACCGCAGGAAATCTGAATGGCAGTCAGTTTTTCTCCGTTCATCTACAAACAACCGCATTCTGGGTAACCCTGTCCGCCCTCCTCCGTATGAGACAAACACCGGAACACATTCCTCACCTGCTGGAGTCTAAGAGTAAACCTAATCTCTGGAAACGTGAGTCTGCCAACCTTTTCTCCTCTATAAGTTCGAGAATCAATTCTCCCACTGAACCTGAACTAACCGCAGTGTCTTCCCCTCACCTTTCAGTTCCGGTTGAGCAGTGTTCTGAGCAACACTGGAATCTTCACAAAACTTCTCAATAAACCTGTTAAACTTTTTCCCTTGTCTCTCTGGACTGGTTATCTGCATGTGGGTCCGAGCTCTTGATAAAATCATCACAATCTGAGCCTGAGATGAAGAAAGCCACCTGCTCCGCCCAGGAAGTACAAGGGGTGGATGATGGCTTTTTTTTTTTTTATTTGTTTTCACATATATAAAACTAAATAGAAAAAATGGATTATTATAAATGCAATTGACAGAGTAACAGAAAGAAAATGGCAAAAGAAAGAAAGAAAAAAGGGTAGGGTAAAAAGTGAAAAAGAGAGAAAGAAATAAAAAATATTGTGGAGAAAAGATAAAGAGAATACAATATATCAAATTAGAAGTCTGCTTTGTACACCTACAGTAAGAGAGAAGCAAAAACAAAAGACAAAGCCACAAATTAAAAATCATGTATAAAAAACCCATCATGGAAAAGAACACCATACAAATTAATTCAAGATGAACAAAACCTGAATCCTTAAAACAGATTTTCTTACTTTCACCAATACCTGGACAGAACCAACAATGTGAATCTGCCTTCAGCCACACAGAATTTTTAGCAAGTTATACATAATGTAAATACAAACTTTGACTATTCAACTGTTCAGAGGATCTTTATATACAAACTGAAAGTGTCGTGTATGCAGTAAATTTTCTGTCGAATCATCTCTCTCTACCAATACAGCTGCTAGTAATTGATCTTTTTCTTTAACTTTAAGCTTTCAACACACTCGCTGTAGAAGGGGATTTAGTCCAACAAAAACAACCCAGGGCTATCCATTGCCAATTTCTGTTTCCCACCAGTTTGCCACAACAAGTAAATGAAAAATGGAGAACACAGAGCCTTGCAGTTACTAGTTCTGTTTGCAGTGGCAAAATTCCTTGATCATATTTAAATGTGTAGGGACCGAAAAAATTCTAACATAAATACACCATTTATATGGCCTCTAAATCGAAAAATCCAGTAATAGATTTTGTTGCCTTGCACTAGCCTTTATCTAAAATAGAAGCATTCATACATGCACAGAGTTGTCATATTTGTCTAAAACAGCCCTAAAATGTTGTACCTCTGCCTGTTTGAAAAAAAACAAAAAAAACAAATGGAAACTTTGATTTATTCTGTAGGCTAAAATGGACCCACAACAGGTTCTGAGAGCTGCTGAGGTGTTATTGCTTTCAATAATGAAGCTAAAGGCTCATCCACTCAAGCTGATGCTTTTTTTTCTCCATTCTGTTCCTACCTTCAGGAAAATTAACATCTCTCAAAATTCTGCTGTGCCGAATGTTGCAGTGTTCGCCTTACTCCACATGTGCTCTATCAGGTCAGCATCTGTATGGACTCCATTTAAACCAGCTCCCGCAGTTGGAAAACAATTTCATTAGAATTTACCTGAATCGTATCTCAGTATTGTGATATGTTTGTTTACCTTTTGTTCCAATCAGGCCTTTTATTTTAAAAGCTTTTGTCCAAGTAAACATACCTACTGATACCCCTTGCCATTTTTTTCTTATCACCAGTACTAGAGTTAAGGGGGGATGAGGGGGGTTGGCATCCCCCTTCTTAAATGACAACCCCCCATACCATTTCTGGTGACATTTTATAACTGAATGTGTACATTTCTATTATATATTAACAGTAATGGCAATAATATTACCCTTTCAACATTTGGCAGGCTGTGTGCTTATGAGTAGACAACGCGATTTGACGGACTGTGAAAATAAGGAGGGGAGGGAATCTTTGGCAGGTTCCAGGTTCTAAGTTTAACAAATAAAGTTTCAGAAATGACCTAGAATGCTGTTGATAGCAAAATCGGGAATTGGCATCCACTGAGCAGGGACGTTAATTTATCACACTCTGACTGTAGCACATCGACTGAAACGTGTCTCCATACAAGTAAAATCCTATTAATTTAAATTTATCTGTCTACCAAAACTATCAATTTTGTGAATATGTTTAAAATTTCCCTTTTCGTTCATATTTCAATCTGTTTTCACATTAATTGGCGTGATTTAGGGCAATGCACGTTACTGCAACAGGGGAGGTAATTCTCGGCACAACAGATGAAACCTGGAGGAGAGAATCAAAGCAGGGATGGATTGAGGACATTTAGGGATGTGCGGAGAATAACAGCTTTTTGAACTCTAAGACCCATTTTAATTTAACTATACGTTTTTTTAATATATTTAAACACTTTTTTTGTCAAAATTTAGATTTTTTCTTCAATAGCTTCTCTTCTCTGCTCCTCTCATCCTTTCACCAGTGGTGCCAACTCCCCAGCAAGAAAGACCTTGATTGGTGGTCCCTATTGGCTGTCCTAAAAGGCGCTATATAATGCATGTCATCCAATCAAAGGGAAATAGCTTTAGTTCGACGGACCAGTTAGAATGGTTTTAACTCATTCATTGCCAGCATGTAGTCTAGCTTACTTTAAATTAGCCAATAGAAGCAACACTGGTTTTCTGATTAACAGTCTATTTCAAGTTCAATGACCGCCGTACCTGACATGTAACAACCATACCATGCATACTGCATTAGGTTAAAAGAATATATTAATTAGGCTATGTATACTTCCAAAATAAAAAAAGAAAATTCCACCATCCCCCTTCTTTCTTTACAACTCGACTGCTGCTTATCACAGCAATCTTCATTGTCTTTAGCAACTTTCTAAAGTATTTACTGTCTGCATTCTTTGCTGCTAGTGAACAGGAGCCCTTATGGATTCCTTTTAAAGGGGAATGCCATTTTTTTTACATTGGGCCCTTGATTTTACGTTATTACACCATGTTCTACTCACAAATATGAGTTTTGTGTCATTTGTAGCTGTTCTGAAGATATTCCATTAGGTTATATCCAACTAACGTCCTCCTATGGGCAACAAGTTGAAGGCACAAACTAAACTGTTCATAATTGATTCTTTATGGTACGCCAGCATTCATAACATGTAGGCGAATCACTGTCCCCCAGACATCTGCAGTTATATTTTTTATATTTATATCTTTTAAAAACGAAGTGGCACGTGCTGCAAGTTTAATCACATGCCTGGAAGATGTCTAGTGCTACTACCACAGATGATCTCGCTCTCGAAATGGAATTGAACGATTCAGATTAGCTAGCCGAATGAATAGAAGGGGTAGACCGTAGCCGCCAGTGGCCCGGGCTGCCTGTCACAACTCCAGTCCGCATGCGCGGATGACGTCATACATGTGCTGCTTTGTTTTTAAAATATATAAATATAAAAAATATAACCGCGGATGTCTGGGGGACAGTGATTTGCCTACATGTTATGAATGCTGGCGTATCATAAAGAATAAATTATGAAAGGTTTAGTTTGTGCCTTCAAGTCGATTGCTCATAGGAAGACGTTACCTGGATATAACGTAACGGAATATCTTCAGAACAGCTCCAAATGACACAAAACTCATATGGGTGAGTAGAACATGATGTAATAACGTAAAATCAAGGGCAAAACGTAAAAAAAAACGTTGTTCGCCTTTAATCTAAATAAAAATAAATAAATAATTATGCAAACATTTGACTCATTATACTTTATGATTATACTTTACTTTGACGTAATCTCTACCAAAAAGCCTCAATGAGTTACTCAACTAATATCACAAAAATAATCAATATTTGTGAATACTTAGTAAGGCGCTTCACTTTTGTTCACGCTGTTGTTGTACTTCTTCTTCTTGTGTGTCCTACCAAAAGTCACTCCAAAGCTGCATCTCCACTGGAGCAAGACCATCCATCTCCACTTATAATGTGCATTTAATAAGAATTAAATTGCCGGCTGGATAGATGGGGCATGGGCCGTGTGATAATGACAGTTTGACATTTCATGGGTTTGATATGAGGGTGACAGGCGCCTGTAAGGCCTAATGGAGCCGTTCCACCAGCATCTGTTAAGAATGCTTCATTGAGTTTACAATTAGAAGAGGCCACGGTTCACTGGAAAGCTGCATGAACACTGGAAGTGAGGACAAAACGTGAAAAGATTTTTCGTTAACACTTTTCATCATGTTGTGAGCAAGATTTAGGAATCCAGGCAGAGCTGAAACTGAATGTTGTGTGAAAAACCTTTATCACTGACACTACAGGTAAGATGTCCCACTGTGAGTCTTATTTCAGTTCAGGATAACAAATCTGTTTTATTAAAAGTTAGATATGATCGGGAACACATGTCTATCATCTCCTATAGGGCGTTGACTTTTTTTTTTTTTTTTTAAGCAAGGCCTTAAAGTTTTTTTAAGCTTATCTACTGTCAATAAAAATATAAACACAACATTTAGTAAGCACTTATCCTTGACTTTGATGATCCATCCCAGCTCACAGGTGTGCTATTTTAAAATGCTGATTAGACACCATCAATAGTGCACAGGTGTGCCTTAGACTGCACACACTTAAAGGCAACTCTGAAGTGTTGCATTTATATGTTTGTTGTGTGTATGAACTACCATATCCGTATAGGATGTTAAGTTAGAAATGTCCTACCTTTGACCTTTACGAAAAAAACAATATATTATACATGTTTGTGTTTTCAGAGTTTTGTACTTTACACCTTATTTTGCATAATATTGACAGTGTTTTGCATAAGCAGAAGTCATATTTTTGGGAACTTTAAAATTAGCAGTTTAAGTTTAATGAATAAGATGTGTGTTGTGATATATAAAAGAGGTTACACTTTTTTTCTCATGGAAAAAGTTTATCTTTTTCTCCAAGAAGTGAGCACTGAGTCCCTGTTTGTTTATGTGTGCATTTGCAGTCCACCTGTAGCACACACATGCAGGTTTTGCCAATCTTTTTGAGGATCAACATAAGAGGTAAGAATCTCTCCTCGCTCTAACTTGACTATTCTTTCTTCAACCTCTCTTTCTCTGTAAGAATATTAAATGAAAGCTCAAGCTACAGCCCAAAGAACTAAAAGACCGAACTGAGAGATTTTTTTTTGTCATGTATATTATTTATGGACAAGAGCTATGGAACAGGAGAAGCTACAGCTGCTTTCTATTACACTCTTACAGATGAACAAAACAGAAAAGCAATAATATGAATTAATATTTTGAAGAGCAATGTGCTTATATTCAGTCAGGATTTCCTAAAGATTAACATAATGGTAACTAACTTTAATATAACCAAATTTATATGTTAAGTTTGTATCTTGTTTATTTTTTAACTAAGACAACTTTAAGTTACAGTATCATTTACTGTGTATATTTCTGTTTTCAAAATTGGAATACATGTTTATACGAAGACAAATACAAATAGAAATAAATAAAACAAAATATTTTATTGCCAATTAAAATCACGTCTTCCAACTGAATGATAATAGGACTGTTCCAATTACAAATGTGTTGAATAAATACTTTTCAGACCTGTTTTGTTATCTCACAGTAAGCATTTAAATCTGCAAATGAGAGTAGCTGCTTTGGTAATTCAGGCATTATAAAATGAAAATAAAAAGACAACACAGAGCAAAACTGATTGTAGATAGAATTTGTGAATGGTATGGCCACCTGAAAGCATAAACTACAAACTAGCAGTTTTAAACATTAAAATCTCTGTAGGGGGAAAATTTCGTGTTTGTAACAAAGTAAAACTGACAAAGGAAGATTATGAGCATGTGAGTTACTAACCTGTTTTAGAGTTCAGTCTGTGCCCAGAAGAAAGAGTGGAATCCAGTCAGATGGCTGCCAACAATAAGCAATAACTACAAAATAATCTTTTTATTACAGTAACATTACTTATCTCAACAGTAACTTAAAGCTGCAGTCTGTTACATTGAGAAGAGAGCAGACTTCGACTGAAAATTTGAAGAAAAACAGGTTTCCCGCCACTCCCCCACCCTCTCTGCTTCACTCATGCCCCACCTCCAAGCTCCACCCCTCTCACAGCATCTGCGCGGCTACCGCATGGGACCAGAAGCGTCCAAGCAGCGTACGCTGCAGCTCTTCCATTGACATCTTCTTTTTTGAAGTCTTTGCCATGTAAGCAGAGTTCGGCAGGGGCAGTAAGGGCAGTTTCTCTTTCGCTGGTGGCTGTCGCTCCGCCATGACTTCCACACGCGTCCTCCTGACTGCAGCAGCCAGGCGGCAGCTTCAGCGGTGAGAGGGAGGGGGCGGGATTCAGCGTGTGTGAGCTGTGATTGACATTCCATCAGCTCCTCTGGCTGTGATTGGTTGTTTTGTCTCGTCCCGAAATATTCTTTTCAGATTGAAATACAGGCAGTATGCGGGACCAATTGAAGCAGTTTTTTTCACAGGTTACATATCACATGTACTGCTGTCTGGGCATAGGGACAGTTTTAGCCAATATGACAAAAAAGTGATTTTTAAAACCTTACAGACTTCAGCTTTAAAGCACATATTATGTCAAATACAGTGGGTCATTAGGGATGGGGTTGGTGACTTAATTTCCGTGGCACATTTCAGTAACAGGACAATTCAAAGTGCTGTGTATGGTCAGAACATTAAAAGAAACCACTCAGGGAGAAATACATTGCTGTGAAAGAAAGATAAGTAAAGAAAAGTCTGACTACAAACAAATTAACAGTTTTTCATATTACAGTTTAAATAGAACATTAAATGTAACTCTAAACAAACATTCCTTCATTGGAATTTTATTTTTTTTATTTAGATTGGCAAACAGCAATTGCGCCGATTTGTTCCTCATTTAGCAGACATGGGTTGTTTCAGCAGGTGGGTCCACATCACACTGAGTATGACGTACACCCAGTGCATGACGTCTTGGGCTTCATTGAAACAACTCTACATAAAATGACATTGTGGTCTTTAAGTTCAAGCATAGAGCTCATTAATGCTTAGTACAGAAATACTTGTTTTCTCTTTGTCTGAATGATCCTTTTAAACAAAATGACATTCTCCACATCTCGAATAATTGTTCTTGATGTCTAGAAATTGATTTCACATCTCCATATTCCTAATATTACTGGTCAGCAGTTGTATTATTATAACTATTAACTACTTTTATTTTAACAAAAATGTTTTAAAAGTATCATAAATAAATTTCCAGTCAAGCTTATAAATGTTTCAACATTTCTATATATATAGAATTTAAAGAGGACATAGAATGATTAGATAGGGTATTTGGTGCTGGTCCTTTAGGTCTCTGAATAGGGTGTGTAACATTGGTTGGGCTGAAAAGAGCATATTTGCTGTTCTATGAGTCCTAATACAAGCCTGGTTAAAAGCCCTAGAATGAAACGACTTTCAAGTCTTTGGATCCTTGGGAAGACTGTGAAAAATGTCCCCTTCCTCCGTGCAGCCTGGAACACTGCATTTACACCCCTGGTTCTGGCTCATTTTCAATAGAGAAACTGCCTGCTTTGTAATTCTTGTAGAAGTAAACCCAACTGTAGGCTAAACAGCTAAACTAATGTCTTACATCTTCCTCTATTCATGTTCTTGGGCCAATGAACCAGTGCGCTGGTCTGTATGTAAATTTTAGGGCATGACAAAAGTACAGGCCAGAACTAAAAAAGGCAACATCCCCAAATTGACATCAATTTGGGCCTTCATTTAGATTCGCCCGTTTTATGGTGGAAGTTTAGAATTGTGAAATTAGCAGAGAAAAGAGGAGTCGATGGGGTTTGAACTTCTCTGTACAGTACGTTCATTTCACCCACTGATCTATGGTTATTCATCTATGACAATGTGAACTCAGTTTTGCATTCTATGACCCCTTTAATTCTTAATTGTACAATTTTTTTTACATTCTAAAATTCAGCTTCTGCTACAAAAATGTAATTTAGAAAATATTTTATGAAAGTTAGGTCCAGGAATGTGATTTTGATCAGGAAGTATCTTATTTAATAATTTCAATGACAAATGAAACAACAGAGAGGAGTGCTTTTATGATGATTTTATGATTAACTTGAGCAACAATCTTCTCCTTCGCCATCTTCCTCTCCTTTGTAGCTGTAGCTCTGTTTCTCTGTTGCTAAAACAAATTATCCTATTTATTTTTTGCATTTATCTATTAAAATCTTTAGTCCCAGTGCGGTGAAATAGGCACTTCCTGTTGCCTGTTGTCATGGTGACTCGTGGAATTGGGGCTCCACTAATAATGGCTTTTCATAGTTGTTGCGCATGCGTTTAACACTGAGTGGACCGAGTTAAAATGGATTGAAATAACTAATAGCAGCCGTTGTGCAACCGAACAGTCAGCGTTCCCAGCTTTTGGCTAGATTAATTTAGAGTTTCAGATTTGAATCTGAATTTGTTGTACCTGTTTAATGCAACGGACCTCAGCAGTCTTCACTTAACTGAATCAACATTTCAATTTTTTATATTATGGTTAAAGGGGATTTTTACCAGTCATTTCTTTATGAGTCATCTAAACAGTTTATCACACAGTTTGTTTATATTACCCTTTTGCTTGCAACTTATTAAATTCCAGATGGTAGTGCAATTTGAGTTGTCAGTTCGAAGATGCATTCACTTATTCTGCCTGCTCTAACGATCACCAGATAAATTATTTTATGCTCTGATATGTAAAGCCTTATGTGTGAAAAATGGCATAGCTTCTAACCTGTTATTAGCTCAACAGTTGATCCTGTGAGTCCGGAAAAGTGCAGCATATGCAGGCGCCTCCTTTCTGAACACCCCTGCTGACACCAAAGCCAGTCAAGTGAAACAATTGGGCCTCAGCGTGGTGAAAGCACTTCATCTCTCACCTCAAAATCATTATTACCTGATTAAGTGTGATTAAGAGAAGATCATTAGCAGCTGCATGTCCTGTCAGTAATGATTACTGTGACGGGTGCTCATCTGCAGGCTTAGCGACTTTAATGATTAGCGAAGCATTGTTTAGCAGGGTTCTCAGATGAAAGGTTGACGTGTTATCATCTCAGCCGAAAGTCAAAGTGAGGTGAACATCCCACAAGTGAATTGTAATGAACTTAAATGTTCTACAAGGGGGATGACACTGACCAAGTTTTAACCACTATTCTTAAACCTTGTATACCTGTGTTATTCGTGTTCAGACTAATCATTTATCTGCCTGATCCTCAGCTGAACAAGAAAAAATATCCCACTCATATCTGGATTTGAAATAATTAAATTAAGAAAGAGGGGCTAGAGATATTACATAATTATAAAGGGTTGGAATAAAAATTAATTAGCTCTTGAAGAGTTTTCAAAAATATTCATTTTAGAAATTCCTCTTATTCTTAAAAGTCGTTGCTCTTCTTTCATTTCTTTCAAAATGCCTCCTTGAGTGAAGTATGATTTCTATCATGGTGATTCTTTAAATTTATCAGTTGAGCTTAAACCATGAAACTAATTACTGAATAGGAGCAGGACTTTTACATAATTCATTTTCTATTACAGTTTTTTTTTTTAAGTCCAGTTTATGCAGTAAAACAGATATGATAAACAGCTCCATATTTAACTCCACCAAATCAGTCTGCAATATGCACCATCTGCCTTCAAGGTAGTGTTTTGTTTCCTTTAGCGGTTGTGCCATAAGCTATATTGTATGAGACTTTCTTTGATTTTAGCTGCTGAGCTTCTTGCAAAGTATGAAATACTCTAAGGCAAAGTAAACTTTTGTTCTGGTTCTCAGCACCTCAAGAAAAGGAAATGCTCTCACTTCTCATAAAGTAACAAGCTTTAACCCCAAAGACAAATATTGCAATTGTGTTTCTTACTGTTCATGAATCCTGACACGAGGAGACAAAGGAAATGTCAGTAAAAAATGTAACATACTTATAATTTCAAATATTTTAATTTAAAGTCGGAGGCAATGGGTTTTTTTTTTTACCTTTCCAAAAGGTTATTAATCTCAAACATAAAATAAAAAAATAAAAATATTTTTGTTGCACAGAAATAATTTGAAGCTAAAGATGAATAAAATAGGGCAAAATGTAAGAATGTAAATATGCTATCAAAGAAATCAACAATTTTCTTTTTCTTTTCTATTGCAACATCAGAAATGTAAATGTGATAGTGACATTCTGTTAAAAAGAAGCAATGAATCCCACCTTTAGCAATAACATATTTATAAAAGAATGTTTTTATGTGCAGACCAATTTTAAAGATACAATCTGCGGCACCTCATATACTGTAGTTTTCATACATTTTACACTTCTTGGGTGGCTGTGGTATGTATTAATAGCAGGTGGTGCAACATCACTCAATGCACTGAAATAAATGCAAGGGACAAAATGGGGTACATTAGTGACTTTAATGGTGGCATGATGTTTGATAGAAGAAATATTTAAATAAGTTCACATCCACTGCTTGCCAGAACCTTACTTTAACCTGTTTTAAAGGTCAGTCAAAAATCCCCAGTGATTTGTAATTCCTTTGTTTTTTTAGTGTCATGGTAATCAAAAGGCTTAAACTAACAATTTTAAAATATATAATTAAAATGTCACAAAATTAGAGAACAAGAGAAGATTATCAGCAATGGTTAATATATCTAGATATAAAATTCCTGTTCCACAAACTCATAATACCCTAATGTCAAAACATCCCTTTTGAAAAATATTTTACTTCATTTTTTGTTTGAAATACATTGTTACAACTGGAAAAATATATATATATCTTCTGATTAGTTGCAATCCTTTTTCTTCCAGCATATTTATATAAACAATTATATCTGTCAGGGCTCCAGTCTGTGTGTTTGTTTTTGGGTTTGTCTCCCTTCCTCCACCAGGAGGCGCCTCGTTCTGGTCCGCCTCCTCACACACCTGCTGATGGTTACCTCATTAACGGAGTGCTCTTAAGCTGCTGATTGCCACTACCTCTATGCTAGAGTGTTTGCCAGTTTTGGGTACTCTAGCCAAGCTGAGTTTTTGCTGAGTAAGACTGAGTTCTTGTCAACCTGAGTTTAAACTTTGTTTTTTTGTCTTTGCCTCTCGGCAGGAAGTCATCCTGCAAACTGGATCTTTCGGTCCTCCTCTCCCTGGAGGGATCAACTGAGCATCAAGCTGAGCTGGGGATTCAAACTGGAGGTTTGGATCTAGTATCCCAGAGAGGACGTTGAGTTTACACACTGATAAAGGGAATCATCTCCACCATGACCCGTTCAAGTACTGCAGGAAATCTGAGTGGCAGTCAGTTTCTCCATTCACCTACAACCGACCGTGTTCTGAGTAAACCCTGTTCCGCCCTCCACCAAATCAGACTAACACTGGAATACAACATACAGATTGGAGTCAAAGATTTTACAACTTCTCTGGAAATGTGAGTCAACAACTAGATCCTCTTCTCCAAATCCACAAATGAAATTTCCCACTGAGCCTAAACTAATTGCCGTGTCTTCCCATTACCTTCCAGTTCCGGCTGAGCAGAGTTCAGAACAAGACTGCACCATGCTTAATCTCTTCAATAAAACCTGTTAAACCTTTCCCCCTGGTTTCTCTGCATGTGGGTCCGAGCTTTAGATAAAACCATGACAATATGTGTGTATGTATTATATATTATTTTGTGATCAATTATTTACTTTGAAGGAAAGAGTTTGATATTAGATTATAAAAATGTAAAAATGATTGGGTTGTGCTGTAATTTCCTTGCATCCTCAGTATGTAGCCCAGTCAAGAATGAGACAGACTTGATTTTATTGATTTCTTTTTACAGTTTTTTAATCAGGGTCCTCTTTTCTGTACGTTTGGACAACTTTGTTGTAGTCTATGCATATTATTCTGCCTATTTAATCAGGATAATGTCAGAAATACAGTATTCTCGGCTGCAGTTTTGTGTCTCATATGATCTGCTCATTGTGCAATGGTAAACACTGTGCAGTATGCATCTAAAACATTTATCACTAACCTTTATGTTGTTAAAGCTTGAACTCTATCATATGTTACAAAGACATGTCCAAGGTTGGGGCACAGAGTAAACACACCAGTATTAGCTTAGCACTTCATACAACAACTCTACTTAAAAAACATTGTTGGCCAGAAGATTATAGCTGTCTTTTGTCTGGGATAGTCGAAATAACAGTAATAACATTTGCTGTACACCACAGCTAGGATATGATGAACATAAAATTGATTTTAAGGAGATTTGTAACAAAGAAGGTGGCTGAATCCAGCAGGTACAATTTGCACCAATAAATTCTGTTTAAAGCGTCCTTTCTCTATGGGGTGGTTGGGCTTTACTTTTAGAGGAAAAGTGAGGACTAGACCCATGTCCCACTGCAGCAAAAGCAGTGAGCTGTGAGTGTTCAGATTATATGCCTCCTGAGTGTCTCCATTTGCAGGTTTTTTATGCATTCCCTGCAGGGAGGAGACTTTGGGAGAGACCTACAGCTCACTGGAGGGACTTTATATCCCTTGAAAAATCAATGGATGGATGGATGGATGGATTTTAATAGTAGTATTGGAATAGGGCTCACTATCTGCAAATATTAAAACCAGCTTAACGTGGGGGGCTTATAAGAAAACCCACATTTGAAGAATCACTTAGACAGAAACAGATAATTTAACAAGTAGCCTGAAACTACTGTGGCACAAATCCACAGTGGTTAACACTCTTGCCTCACAGCAAGACGATCCCGCATTAGAGTCCTGGGCTGTTATGTGTGGAGTCTGCATGTTCTCCTTGTGTCTGCTAAGGTCTCCTCCGGGTACCCCCGTTTCCCCTACCACTTAAGACATGCTGGTCAGGATGGCTATTTGTGACTGTGAGCTCAATTACAGTGCCTCTGTCATGAATGGTTTTAGTTCAAACCCACATTCAGAACACAACGGAGGCTGGGTAAAAGTTTAACAGAGTTTAATAAATATTGTAGACACAAAGACATGAACAGGATCAGGAACTGGTCCGGGTTGGGTTCACTGAAGTCTGCAGAGATGGATAGTTTGATTAGCTGGACAGACGGATGATCAATGAGTCCTTTAAGATTATTCTGAGTCTACCTTGACGGAGTCCAGGCTTCTCTTGTGAGAGAGGGAACCGTTGGGTCCAGAGACTGTTGGTTCAGCAGAGTACACAAGCAGCTGCAGCGTCTAGCTTCTGACTTTGAATGGCAGACCTTGATCAGAGTTTCCAGCTCTTCACAGAGAGCAGCAGGGGGAATCCAAATAGGAATCTTCAGGTTTGGCTCATCAGGGCTGGAAGGCAGGTTAAGCTCACCCAGAGCTTCAGGCTTGAGACAGGTTCCTGTGAGCAAAGACAGAGGATAGTTAGAATCAGTTCTCTCACTTGAGACAACTAAGATTCTTTCAGGTATCAGAGGCTCAGGTTGCTAACCAAACTAAGGTCAACACTGCAGCGTCGAAGGAAGGTCTGGCAGCTGCTTATGTAGGGAAGGTTCCTGATGAGCAGACGAGCTCCAGGTGTGCTGGAGGGCTCCAGCCCAGGAGACCCACGGCGCACTCTGCTGGTGGAAGGTGGTACATCCCCAGATCCCAACAGTAACCCAGTCCCTAAAAGAAAACAAAAAGCAGAAGAGGATCCTCGGCGCCCTCTGGTGGGCAATCCTCAGTATACCAACAGCCTCAGGCTAACCCTGCTTCTGACCAAGGAAATCAATACACAGTATTTGTAATAAAGCATAATAAAGCATCTTATCTTAACTGCTGATTGGCTTTACTGGTGGCTGGTAAAGGTTGAATACAGTATTTTCTCACTATCCTATCCTCGTAAGATTTTCTACAAATAGAGAGTATGTTTTCCAGTAGCTTATAATTCTGTGACAAAACTGTAAACAAACCCTTTACAAAGTTGATGTTCAACACAATATCAATTGAAATTATATAGGACAGATATATAACATTTACCCAAATAAAAAATTAAAGAACAACATTTTTAATAGACAGAATAATATTAAATTTAATAAAATTCTGAATGCATGTAATTATAATTTAATCTCATTTAAATTTATTATTTTAGGCTGTGTCAGAAAGGATGGCCATGAATATAAATGAGTTCAAAACAATAAAACTCAAAATCTCATTGGCTTTAAGTTGAAAGCCACTGAAGTGTTCATTTATATTTTGTCTGAGAGAAAAATCAATTTCAGATGCTGATTCTGTTGATCCTGTCTGTGTGGGTACAAATAGACATCAGCAGAAAGAGAGGCAAATCATACCCTCAAGACAAAGCTGTGCTTGGCAAGCTAAGAGGGTCTGCAGCAAAAAAAAACAAACAAACAAACAAACAAAAAAACATCACAAAGAAATGGAAATAATGTTGCAATGAATTTGCCTCTTCGGAGGCCTGCCACATTAAAAGAGATACTCAGTAAAAATGAGACAAAAAATATCTGAAAAGTCTGCAGACTTGTATTTAAAACAAACTTCACAGAAAGATGTGAAAACAATAACCAGAATTTCTTAAGGTCACGGCAAAAAGTAAACCTTAAGAAAACTCAGCAGCGTGTTTTAAACATTCGTAAAAGATCTTCATTTAGTTGTCAAGAATAAACCAACACGTGAGTAAAAAAGACTGAGAAGAGTGAATTGCAACGGCTTCTTGTGTGTGTGCTGAATAACCTGAAAACCCAGGGGCTTATGAACTGTATTAGGTCTTTCTATCTTTTTGGGAGAATTTTCCACAAGCTATACATGGTCAGATTTTTATGTTCAGGCATAAATATATGTATGCATATAATGAGCAAGTTTCAGACCCCAACCTCACTGAAAAGTGGTGAACTATGCTCAACAATATACCATGTCAGATAAAAAAATAAAATAAAAGCAGATGAAAAAAATGGGGCAAATAAATATCTAAAACATTCCACATTATTCTTAATGGCTACCCCCTTTTTTGTGCCAGCCCCAATCCTCTAACATTCCCTATACATTAGAAACACTTACTTGTTGAAAATAAGGCACTGAAGCTATTTTTCCTCTCTTCCTGATTAGTTTGAATGGCCAAATTAACTTAGTAAGGTAATGAGCCAAGAATGCTTCACCGTTTTTATATTCTATATGAAACCCTCTGCTTTGCTTGTTACTTTTATTGTAACCTTTTAGCTGAAAGATGGCAATACTTAATTTCCAATTGCTACTAAGTGCAGCAAAATTACTTCATTAGAATGAGTAGTGTAGTGATTATATTACAAAACTATTATGCTAAGAAATTAAAACATTAAACAATAATATATTTTGACGCACAAAGAATTTCATAATAGTTGAAACTTACAGTTTATTAATTGCATATGAAAAGATACAGTCCTAGTGCGAATATTACATTCACTCCTTAAAATACATTGTATTATACAATAGCTGTAGGTACTTGGTACAAAAGTTTGAATTAGGTATCTTAACACCAAAGCATCATTTTTACTTTTGCCATAGATTTTTTTTAATGCATGATTTATTATAGAATGTTTACAATGCAATCTAATAGTATGCATTTATTGCATTTTAAAGCAATGCTTCCAAAATAATGACAATATTATTACCCGGGCCTAAAATAGATGAATAATCACGTAAGTAAATAAACTTATGGAATCACTTAAATATTACATTAATTTAAAAGTATTCAGACATTACCAAAGGCATCAAAATGCAAACCAATAATTAAATTCAGTGTATTTATGTAACACCAATTCACAAATAATCTGGAATAATATAATTAATTGCCCCCCAAAAATACAATAAACAAATAAATGTAGGTAGAAATTAAATTATACAGTGAGACATAAATGTATACATCTCTTTTAATTAGCTTCTTTCTTTTTTTCCCTTTATTGATTGTCTGTTATAATCTTCAACTTTATTTATTTATTACTTATTTTTTTAAGTATTTATTTATGTGCATGTTATAATATTTTTGTCTGGTTTATTCTTCCTTTGTATTTTTTTTTTACCCTATTTATTTCTTCCAATGCCATTTATTTCTGCCTGTCGTATTAACATTTCTGTATGCATTTCTGCCTCATTATGCAAATGAGGAAGGGTTGTGTCCTAAGGGCTCAACTTCTGCCTACTGGTCGGTTAGCAGCCAACGGCCACAGTCACAACAAACATGGTGGCTACTATGAAGCTGTCTGAGTTAGCTGAAACATTTAGCAACTGTTTTTGAAAACAATGCTAAGATTATAAGTATTGACTTTATTATTTTCGTTTGGACACTCTGACAGGCCATGTGTTTTAGTTAGTGGCACACATGGACACAGATGTCAACAATGTAACATGCCCGGTAAGGTAGGCGGGGGGAACCACAGTCAGGAAGCACGGGTCGTCTTTGGCTGCTCCGTCCCCGGCTGCTGGGGTTCCCGAACCAGCCCTGGAGCTCACGGCTCAGTTCGAATGCCCGGTCCGGTCCATTATAAATTGATCTTCTTTTAGCTATTAAAAGGTGAACACAAATTTCTGGCTCGGAGAAAAGAAAAAAATATAAAATAATTTCAATATGACTTAGAGAAAATGGAAAAGGTTATGGTTTTGTTTACTTTTTACCTATTTAAGGGATAGAGATCAATTTTAACAGCAGGAATGTGTCACTCCACCTATATTCCTATGTGATGAAACAATGTCTTTAGCACTATGTCACTAGTTATTAATGATGTTCAAACAAATGTACAGTAGTGACAGTAGTAAAATATATAAATGGAAAGTTTTTAAATTTAGTCAGGAGAGTAAAAAAGAAGAATCTCCAAAATCGGTACAGATGGCTAATTTCTCAAATAAGGTGCTGTATAAAATGCTAATTTGATTACAACCACCTGAATAGAGCGTGACAGTGTGATCGGCGTTCTGAAAGTAGCCTGAACACAGAATGTCATGTAAAGATGACTCTTTTGAGGAACTGAATGGAAATCTTCCAAACAGAGATTAGTTTCCATATTCCTCCCATCAGACAAGTTGAGGCACTGACCAATTATTCCCACCCCCAATTAACCTTACATCCAGCCCCCGCTCTTCGCCCCTGCATTACTCAACCTGACATACTTACTTTTCCCTCTCACATTGCACAGCTTATACACAGAAAAGCTCTACATCACACAGACTAAGCCAATATTGCTGTGTAACACATAGCAACATAAATAGGATTTACATATCTATAACAGGGACATTTGCAAAATGCGTTGAGATGTGACAGACTTATCTAAAAAAAAGGCTAAAACTTTGTAGATAAATGCTTTTACTTTTAATATACACTGTGCTGACAGACTGAAAATGCCACTTAACAGTTCTTTTAAATATTTAACAGTTAAGTTTTCAAAAGATTTTCATCTCTTATTTGGAGCTTTTAGTCAATATAAAACCCAATCTTGTTTGCAGAGATTCTGAATAAAGTTATGCATGCCTTCATATCAACATGGATGGAATACTACACTTCCTTTGTACATGTGCATATACTATTTGTATATGCACTTCTGCATAGGAAACTGGAATAGGTGTCCTGATAAGACATATTTGTCCAATTGTCAGTTACTATTAAAAAACAACCACAACAAACTCAAAGCTGTAATGCTTTTTATTTGGACAACATTTCTGTCACAATTGTTTTGCTGTATTGGTCTGATATAATATTCTAATCTTTGATAAAAGCAAATATGTTTTCTTCTGTATTTTAAGATGTAAAACCATCATGATTAAAATAAATTTTAAAGATACTCCCCATTATCAATCAACCAAAGTCAAGGAATTCTTCAGTGATGATTTATTAGACATGAGAGCACATCCCAGAAATCATAAAAAAATTAAAATAAGTAAAAATCTACAATATGAAGTTTGTAATTTTTTTGACAGTTTTGTAGCTCGACTCACACTTTAGTAGCATTGCTCCTGACTGTTCCTGACTGAACAAATCATAAAACTATTGCCTGATACAGTACTTTAATTTATACTATGCATCAAGATAAATCCCTATAAACATTTAACGTATTTATCTTTTTATATTTATGAAAATCTTGCTCCCCTCCCCTTCTTAACTTAGATGCTTAATAATTTTGTTTCATCACCTATATCATTTACTATAATTAATCTAGATTCACTTTCAAATGTTACTATTTGGCTAATTCTAAGAATACCAGTGTTTTTGGTCTGCTCAGGAATAATTTTAGATGAATATGAGGTTATAAACAGAAAGTTAGTTGCTATATGAATAACACTTATTAGCTATGAATACACACATTTTATGTACCTTCTAATTGGTTCATTTTTAATTTAGGCTTTTTTGTAAATAGCAAAGTTTTGCATATCTCAGAAGACTACTGAGAGTTTTATAATACGGAGGAGGGAAGAAGAATTTTCCTAACCTTCTTATACTACCAAAATTTATTAAATAAGGGGTCTTATATTACACCCCAGATTCAGTTGGTTTGCTGCCTGCAGTTAATCTGAATTGTCCTAAAACAAATACAATAAAAACAAAACATTCAATAATGCAGAAAAGCTGTTTCCACAAAGTAACATTAATTCCAGAAACTATATCAGATTTTTTTGGCCCAAAGCACTATTCGAACTTGATCTATGGACTTCATTATCAAATACAGCTTTGTGAATGTAATTTGTTCAAGCACTTAACACTGGGTCTCATAAATGTTCAAGTGGTGCAAACTGCATGCGGTGACCATTGTGAAGGTTACCAAGAGATCCAGGAGCTTTACTGTATGAATAGACCTTCTCTCTACCTATCTATCTATCTATCTATCTATCTATCTATCTATCTATCTATCTATCTATCTATCTATCTATCTATCTATCTGTCTGTCTGTCTGTCTGTCTGTCTGTCTGTCTGTCTGTCTGTCTGTCTGTCTGTCTGTCCTTTTCAATATTTCTAAAATTTGCAATTTAAGTTTAACTATATCTTTCATAGCTTTTTAACATTGAGGATCGAAAAGTCCCCGGCTAATAGATTGATTGTTCTTTGTGAGTAGTTTCAAAATTGTCAGCCTTCTGACCTGATTTCAGACACTTTAATCATTTCAGCATTAGTCACTGTGAAATCTCCTTTTTTTCTGAGAAAAGAGAGAACCATTGTGTGTAATTCATGTAATGTAGCTCCAAACTCTTGCAAATGTGTGACTATCATGAGAATTTGAAAATGTATTCTCTTTTATTTGATCCTACATTTAAACAGAAGCTTAATGTAGTTTAAACTTCAGCCCCTTGGTGTATTTATAGCTCCATTAATCAAAAAACAGACACCCGCAGGTAGTCAGTGACAGCAGCTCTGTGGCAGCTGGGGTGTGTACGTAGTGTTGGGGAACGCACTCTTCATTATGACAAAGTACTGTTTGTTAAAGCTATAATGTAAGAAATATCTACACTCAGTGTTGGTAATTATCATGTATCATCACCGAGGTCAAAGCTTGTATCAGGAATATGGCATAACAAGTGTACAATCACTACCCACAATTTAGGCCCTTGTAGATTTTAAACATCCCCTACTAGATTGATATTTTTCCATTTTTATTCATTTTGATGAAAAACGATGACCTACAAGAAATATGGTGCTAAACCCTAAAAAAAATCCCAATGTTGCATACAAACACAAGGCCTTGTCTAACACAGCCCACCCAGATCAGATGCTAAGCCCTTGCATTGGGCCTTAAAAGATCACAGATCTTTCATAAATGCTGAATTTCATCAAAGGCAACTCTAATATGTTAATATTTTTCTATGAAAATGCAAACATGATAACATCTGACTTGATGGTTTAGTTGTTTAAAATTTCAGATTTACAGGATTTGGCAAGCTTCCCTACAGTATAAAACTGCAAATATAATCTTTGTTTCATAGTTGTGTTAACATAGTTACACTCTGATAATAAGTTTTAACAAAAAACCTGCAGCACATTTAGTTGTTGAAGACTTAGTTTAAATGCAAAAAATAAAAAATAAAAATCTAAATTGTAATAAAAAGATCAAACTTCAAAGGATTCTAGAAATTATTTTTATTGCATCTATCACAAAAAATTTTGTTTGAAAAAAAAAATCTGTATATTGCAACTACAAAATATAGGTCTAAGCAGTGAAAAATTTTGAGCAAAAGTATTTCTTTATAAAGAATTCAGCATACCATAGAAGGAAACACAGGACATTTGTTTCTGGCTATATTCCAAGACAACGTCAGATAGTCCTTTCATGCATAGGGAGATTATATGCAGGCCTGTGGAAAAAATCAATTACTTATATAGAGCCTCTCAGCCTACATGAAGCTCACTAAAAGAAATCAAAATAAACATTTCACACCCAAATTTTAAGAATGCTTTTTAAATACTCTAAGGTTGTTTCGATATATCTTTTTCTTACTTTTCTTTTACAGGTACAATTTAGTCAAAGGTCAACCTCAGAGTCTTGCGGCTTTGCTATAATGCAGTTTCGTAACAATTGTTTAGTGGACACAATAAAGAAACTCAAACAACATGGTCACACTACAGTATATTCAACAAAATTTCTCACACAGAGCCATTAAATGTCATGATCTGCCCTGTTTGCTCCTCCCCAATTAGTAATTCCTCTCACCTGCCGTTTCCCCTCTCTGCCTCAATTATAATTTATTCCTCTCACCTGTTTCCTCTGGTTTATATTCAGTTCAGCCGGAGCATTCAGTGCCAGATCATTGCTCGTCTTTCTGTCAGTCTTTCTGTTCAGTTTATTTGGTTCGTGTCCTGGATCCTAGCTGCCAGTGGAAAGAGGGTTTTAGTGTTTGTCTCGTCTCCTGATCGTCTACTGTTCCTCCCCCGTGGAGTCCTCTGGGTTTTTGGCTCATTATGGGGGGAGGTTCAGTTTTTATCAAAGTAAGCCTGGCTCCAGGGAGGAGACCAGTTTAAAGTCCTGCTTCAAGTTCCGGTTCCTACGTCTTGTCTCGGCTACCGTCTTCCACTGTGCCTGCCTGTCTGCACCTGATCCTGTCTGCTCCTGTGCGTGACCACCTGGTCATGCTGCTGGTCCCAGTAAGACTCTGAACCCTCCTGGAAGCCTGTGGATGCCTGGAAGTCTGGATCCTGCCACCTGTCTCTGTTCCTGCCGGATCTGGATCCTGCCTGTTTCTGTCTGTTCCTGTCTGTTCTGGATCCCTCCCCAGGATCAGCTTCCAGCATAACCTCTGGGACTGCAGCACTGGGGACACTCGTGGTCTGGACTGTTAAACCAGGTAAGTGACCAACCCAGATAATCAAATATCAGTTTATCGTGGTCACTTACCTGTGTTTCTCCCCCAGAGTGCCTGAGATTGGGAGGTGCCCCGCCCCCCGCCTGCAGTGTCCGCGAGCCACAGCTCCGCTTTTGTTTTATTTAATAAACGTTTGAACTTTCCTACTGACTGTCTGTCCTTGAATACTGTGTCCATCTGTCCTCGGTTCATGACATTAAATGTATCTGAGAAAATGTGACTTTTACTAAAAAGCAAAGCAAATAACATATACAACAAATAGCATAAGTTTCAGTTTCTTCCAATAAAGTATGGTGTTTTTGCACAAGAAATTATAAATTTACATTTTGTGGCAATAAATGAGTTGGAGGCCAGGTCTTTCATAGAAAGCTTATTGGCAATGTTTGCATAGAGGCAGCACTGGCGATTAAACAGCAGCTTAAAGCTAACAGCTTCAATAATTGATGACACACTCAGCATAATAAGCCAACATAGCTTTATGTGTGTGTTCTGGAAGTGTTATCAATTATTATGATGCTTTAAAACATAGCTCAATATATTTTTGATTAGAGATAGCTGTTATTTGTTGTTTATTATTTATTAGGTAATTTATAATAACATAAAAACTGAACCCGTTGAAATGTAAACTCTTCCCTTTGATTGCCAACAGGTCTCTGCATCCCTGTTAGAAATGCTGTGGTTGGTTTTGTTGAAAGGAAAACACAGTGTAGAATCGTCTGTCTGTTTCCTAAAGGCTTCCCTCGAGACACTGCAATTATCTGAGGGTCATGACATCCTCTATCGTCTGTATTGTGAGTGACACAATTGCTCATGAAATGATGATGTCATGGTGCACACAAAGCCACTAAATGCCCAGGGCAACATTGATTCTTCATCTTCTCATTTGAATCTGCTTTGTTGATATCTTTGTGGGGTTTGGAAAAATGTTCCAAATGTTGCCAAACACTTCCTCCTTCCTGTTGGCAAGAACAATGTGCAATCCTTGCCATGAAAGAAAAGCGTATTTCACACCCATGCACACCTAGTGGCACAGATTAGAGACAAGAGGCTTAGGGCATGAAAAGCACAAATACGATCTTGGAGCATTCCCATAGTAAAGCATGCTCTAGCATCTCAGGTTCCTTTTATTGCCAGCCTCATCTGTTTTCCTACTGAGCTTTGTGCTTGCTGAAAGCAGAATGACAAATACTGAAGGCTGTCCACAAAAGAAAGAAAGCTGCACAGTGCTAGCAAGGATAATGTAGAGAAGCATTATGCTTTTAACATGTTGAGGCAAGTTTTTGTGTTTACTGAAGGAAAACAGGCCACATTCCTTACTGAGATGAATGTTGTTATGTATTTTAGGATATGTCAGAACCTGTGTTTCTTTCAAAATTCTCAAGTTTGCAATCCTTCATTGGTTGAATAACTTTATCAGCTCTAATGGAAATGAACACTGCTGTTATTAAGGTTATTTACTGTAGAAGCATTTTTTATTTTATTGTATTATTCAAATTGCCTCTAAGAGGCCCTTCTGCAACACACAGAACAGGATAAAAGGTTTTTACAGATTATGTCAACATAAACATGGATACATGAGTACCCCCTTTTTTTTCTCTAAAATTAGGAATTTTAGTATTAATATAAACAGAAACAGTTTGTCCTGGGGTTATATGCACCTGCATATAACAAGAGACCACTAGACTATCTAATTTATCAATTCTAATAATGGTAATGGAGTGCTAAAAGATTTACAGTAAAACTAGTTATTTTAAATACTCCAGTTATATCTATATTTGTTTTACACAGGATGCTCCAAGGAGAGTCAATTTAGCACAAATTGGTTAATTTTGCTGGTTAGACTCAATGCAGACTTCCAGTAGACACTGGAAGTCTGCATTAGAATACAGTTTATTTTGCAGAGATAATACATGTGCACAGGTAAGTCCTGGGTCTTTTATAGGGAAATGTGGGGGAGAGACTTCAAAGCAACTGAAAATAGTTGGTCGTGGAAGTAATGATTGGGAGTTTGCAAAGGGAGCATGAAAAGAGATCAGTTTGTTGTTTGTTGCAGGGTAAGGGGGAAGGTGTGGAGTCCTCAGCAAAGGTCTAGGAAGGAGTGAAGTATTGGGGGGTGCTCGAACACATATTAGAAACCACACAGATCCACCATCTCATACACCCTCCGGTCCCTGTGCCTATAGTCCCAAGGGTGTGGTAGGTGCAGAGCTCCTAGTGGTGAGTGTGTTGGAGGGTTAACAGGCAGTAACATGGGAGGGGGAATGAGGATTTGTATAGTTGCCAGCAAAGAACTCTTGGTTCAGAAGGTTATTGTTTCTGCAGCTCTTGCTGGGAAAACCATCCAGTGGAAACAAAGAAAAACACACAGGTAAGCAGCCTCGGTTGCCTTAAAAAGAAGAAAGACAGGGGAGATTAGTTAAACTATGAAAAAAAAAATCTGGAGATTTAGAGGGAGCAGGGTTAACATGAATTCTCACGAAGAGTAACTGGCAGCCAGCTCCAAATATTCTCCCAAGTAATGAGGATGAGCCACAGGTGATTAGGTCCCCCCGCAGACATTTTTCCAGAGTATGGATATCTTTATGACGTCAAATGTTCCTGGTATATGACGTCATTCAAATGTCGTGTAGCAGAGGAACTTCAACACAAAACTTCAAATCACCAACCCAGACTTATGACACTTCTTTAATGCAGCAGGTTTTACTGTTGTTTATTAGATAGATGGTAAACAGATGAGCATGTTTAATATGATTTTCATCTTCATATTTTCAAGAACAAATGCAAGTTTTGTAATCAAGGGCTCAATGTAATGTTAATCTAGATTCCTCATGGGAAAGGAGTGAATTGGGAGTGGTTTCCTAGTTGGTGGTAAGGGGGAAGAGCAGTGCGCTTGTGCTCTGAGAAGGTTGCAAGTACCCAGTTTAGATCTCCACAGCCTCTACTCTGGGTTCCTGAGCAAAACGTTTAACCCCACACTGCTACCTGGTCACCGCACAGTGGCAGCACACTGCTCCCCAAAGGGATGGGTTAAATGCAGAAATATTTTTCTCCCATTTGAGATCAATAGTGTTCAAGTATTATTAAATGAATTATGAATTACAAAGCAAAACATGCTTTGACATACTGTCTGTTTCTTCGGATAAAAATGGCATTGAAGTAATCCTTTTTGAAAGTGGTCTTAAAAAAGACATGTAGCTCACTGAACAACCTTCAAAGTTTTATATTAACTTTGAATGAAACAATTTAGTAGTTTTTCTACCTACTTTAAGTCCCTCTGCTGTTCATATGGGAAAAAATGGCTGGCTAATTGTTATTAGCTGCCATGCTTTTATATTTGTGCTTTTCTTTTTGTTTTAGCCAAATAACATTTTTTTACCGATGTCTTACTGTGTTTGATATTGGCAAGGTGTTGTGTAACAGGCAATTGAAGGAACAGGACAAACAAGTTTCAAAGAAGGGCCTCTGAAGAAAGCAGCTTTTTATCAGTGAGTAAACTCCTACAACTTCAGTCCAACAGCCTGGAAGGCTGCTTGCAGCAAGATTCTCAAGCAAAGCACATCTCTTCACATAAACAGTGTTACATCAATATTATGGGCATCTGAGCTTCTAAACTTTAGATTTGTGCTCATTTAGACTGGAGTTGTACTTTTTCAACATGACATTATTTTGTCTAAGAAATCTTAAAGATCTGTTTCTATCTTTAGGTTATTGTGACAAGTAGTTTTCCTTTTCAGAACTGCACCTGTTCATTGTCTTGTGGTATTAACCAATTTTGAATTAGGCATATATTTTGACCACACTGCTTGAAAAAGACTGTTGCTGTGGTATCTTTTGTTAGCTTTTAAAGTATACTATAGATTTCCCATTAATTTTTGCAACATAGTACTTTTAAGAAATAAAAAAACACTTCCCATGGCAAAATAATCCATAAGAAGCCACATATCTGGTTACAAATACTTACCTTTTGTGGTCCTATTATATATTTTTTCTAATGTCAGTGTCACTGTCAAGATGTTTGAAAGTTTGTAAAGGACCCAAATGCAGAGCTGGAAACTCAGGTGGTTTCTTGTAGCTGAACAGAAAGGACACTTAGCAACAAAAATGAGGAGACCATTGGGATAAACATGAATAAAAATTAAGAAAATCTAGCTACGAGGAACTGCAGAGGAGGAGTACATATGTGAGATAGAAAAATGAGAGAAACGATCAGCTAATTGGGAGAAGGTGTGGACAGAGGCAGCTTAAGTTTTTACCCTTTTCGGGCCGATTCTCCCAAGAATGTTTTGGATTGGGCCAAGTTTCAGCCTCATTGTGCGTCCTGTGTCGTGTAGTATACAGGGGGTAGGAGTGGTGATTAGCCTCTTACGATCATCTCCTGATCAGGAATCGTAAGGTTGGGAGAAAATCAAACATGTTTGAAATTCAGTTGGCCCTCGTGAGGTGATCATGGGCAAGCAGAGCTATGAGCCGATTTACCCCGAACCTCTCGCACTCCTCATGATCAAAAAAGGGAGATCTTCTTCTTCTTCCAGATTGAAGAGTCTGACCTGCAACATCTCTCGGTGCCGAGTCCGACTGGTGTTTTGGTTTATTTTACTAGTGTGAGCAGGTAGATCACATCAGAGCATCGAGCCGTACAGTGTAGAACATGCATCATGAATTGCGACCAATGATTAGAAAATATAGAATGACTAAGGGGAAAACCAAAGGATAAGGGAAGGGACTGAAGATATATTGAGATAAATATATAGCCATGGAAAACAAAATCTAAAGATAGAGAACAAATAACTAGACGAAGGAATAAAGACCAAAAAATGCTGAAAAAAGATAACTGAAAGAAATAACAAGGAAAAGTCAAACTAAAAATTAAAAAATTATATAATCTTAACAACACAGCACAAGATATATTAAAGTATAACGGATAACCCAAAATTAAATCTTCAACAGATCATAGAAGTCCAGAATGGTAGATCAATGGCTCAAAAAGAGTACAGATTTGAATTCTACCCAGTGCAAAATTTTATTTTTTTCTTACTCGATTTTTGAAATCAAATTTTTTACAAAAGCAAAAATATGCATGAAGATTTTTAGTACCTTAGGCTTTCCAAAAGACATATTCTTACATTTTTAGATTAAAGATATAAAGCTGGAATGACAGCACAAGGTTTTCACAGATCTGAAGCATTATTAACAAAAGGGCTATAAATCTGTTCTAATGTTGGTTTACTTTACCAGGGTATACTACGGTGGCCCTGAAGTGCAAACTGCAACTACAAATCTAAAAGCGCAACTACATTATGGAAATTGCAACTACATAAAGCAAAGCGCAACTACATTAAGAAAAACAAAACTACATAAATCAAAGCGCAACTACATTAAGGAAAACACAATTACATTATCCTACCGGAAAAGGTAGGTACCAGTGGGAAACGTGAGACATCGCTGATTGGACGACGGCGCCGTTTGACCCTTGAACCGGAAGTTGCATCGTCTGAACAGTCCAGCTTCTTTTAAGTGTGTCTTCAGTGTACGCAAACTAACTGAAATTTCATGATTAGTCTTGATCATATCCAGTATCTGTTGGGATCCAGAGGTTTGCCCTCCAGAGGGCGACGTGGATCCCTTTCTGTGGGCTTCTGTTTATTTGTTGGGATCCAGAGGCCAACCCACCAGAGGGCGCTGTGGATCTTTTCCTGGGAGCTGGTGCTCAGCGCTCACAGCTGATCCCCATCAGCTCGTTATTAAGCTCTCCCCATATAAGCTGGGTGAGAGCTCCACTCTGAGCCGGATTGTTGAACTGACTTTGGTTATGGTTAGCAAGCCTGAGCCACCCAGCCTGTCTGATCCCTGGTAACCTGTATCTGTGTCTGAATCTGTACCTGAATCTGAACCTAACCTGCCTTGTCCTCTCTGCCTCCAGGGCAGAATCCTGTCTGCATCCAATAAACAATTGGACTTTTAACCTGCCTCTGTGTCCGTGAGTTCTGCATCTGGGCTAGTAAAACCTACCTGATCATGACAGTATCACCTCGTTCGTATGTCCTGATTCAAAATATTGCTGGATAACGGCAGCTATGTTTGGGGCGCCTACAGTATCCATGTTTTCAAAAGCCGCAGCAGGCAGAATGACTTTCGGTTCAAAGGTCAAACGGCGCCATCGTCCAATCAGTGATGTCTCATGTTTCCCACTGGTACCTTTTCCGGTAGGTTAATGTAATTGTGTTTTCCTTAATGTAGTTGCACTTTGATTTATATAGTTTTGTTTTTTTTTAATGTACAGTGGGTGATGGTTGGAAATGGACACTTCACTCACGCTCCGCATGTTTCACAAATTGTGTGAAAAACATGTGACTACTATAGCCACTAGGTGGCAGTCTGAGTCCATTTCGGCGTCCCATGAGTCAGGATTAGATAGGTGAATGAGCAGACTGGGAGGGCTATCACGTGTTGCGAGCTGAGCAGATTATTGTTCCCCAGGTTTAGCGTGAGGGTAGGGTGAATGGGCTGCAATTTAAAAGGTTAAGGGTTTGGTCCCAGCTGTGGTCAAGTTATTAATGTTGCCTTAAATGTTTTTCTTTTTTTTTTAATCACTTGATGGCCTATGATATCAGAAATTGTACAATAACTTATTTAACTTATTTATATATATTACGGATACTAGCCTATTATGCTGTTTGACTTTATGGCATCTTTCTTTTATTTAGATCAGCTGATGTGTGCTCCACCTTTCCAAGGAATTACATTAGACCATAGGGATTATCATTCTACAGCCTCAATATCTTACTCTGATAATAATAGGCATATTGTTATACTATTTTTGTTATTTTTATTATCATCTAGCTGGTAAAATTTTCAGTTTGATCTGGAAAAGGACGCTATGATGCCTTACAACAAGCATGAAAGGCCCAACCCCCCAGGCTTTTTGGGCACATTATGCAAGAATGCTGCTTGGTGCCGTGATGAATAGTGGAGTTTCTAAACTGTTGTCAGGGATGGCTGTGACCCACCCAAAAGTCAGTGAGCTAATCCGGAGTATTCCCATTTTAAATACAGTGAACCCTCGTTTATTGCGGAGGTTCCGTTCCAAAAAAAAACCTGCGATAGGTGAAATACGTGAAGTAGAAACCTTTTTTTTTTTTTAGAGTTATCATACAATGAAATACTCCATACAACATTGAAATCAGGGAATAAAAACTTTATACAGGCCCAAGAATTTGTTTAACAAATAAAAGTATGGTATAAACGTTAACTACTGTACTGTACTGTAAAATAATATAGTTATAAATACTTTTAATCATCAATACGAAATGAAGGGTTAATATTGCGGGGATCAGCACCGCCCCGCCATGACGGATTGGATTTTTCTTCCAAAGCCTGCGGTGCAGCTGTGTGTTTTGGAGAGAAGAACATAGTTATGTGATCAACGCGTAAGTCAGTGAGCTAATCCGGTTTATTCCCATTTTAAATCATGTACTATTTAACCACGTATGACCAGAACGTAATCTGGATATAATGGGTTCCTCTTTTGTATGTCATCCTGTTCTAAACATCCCCAATTAATTAAGCAAACCACTTAATGCAGGAATGTCGCTACTACTGTAAATAGCGGTGCTTGAACTCTATTGTCAGAGAACAAGAGAGTAAATGTCTACACATCGGTTTTTCCAAGACACGATGAGGTCATAGCCTTGAATGGAGCAGCGACTGGCATGTAATATTCCCAGGGCCAAGAGATACATGTCCTTTGCTATCAGTAATATATTGATTTGAAATGCAAATAAAAAACATTTTCTATGAGACATTTTCCTGACTTGATGTTTCACTATTATATTATGGACTAATATATAAATCTTTTTAAGCAAACCTGTAAAAATGTAATGATGTCAGAATATTGGACCCAGAATTCGAGGTGAGACAGGCAGTGGGAAAGTTCAAAACGTTTATTAAACACTAACAGGTGCGCGGGGCTGCTCGTCTGCTGCAGGGCAGATCTCTGCAGGGATAGGAGAATACAGGTCAGAGACTGGATGTGGAGCTGAATGCGACTTGGAGCAAAGTCACTGACTTGATTCAAAGTTCAGTTCATTCGCAGAGAACTCAGCAGAATCCAGAAGGGAGATTTGACCGCAGTTGCGGCGGCCACGCCCCCAGAGTTCCAAGAGAGCGAGCAGCAGAAGTCAGTGATGGAGTACATCACTGACCGGTCTCCCTGTCTGAGAGTCAAAAGTCCCCTTGAGGCTTCCCTACTCGGAAGAACTGGACAAAAAACTCTGATTACTTCCAAAGAAAAATTATTATAAGAGCTGCAGAGTTCAGAATTATTCAACCACTCTGACGTTCCCCATAATTTGGCCTTTCCCGCTAACAGAGAGATTACATAGACCACCTTGGCTCGATCAGAAGGAAACGCAGAGGGCTGTAATTCAAAATGAATTTCGCACTGAGTCAGGAAGGCTCTGGATTGATCAGGATCCCCTTTAAACGCTTCAGGAGGAGACAGACGCGGCTCAAGAGAAGCTGGACTATCAGTAGCAGACGTGGGCGCGGCAGCTGTCACGGGCGGGGCAGCTGGAGCAGCCTGATTAATAATCGAGGATCTCCTGCATGCCTGATTCTAGCCGGGAAATACTTTGATCCACATCATTTCGCCACTGCCCGTCTGCCAATGGGTCCATGTTTTGGCCAGGTTATTCTGTAATGATCTCAGAATATTGGACCCAGAATTCAAGGCAAGACAGGCAGTGGGAAAGTTCAAAGCGTTTATTAATCAAAACAGGTGCGCGGGCTGCTCGTCTGCTGCAGGGCTGATCTCTGCAGCGATAGGAGAATACAGGTCAGAGACTGGATGTGGAGCTGAATGCGACTTGGAGCAAAGTCACTGACTTGATTCAAAGTTCAGTTCATTCGCGGAGAACTCAGCAGCATCCAGAAGGGAGATTTGACCGCAGTTGCGGCGGCCACGCCCCCAGAGTTTCTAGAGAGCGAGCAGCAGACGCCGCTGATCCACAGGACAGCAAACTAGTCATAATCAGGGAAGCAGACAGACTAAAGAAAGCTAGGAAACGTCTCACCAAAACACACAAATAACCTGGCGCTGATGGGAGGCAAACACACAACTTAGAACCGCAGAACCAATTAGACAGGGAGCAAGGAGCAAAGGAAAAAACCAAACCATCAGCGCCAAGATCATGACAAAAAACCTCATTTCCATTTCTTTCGTTTTTAAAATTAAATAAAAAAATTAAATGGCAAAAATCCAAACGTGTCTGCTAGTTTAAAGTCCATCTTATTTATTTGAATATTTAACGAAAACATTGCAGATGCCACACACGCACACAAAATGACAGAAAGAAAGATCCGAGCGTTTTAGTTTCTATATATATATAATACCTTTCAAAAACTGTGAGTGTTTTCAAAAACTAGTGATTTTTTGAAAGAAAATAAAAGAATAAAAACAGTTAAGCATTTTAAAAGCATCTTTACACAAAAGGAACATAACAGCATTTTTTAAATAAATGATTTATTATGAGAACATCCTTTCACCATTTATTGGGGGGTAATTAATTGAATGCTTATTTATTTATTGAACATGTATCTATTTATATATTTATTTAGATTGGACTAGATGTGATTAGATGAGCTTTATTGATCTCACAGCGGAGAAATTCACTCGTCACATATTGGCATAGAAGTTACTGAAGGTGCAAACATGGAGGAAAAAGGTGCATTAAGAATAAGCAATATATATACCGTATATCCAGGTATATACAGTATATCAAGATAAATAGGATTAAGGTGCATGTGTACATGTATCACACACAATGAAAAACAAAACAAAAATAGGAAATAAAAAAAATAAGAAATAAAGATATGTACAATCCGGATGGCTTATATACAGGTGGAGAAATATTGCACATTCAACATATTGCACAGCATATTGTTCACAGTCAATAAATACAAAACTATAATGTAGCTGCACAGTGGTTTTTACAGGAGTTATTGTTGATATAGTGCATTATTATAGAGTCTGGTGGCAGCAGGAACGAATGACCTGCGGTAGCGCTGCTTCTTACAGACAGGGTGTCTACTGTAAGTCTCTGACTAAAGGAGCTGCTCAGCTCCTCTTTTTATACATGGGAGGCTCATGCGTGAATGTCCAACGAATAACTCCAATTGTTGTTTCAAAAATAGAAAACCTGGTTTCATTACTTAGTTTTGCCCTGGATGTTGTAGCGTTTGTGGATGCTACGTCGCTACTTGATAAAAACAATAACGTCACTACTGGAAAGTTACTTGATAAATAATGCAGCGGCGCTACTGCCCATCACTGGAAACTATGTAATGATAATGATAATAATAAATAATAACAACACACAAAAACAGTATAAAAATACGCCTGTTATTATCAGAGTAAGATGTTGAGGCAGTAGAATGATAATCCCTATGATCTAATGTAATAAAAAACGGTGTGGTAGCGACAGGTGGCTGCTTTTTTTTTATTACAGACCAAGCACAGAAACTCTCGATGGATTTTAATGAACACAGTTAAAGATTAGCTTGACTTTTGATCCTCAAAGCTGTCAACGGCACTTATATTTTACAAAACTAAAGAAAATATATTTTCTTACATACCCTTTTGACTAACTTTGGCTTATCTCAATGAGGAATCAACTTTGGATATGATTTTAATTTCAAAATCACCAGCTGCAGCACTGTCTCTGTCGCCTTTCTCTGGTTGCGCCTCAGTCCGTATCCCCGGCTCCAACTTAATTAATTTTATTTTTCATTAAATAATAGAGATGCAGATAAATAGAAATAAACAGATCTCAGATAAGATCGGAGGTGTATCTATAACTACGCAACCATTTTCATAAAATAAGATTATGCAGTCCCTATGTTAAATTAATTCATTAACTTTATTTTAATCAAAAACAAAATAAAATAGCACAATATCACACCAAGATCCCCAATAAACCTGCTTTTCAGTTGACTGCAGGCCCACAAACGTCACCCTCAGCACGGCAGAGGTCCCAAGCGCCACCTGGTGGTGTTCCGGGTACATTGCAGTTCTTTTTGAAATAAAAAAACTGGCCTCAGGAAATACATCGTGATTCACACAGGAAACAGGAATCAGGCAGGAAACCGTCCATGTCCAACCAGTGCCCACTGTAGTTGCGCTTTGCTTTATGTAGTTGCGATTTCCTTAATGTAGTTGCGCTTTTAGATTTGTATTTGCAGTTTGCACTTCAGGGCCACCGTAGTATACCCCACCTCTAATAACCAGCCCACTTCATTGCTGCATGTATGGCTGTTTTTTACATGTAATTTCAGTCAGCTTTTCTAACACATGCAGTTGCCATCACAGATTTTTATGTCTTTATTAGATGTGTCTTTCTTATATAGTTCTTTATAGCATAAAACCCTTGCTTGTTTTCAAGTATTTTTACCCTCTACTATAAAGAGCTTTTCTTCTTCTCTCTTTAGACTGGATTTAAGATCTTATTCTAAAATGTATATTAAATCTGCATTTAAAACCTTAGCTGTCAAGTCTAAAGGGTAAAAAGCCCAAAGCTTCATTGTGAAATGTGTGTTAATGAGGGAATGAGTGCTTGGAGCAGTTTTTTCATTATTGCCTGCCAGTTTAAAGACAACCCAAAATGTAGGTAAATCTTGTTTAGTCCTTTGTTTATGAGCTGTGTGGGCTCTTTTTAAAGTGTTTGATTGTATCTAGCCTTTGCAACTGCATTAAAGTGTTTTTCTTCAAGTCATTAAAATTGTACTAATATAGGGATATTTACAGGGAGTTTATGGAAAGATAAACCAAACTTAACTTGGTAGTTTTTTTCCTGCTGGCAAAGTCTTAGATTTTGATCTAGTGTAACTATTTCTATTCTCCTGTGTTGACAATGTTTTCATCTGTCAGTAAGCACAGATGTGGCATGGAGATTTTGTCAGTGTAGTAATCCTGGGTAAAATACCACATTCCACTGTATCTCTTTCAAAACTGATATAAAAAAAAATTAGCAATATTTGATTGTTTAAATAACAGAAAAGATACATTATTAAACTCCCACTAAAATCACAGTAATTGTTTAGATAATAATAATTACTCAAAGAATATAACCCCTTAAAGTGGAAGAAGACAGATGGATTGACGGACGGATGGAAGACGGTGAAAATAGTAATCACAGCCAAATTTCTGGTTACAAGGGTTTCTATCTTAGATCTGATCAAAAGGGCTGAACCACAAAAAGATATATTTAAACCTTAGCATAATTTGAAACTGGAAACTACTCAATTTAAATAAAAAGATCTAAAATAGATATTTCTATCAAAATTACCTTTATAATTTTGCCTTCAGTGGAGTCAGTCTTTTTTATTCTGATCAACAGTTCTACAGTCTTTCTAAGGATCTTTTAATGTTTCTCAGTGAGCTGTGATTCCCTTTCCCTCTTTTTGTGTTCACTTAGTGTGCATGACCATGACGGTGTAATGATATATTCTGATTCTTGCAAGCGTTATTTTGGCTAAAGCAAAACTATCATCACCATAGAGACAACTTACAGTTGTACATTATGGTGACATGAATTGCTAAATAATTGCTTTATAACCAAATTAAAATACGTTTGTTTAGTGTGGCCTGTGACTGTGCTATCTAAAAACGATTAGTTAGGTATTTAGTCCAACTTTACTTTCATTCTTTATTCAGTTATTTTATCTTTTTCGTTATATTAATCTAATTTAATCATTAATTTGTATTCTATTTATTTCATTTCCCTTCAAATCAGTGCAATCATAATTTCTTTTATTCATATACATCATTTTAAACTATCCTGCCATCAGTATGTGCTTTATAAATAACTTTCTTGCTTTGAATTATTATAGACTTCTACACTAAATTGAATAATATCGAACCTACATGTTATATGATTAAACTTCACATACTAGGTATTCAGTCATTACATGTTTTTGGTGATTTAAAACCTCTCTGAGGTTTCACTATTACATGTTGGCTGATTATGCTGTGCACCTAATCTAATTTAAGTTATTAATGAATGTTGACCCATATCCTATGCAGATCAAATATAATATTAATGAAAAAAGTGATGCTTATAGGACTGATCATGGCTGCTGCATCAGAAGCAGGACGTTCAAATGGTTTGCGGTGCTTTAAATCAGCACACTCAGCATTAGCTATGATCAAAGGCTGGTAGCTGCAGGTTGCTTTCTATCTCTCCCTTTCTGATCTAAAACACCACTGAACCATATTAATCTGTCCGCCTTATGGTTTGTTTTTAGCACATAATCACCGAGCATGCAGTGTACTACTTTAACCACCTTAATGATTGCCCATGTGATTTAGACAACTCCACACGAGGCAGTATGTATTAGCTCAGCGGGCAGTCATTATGGCCTTTTTTCTTCTCGCCGAAAGAAAATGTTGAGGGTTATGTTACGAGAACAGAAAAATAACATAGAAAAAGGTGGTAGACAAAAAAAATAAACAGGATTTTTTTTCCTATCAGTGATTGATTTTAGCTGTAACGTTAACAAATAAAAATAAATAAATAAAATAAATGTAGAATAAAAATATTTAAGTTAAATGGCCGGACAAACATTTACATGCTCAACTTACAACTTCAGAGTGGAAGCTCTTAGTCAGTATATTAAAACACAACAGTTCATATAAAAATCAGTTTCCTCCTGAAAGCAGTTTAATTTATTGGGTTTTATTAAGGGATATCAGGGTAAATGGAAATTAGAGATATTAAGGCACACTATACTTTTTAGATTTGCAATTGCACAAAAATTTCAAATTATGTGTCGTATGTATTTTTCTTTTTATTTCAAAATTATAATAGCACAGTTATCTGTTAAACAGCATAAATGAACTGAATTTAGTTTTGTTTAACTCATACAATACCAGTAAAATACATATATTTACAGTATGACGGTCAGGCTTCCATTTGCCTCAGTATCATTTGCACCTTTTTAACTTTTTTATACCTTCTAGGGCTGATGTTATGTTTTGATGGTAAATTCATAAAAAAATCTAGAACAAGCAATGTATTCAGTTCATATAACCAGTGTGTTCACATTTAATTAGAAATTACTGAGGGGCTGGCCAATGAATTTATAAATATCCTCATATGTTCTCCAAATAAACAATCTGCACATGGGAATTGAAAAAGTACATGTTTGCGTATTTCCTTTCTCTTTAATCTTACAATTATAGGCTTTGGGTAGTTCTATGTTTACTCCTCGTGTTGAGGAAGGATCCAGTGGGCAATGAAGTCTTAAATTAGTGTTAGCCCAGGGTTAATTGTGGAGAAAATAAAGAATTAGTTTCATAATAGAAAGCATAATTGTCAGTGCAGTGCTGTGCTGCTAAAATGTTGAGGATATGTGAAGTGGGGTTTTTTCTTTATAAATTTTTGGGCGGATGATATACTCTCATAGTAATAACATATATTTACCAACCCGTTTTTATATCAGTATCATATATATGAGCTCCTCAATCTTAGAAAAGGTGTTGATTGATTTCTCAATAGAACTTCAGGCTTTTAAAATGTAAAAGTGTGCCAAGTTTGTTAATGTAAACCTAAATAAAATAAATAATTATATCAGCAATTCTGATGGATAGCACAGAGGGAAAAATATAATTTAATTTTGATCATATTACTCTCTTTGGGATCCAATTTAAATTCTGTCAGGCAGTAGATGAGATGAAACTGATTTTAAAGACTGGAGATAAAGACCACAGATAGCCAATCAAAAAAGAATGCTTCAGCTTTCATCTTTTGCTTCTTTCTCTTATTTATACAGCTTTAGCCTCTTACAGCTCTTAAAGACAAATAAGCTCGCACTCATTCATCTTTCTTATTTCTTAAATCATGTTGATTTTCATGCATCTCATTTCCGCTTGAACTCAATACTAACTAATATGATTATTTCTGCAACTGTAAAACCAGACAGAGTTGCTATGTGTATAAACAAACAAACTTTTTTTTCCCATTTATGATCTTAAATCAAATTTCCTAAAAGATTAAAGCTGTAATTTTTTCAGTTTTTCAAAGGAAAGTTTACCAATAAGGAACAAAGGTCATGCAATCGGAGTAGGCTATCCTTTCTATGTTTGCTAGGGGGTGCAAAAGCCCTGCAAACACATGACTTGACAGCAAATTCAAAAAGCACAGCAAACACAAAACATATACTAGCAAACGCAAAACTTCAACAACCAAATAAAAGGCTTGCAAAAAAAAAAGTGTAACTAGCACTAAAACACAAAAAACACATAAGAAAAACGCTGCTAAAAAAAACAAGGCTGCAATCACACAAAACAGAGAGCAACAAAGTGCTAATGAACTAAAAACCTGCTGAACCTGCTATTATGAAATTTAGGCAGGATCGGGATAAGTCGGTAATAAAGATGACACACAGAACTAAAACACTGTTTCTGCTAGAGTAAAATGTGTTGTTTTATTCCGCCACAGAAAAGAGCAAAGCAAGCACATCAATGAAGGCACGGTGCGGAATACAAATGATATTGTTCCAATACAAATTATATTGTACCCCTTACCGTGACACAAAGGATCGGAGAGCCAGTCGACCCTGGCAGGGAAGCAACCCGCGCAGCTAGGCATTCGTACACAACCCTAGCAGACTGCCAGTGCCAACCGCCACCCGTCATTTATGCCAAACTTCAAAGGAAAATCTTTTACCCAATCAGGAAACGTGATCGCTCCGTCTCAGCCTGGAGCGCATGATTACAGAAAACAAAATATGTTTTTCCGCATCCCCTGAACCCACCCAGGGTTCGTGGACTGCTGAAACGAAAAACAAATGACATCATGGTCAGAGCATGGCACCGAGAGCTTGTGAGTACAAAAACTAATTATATCATGCTCTCAAGGAAACAGAAACTTAGATAATGAGAGTGATTAGGTTAAAAGAGTGCTTTATTTGTGATACAAAACTTGTATGATTGTCAAAGAACATAAAATATAAAACCCATAAATCTATCAGGTTGCGGTCTATTAAAAAAAATTTGGCATGGAAATGCAAACCATGATCCTTGAAAAATTAAGCCACAGTAACTCCTCCTAGATATAAAAGGCATATGAGTAGTTCAAATCCTTAATCATAGTGCAATCGACATTTAAAGCTGCAGTGTGCAATTTTTCAGGACATTTATTGGTCAAAATTCAGAGTGTAGCGACATGAGACTGTTGGGATCCAGAGGCTTGCCCACCAGAGGGCGCCGAGGATCCCTTCCTGATTGTTTTGTTTTTCTGTTTGCTTCTGGAGTGCTGTCTACCTTCCTCCACTAGAGGGCGTACTGGATCTCCTGAACCTGGAGCTATCTTCACCAGCTGATTCTCATCTGCTCATCAGGGGACCAATATTTAAGTGGACTGTGGACAACACTCCGACGCCAGAGTGTTTGTTAATCATGGTACAGCAACCCTGAGCCAACCAGCCTGTCTGATTCTCTGACTTCATTGTAATCAGAACCAGAACCAGAACCTGATCAGTTTGTCTTCTCTGCTTCTAGGAAGAAACCTGACTGAATCCTGGGACTCTGGAGAAGTCCCCCTTGCTGAAATCTGCCTGCCGCATCTCAGGAGCTCTGGAGGAGCTCATCATCAGAAACCTGTCTTCCTGCTCTTGGTAGCCAAACCAGGAGATCTGCAGTCTGGATCTGCCTGCCTGTTCTCTGGAAGAGAGCTTAGAGCAACTTAAGGACTGCACCTCAGCTAGTCAGAAGCCTAGCCCTGCTGCTGCCAAGCCCTCTGCTAATCCCTCTGCCTCTGGACTCTTCTGGTTTCCTCTCCCAGCCTGAACCACAGATCAGAGTATTCTGTGTGACTAGCCCGGACTCATTCTGAATCAACACAATAACCTGGATTGTTTTTTCCTTTAATAAACTGTTGAACTTTTCATCCTGTCTCCGTGGTGTTCTGCGTTTGGGTTTTAGCACCAATAACCCAACATTACAGAGACATTCTATTACTAAGTATAAAAGATACGTATAAGTATACGATGAGAAAGTATGATTTTTTGACTACTTATTGAAGAAGGCAGCAGAGATGTTACTTTTTTTTAAATAATACAATGGAAGATTGAGAAAATAATGTTGACAAAGTATAAAGTGGGGAATGCTCTTAAGATCATGTAGATCATTTTGAATACATTTTGAGCTTAAAGGGGGGGCGGTGACCTCTGGGTGGAAATTATCATTTTAATTGAACTAACCTACACTAAGGTAGCATTAAATATTCAATATATTTTCAGAGTTTTTTCACAGCCGGGGATTTTGGTCTTATATTTGATGTCCTGCGTGTGAACGCTGTCTCGGAAATGCTGTGAACTCCCCATGGCATGCGACTCTGCATTCGCTCTGCATGCACCTTTAAGATTAAACTGTAAACTACGGTATCATTAGTTTTATTTTGTGATTCAACTGTTTTGTTAGCTTTTTTTCGTAGTAGCTTTGCCTGGTCTGGTCCTGTTTGGCTGTGATACCATCCTGAAAAGAAATATCAGCTGTGCTGCTGCCATCAAAACCTTTTTTCATGGATGTTGAAGATCGCCCTGTTTTTCACTGTAGTGCTGCTCTCTGTGACTGGCTGGATGTGCTCTCTTCATCCTCTGACATGGGAGCTGGCTTGGAGCTCATCTGCCTGGTTAAGTGTTTCCTGGATGGGGCTGCATTTTACAGTTGCCTTTTGTATCTCTGCTTCTTTCCGTATGTCTGCTTCTGTCTTCTTGAACCCCAGTCGGCCTCGGCAGATGGCCGCTCACACTGACCCTGGTTCTGCTGGAAGTTTCTTCCTGTTAAAAGGGAGTTTTTCCTCTCCACTGTCGCTACAAGCATACTTAGTGTAAGGGATTGCCTTCGAGTCAATGAGTCGATGCAATGACTATTTTTCCTTAGATAGAAAACTTTTAATCAATTTGACTGTATGATCTGGTGAAATGTAAAATGCCTTGTTGTGAACTGGCGCTATATAAATAAACTGAAATGAACTACCTGCTTTTATCAAGCTTTTTATCTTTACTTGCTTTTTCCTGCTTCTATTTTCCCTATAAATTACTGGTTAATCCATATAAAACACTTTGTCTCTATAATGAATTGCGCTGTAGACACATACAGTAAACATGTCTTGCCAATTGTTTAAAGGCATAGGAATAAAGTTTTTGTAAGCTCTTGGTGTTGAGGAAAGCAACAAAAATAATTTTTCATTATTCACATTTAGGATATTTTAATAATTTGGTGAATCTCATGTGGTGACCAAAAAGGCAGCCTTTTTACTTTTAAGTGTATATACGAATTTGGTTGGCAGTAGCCATTTGTATTAACCTTACAAGCTTCAGATACCTGAATAATCTAATCTTGTTTTGGCAGCTCAGCGGTGAGCTCAGATCAGTTTGTTGGTATTCTCCTGTCCATCATTGGGATACCTGTCAAATCTCGGGACTGGAATAAATTGCATTGATAAAATGTGCTTATAGAAAGAGAGCAGGTGTACAAGCCAGGGAAAGATGTTAACACAAGTCAATTAAGTGTGCCTCCCACCTGTGATGGAGAGCAGATTCATTTCTATTTAACAACAGAGAAAATGAAAGTTCATTGGGCAATATTGTTGTGAGGAGCGGCCAGATGGGACATGTTTCCAAAATAGTAACAGCCAAGGGGAGGAAAAGAACCAGAGGAGGAAATTAGTACATCATTCTGTGACAGTTTAACTTGACATTGCAAAAATAAATGCTTTGCTTTGCTAAAGTAATTATAAATTTGTTTGATTACTTTTGTTTAACTTTTCCATAGTCTTTACTTAAAAAATAACCCCATAAAAAATACTATATCACATCCTGATTTATACTTTCCTAGACATGTGGATTTTTATAAATGTGCTTACTGATTCTTTATTTTTACCTAAATTATTTTGCAATTGTTCAGGAGATATTCATTTTATAAATAAGTGCTTAAATATTTATAAAATATTAAAATATTCCTGGTCTGCAGAAGCTATTCGATGCAACTCCTTCAAACAACAGTGTAGGCGTAATCCACTCAGATTCTGTGCCATTTGTTCAACAAAACAATCTATTTCAGGGTGTGCTCCTATTAGTTTGGTTTTAACCTAATTGGGACATGTTTATTTGACAAAAAGTACGTTTTTTTACTCATTTTTTGTCTTTTTTTATTTCTCTTTTATGAGAACAAACTCAGTTAGTTTCCATTGAATCTGACCCACGTTTTTCTAAATTAATATAATTAAGATGTTTAGACAGCATAAAAAAAATCCAAAATAAACAACGAATAAAACACCTACATGTTTCAGCTCTCAGCATTTGTTTTAGTTATGGATTACCTTTAAATAAATGTACTTCAAGTAGCTACACAATGTAAAAAACATATTTGTTTATATTATCTTTTTTAACATTTCTGTCCATCCATCCATCCATCCATACAAACTAACCAAACAACCACAATTCATGCAAGCACAAAAGAAATCCACACACACAACAGAAAAGATCCACACATGCACAGAACAAGATTCACCAAAGTATTTCTGGTCCATAAACTACTATAAATTAAACTTAACCGCATTTTTGTGTGGATTTATGAGACTCCCTTGATGTGCCTCGATACACAAATGCATTTTTTAAGCAGGGAATGATTTACCACCAATCAAAAAGCTCTCTAGCATAAGCCAATCATAAGAAAATACTCCATGTGGGATGACTTACCATCCTGATTTACCCCCAGATTCTGAAGGTTCAAGTCTGAGTCTACCATAACACAAAGACTTCAGCCATAATCAGTGGTTTCTAGTTGTAGTAGCTGAAGCTGTTGGCTAACCCTTGATTTGTCCTCCTTTGGTCCAAAGATTATTACTTCAATTTTGCTTTGTTCAGTTGGAGAAAATGATGGTGGATTTACATATTGATCTGTTCTAAGCATTGATCTTTTATAAGTTCTAAATTCTTTAATGATATTTTTTCCCAAAATGAACAGATTCTGTCCCTTTCATTGTTGAAAAAAGAATGTTAGGTAATAAAAAAAATTTAGGCTTTTAAGGCAGAAAACAATATGGCATAAGAAACAAGTTTTATTGTTGGAAAAATATTCTGATATTAAGAGGCAACAAACTCTTCATTTAGGATGTCTCTGTGGACAAAGTATGTTTGATATATTAATTAATGTGGAAGGGGGCAAAAGATGACAAGTGCATTGTGCTACTTATAAACTTTCACTTTGCTGCAAATAATCAGCAAGGCCATTGCTGGGTCAGCTGTGGAGCTACTATGGCTCTGTTATTACCTAAGCTTGTTTATTTTATTCTGTATGTGCCAATTTTATGTATTCTTGTATTCTCTGTGGGGGAAGATGATTTTCATAACAAACTGATAAAGATCCGGAACATTAATTATATTCAGAACAAAGAAGTCGCAATAAATTAAGCAATACTACGAGAGAAAAGCTGATCAGGATTTACAGAGATTTTGTGTTGTGGTAAACGAGAACTGTCTAATGATTTCTAATTAAAGAGACACATTCATCAGAGTTCGATACAGACCAAATCTAAAATACAAGTGTAAACCTAAGTATAATGGCATCAGGTTGGGTGTCAGCTTTATTTTGAAAATCATTAGAAATGATTTGCTTTTCCACTGCATAATGAGCCTTAGCCCTAGCCTGTGGTGGCTGCATCTAAAAAAGTGCTGGTGCACTCTGCTTTCCTGGCCCCTCATGCTGTGAACAAACCACAGCAATTAAGGAGGGTAAGACACAGAATGTACAGAAGTTATCTGTGATAGGTTATATCTGGAGTGCTAAGTCTTCCTCTGCAAGAATAATGAAGGTTATGCTGTTCTCATTTGTTTCTCACTAAAGAATACAATTAAGTTCGGGTTTTGCAAAAAGAAAAAAGTTGTCTGGTATGATCTTGTTGCAAGGAGTTCTGTGAGCTTTTTAAACAAAACCAAATATTTTTATAACAATAACTAATTCTACTTTTTCACTCTCTCTCTCTCTCTCTCTCTCTGTATATATATATATATATATATATATATATATATATATATATAATTTTATTACACAGATAGTTATTCTCAGATATAACTTAATCAAGTCCTCATGAATACTAACTGAAAAGAAGGCAGTTTTATAATTTAAATAATGTAATATTCATTTTATGTAATCATATCATTATCATATCAATTCTAATTTATATTCAATGGATTTAACTGTAATCAGACCTTTCAGTCTCACCTGAGCTGATGCCTTCAGTCTCAGCCATTCTTTGTCATTCAATACATTAACATATCAATGCAGAGATGTTAAGTCTAACAAAAAAAAGGAAGAAAGAAATGACAGAAAGATTTTTAAATCTATTCAAATACCACAATCTGTTGGCTATTTACAAAGACTGGTTCTGACAGACTAAATAAGGAACAAATAAAACAGGGACATGAACTGGAAAAGTTCGGGAGGATAAATAAAAAAATCATTACAGCCCAAAGCAATATTTATATGTATGATTTATTTTTGTAGACTGTTAAATGGCTTTTAGTTTTTGAGTTATTTTGGGATTTTTGTATAAAAAGTTCAAACTTAACTACCTTTTAGTTTCTTAAATTTGGCTGATTAGAATGGATAGGAATTAGATCATATAAAGCAGTTGTATGGCAATCCAAAGATAATTTGAGGAAAACAATACAAGCAATACAAGGGGCCCTTTTATTTCCTTTCAAAAGCCTTTTGAGCAAAAGAGGTTTTCTCAAACCCTGGCAAGCATTTTGATACACATTCACCCAGGTTATTTCATTTTCCAGGGCCTTTGTTCTCTTGGTAGTAGAAAGTCTTCTCCCCAGGATTGTTTAACGGGTGAGATTGTGTTCAGATACATTGCAGAGCTTTGTGCCCTCACCATCGGCAAAAACTAGATGACGATTTTTGCTGGAATGTTCTTACATTTAAGTAAACATAAGTATTAGGTATAATTTATTCTCCCCAGTTCATTAAGAAAAATATTGTAATTGAGCACTTTTGAGCAAACAGCATTCTTACTTCCCTGTACATAAAAATAATATGCATCTCTGTAGACTGGCTTTTTATATTAACTAAACTTAGTGAAGTGTTAGTTTGTTATTATTTATTTACTTCTCTTATTTATTTTCATGGTTTAATGCTTACAGCTGTGCGAAAGAAAAGGATCACAATTTAAATGCAGTGACATTCTCCCAGCTCCCAGCCACTTTGGATCCTGCCTTTAACAATCTTACTGTCTACTACTTCATGTAAAATATTTGCTTACAATCTGATAGTTGAGGTATCAATTCTCTGTTACCTGTGGATTTTAAGTAAAAAAAAAAAATCTGTTTGTGCTGTTTGAGATTGACCTAATTAATATTATTATAATAAAAGAAATACAAGTCTCTCCATACCTATCCGGGTATACCCTGCCTGTGACCCGTAGACAGCCGGAGATAGACACCAGCACCCCTCGCAACCCCAGCAGGGATAAAATGCGATGGAAAATGGAAATGAGTCTCATCACAATTTTTTTGTTTTTGTAAATGAATCATGCAGTTATAAAGCAACAACTCTGGTCAGATGTATTTTGATAAAAAAAAAAATGTAAAATCATTATTTAAACTTATCCTACTTCTGGTTCCAACGCAGCTCAATGATGGAAGGAATTATTCAAATGCATCTCTAAAGCAAGTCCTCTACTAATAAACTAAAACAGACTAGTTTAAGAGAAGTAAAAAAGTTTTGTATTTATTATGTACACTACTGGGAATAACGGGTGCTTTTATTTCTTATTCTTAATGAAGCTTAAGCAAAAATTCAGAATTAAGGATACAACTCGGCTTCACCTCTCAGCCAGTCGCCCTCTGATGATCCTCTGCTGCAAGCCTATGAGCTCTATGTCAGCCTCTGCCTTAACCAATCATCATCTAAGGCAGGGGTCTTCAACATTTTCGAGGCCAAGGACCCCCAAACTGATTGCGAGATGGAGCGGGGACCCCCTCATTATATATATTGTATGAAATTGTGTTATATAAAACTGATCCTATAGTCACTCTATTACATATGGAGTCATGTAACAAAAGTAATTTCTCCCTGGGATTATTAAAGTATTTCTGATTCTGATTCCTGGTTGATGGGACAGGTGTTGTGAATGAAACGGTGTCCAGGTTTGAAAGACCTGGACACCGTGGACACACATTTAGCGTGTGTCGCTAAATGTGTGCATTGATGACTGAAAGATCTCTTCTGCTTTCATTTATCTGTGTTGAATTCATGTTAATGTGTATTTAAAGACATTTTAATTTGTGCAAAAAATTGTAGGAGGGAATATAAAAAAAAGTAATCAACCAAGACTTTCGCGACCCCCCTGCAGTACCTCCGCGGACCCCCTAGGGGTCCCGGACCCCCTGTTGAAGACCTCTGATCTAAGGCACTGCTTTAAAAAAAAAACATGGTCAACCAATGGCTTTCCTGCGTACTCAAGTGGAAGCTCTTCTCCAGCCCCACTGTTATCCTTGTTTTTATTTGGCTCCCTTCCTCCATTCTGCCACTAGAATCAGGACCTATGGGAAGACCGGGGGGGGGGATTTACCATTAGGTAATACTAGGCAGTTGCCTAGGGCCCCAAGTTCCTGGGGGCCCCATAAAATATATATTTTTAATATATATTTGTGCACATTAATTATGTTTTTGATTAAACTATAATATTAAGTGTGTCTCAGCCACCCCCCCCCCCCCCTTCAGTGTCCACCACATTGGATCAGTCCATTTGCTGCAAATGTTCAGAAAGGTCCAAACAGACAGCAGCAAACCATTTGAAAAAAAACGATGCGAAGAGCAGTGTTGCCAATTTAGTGCTTTTGTTGCTATATTTAGCAACTTTTCAGACCCCTCTAGTGCTTTTATTCCAGAAAAGCACCTAGTGCCAAATCTAGCGACTTTTTTTCTGTTAGTGGAGACTTTGGCGACAACATATAAAAGCAGCGAACTCTGCTCCCCAGAGCTAGTAGATTGGTAACCCCGCCTCCTGCTCTCCTCTATCTAGTCTGCTCTCATGATTCATGCAGCTATTATTTCATCCAAATGAAAAATTGAGAACAGATAAGCAGATCATTGCTTGTCTACAGTGAAAAGAAGGACTGGGTTATTTACTTTTGCCTTTTTGGAAACACAGGAAGGAGCAATCGGCTAAGTGAGCTTAGTGCTTGGAAAACATCTTTCATTCCTTTAGAGACAGCATGAAAAGTGAGCTCAGTACAAAACATATAGAGGAAAACAACAAGAAAAGGGACAAGAAGAGAGGGACGAAACCTGCAGAATGGATGTCTATTCTATTAACATCTCTGTATCTCTATAATGGGTCAATTCAGAGGGCCCCATGCCTGTTTTTGCCTAGGGCCCCAAATTTCCTAAACCCGCCCCTGGGAAAGACATATCTATGTTTATAAACTATGCTGAAGCATAACATCATAATTCTTTATGTTTTCCACCAAGCTCTGAGCTTGGTGGTCTGTTTGGCTTGGAATCCACCCTTAGGGGAAGGGTTCTGTCATGATGGCTGGCTTTATTTCTCATTTTATTCACATCTCTAACTCTGCCTGTTTTCTCATTATTGCTCATCTAATCCACTTGCTCATTACTGCTCATCTAATCCCAAGGGGACCCAGTTCTCCAGAATCATAAAGGATAAGTCATCATGGGACCTTTCAGAACCAAACTGCTGCAAAACAGACCTTTTGGAACACATTTTTCTTGAGTTTCAGAACTTGTAGAGCCAGACTGGATGAGAAGCCTGCCCTGCTGTGAGCCACTGAGACAAAGAGAACCCCTGGTTGTTGTAGGCCTCACTGCTGAGCTTTTGCAGGATGAAACTCAAGCCTTCCAAATGGACATGGACAAAAAGTTTTGCAGGTCTGGCACAATTAGGGTCAGAACAAACAATATGTCCTGTGACGATGTTGATCATATCACGTGTTTACTAGGGGTGGAACGGTTCACAAAATCCACGGTTCGGTTTGATTCACGGTTTCGTGTTCACGGTTTTCGGTTCGGTTCGATTCGGTATATGTAGATTGTTACACCGAAATCCCATAAAAATGTATGAAATTAATGAAAAAATCCCCCCAAAAATAATGGATTGCAATTATTTTAAATGATCCGCGGAAACCCTGGATCATTTCTGTATGTTTTGCTGATTTGAATTTAATCATCTCGCGCATGCTCTCTACCATCTCCAAGGGATTCAGAGAGGAGCGGACGGGAGCCACAGTGGAGGCTGTAGGCTTTGCTTTGAGCAGCCGGTCAAAGCAGGGCGGAGCGGGGGTTGCTGACGCAGTATGAGGGATTTCGGGGTTAGCATTACATGTTGCTGTTAGCATAAACAAAACGTGTTGCACAATGCTTGCACACTGTTGCACTTTTATCCACAACTTTCTTTCCGCCGTCATCGTAGGTCACTCTAAATGCAAAGCGGTCCCATACAGCAGACCTATAAAGTGCTGCTGGCGCGTCTTCTAACGCCTGTTCTTTCCCACTCGCCATACCCACACAATTCTCCAACAACAGATTTTTTCCCCCGCTACGCCCGGCTAAGCTGCTTCGCTTCTTCTTCTTCTTATTTACTACTGGTGGTCGGCTTTGGTCACAGTACCGCCACCTTCTGCTCGGGAGTGTAAACGCTTTGCCTATGAGAAAATGGGGCAGCGCATGAACCAAACGAAACACACACGAACCGAACCGAGACAGTCGAACCGAACGGTTCAGACGGTTTTCATAAATCGTCCCATCCCTAGTGTTTACTGATGAGTAAAGGCAAGCTAACAGTATGGACTGCATGCTATGCTAAACAGAAACACGTGTTCAGTTGTTCTTCAAACTTGGACAAGCTTTGTTTCACTAAGGGTTTAAACACCGATATAACATTGGTGTTCATGTGTTCCTCATATGCTGATTACATTTTGATTACCAAGTATGACCAAGAGTCATTTAGTGGAATCCTGATGTCTATTCGCTGCTAGCTATTTCAAAGAGGGTAAAGAATCATTTAACTAAAGGTTATTGGTTCTTGATTAAGCAAATAATTTGATAAAACATTATTTGGCCAAATAATGTTTTATTCACCTCATGAATTTGCATTGCGAAATGGTTTGAATCTGAAAACATCCCAGTTTCTCTAAATTAGTGAAAAGCTAATTTGATCATATCCCAAATTCTTCCACATAAACTTTGGTTTCAATCACAAGTTCAATCTTAAACTGTAATTTGGTTTTCAACCATGTTTCCTTTCCTCTTTGTACATAGTAGTTTAGTTTAATTGAGTTTCACTAGTTTTATCTAAGAGTGTTAAACTGAAATATGCTTGACATAGAGCTGAATGATTTTTGTTAATAAACTCTTATATTTTGAACAGAAATTGTAGGGAATTTATTCCATATATGTGCAGAATTAACTGTTTGACCATTTATTGTTCTAACACAGAGCTAGTAGGGCGTGTGTTCAGAAACAATATATAACAGCCGAAATAATATCTGATTAAATATGAAATTTACCACCCATACCAGGGAGGGCAATAAACATCTTAAATGATCAGAAATACATATCCCCAGCTGGCTGGGAATTGAATAGAATATAAATCCACAACATTAATATCGCATCCTACCTGGATGAGCATTGAACATACAATCACAACAGAGAGCAGTGGCCTGCCATTATGGGGAGCCCAGGGTTAAGGGTGTTGCTCAGAGATCCAGAGTGGCAGTGGGGCTCAAACTGAGAACCTCAGGATTCCAAGCTCTATGCCCTAACCACTAGGCTGCCACTCCCCTCAAGCTAGATGAGACCAGTTAGCATGGTCTCAGCAGGAGTAAATCCATCCTGAATTCAGTTGAAAGCTGCAATAAGAAAATATATTATATTCTGAGAATATTGTTGACAGAAGTGGACCGGGAAAAATGCACAGTTCATTAGAAACCATGTCACTGAAATGTTCAACATAAAAGCAGATCATATGTCAGGCTTACAAAAAATTTTTGAATATATTTTTATAGGTAACTCTTATTTTTCGGACTCAAATTCATATTATTCAGAAGCAGCAGACAAGCAGCAACACAATACAGAAGGATACGGTGAGGTAAAGCTGTGCTGATTATTTTTCCTACAAGTGCTGTGTTTACATGCAGATTTTATGTTACAGTATGTATGAATCTGAATACGCTGACAGAAGTAACCTAAGTTAGAGAATGGTTTGCATTTACTATCTTGCCTTCTCAACCAGCATTTGTAGTGCCGTGGATTTCTAAAGCAGTTTGACATACACACATTTCTGTGTGAGCTGCTAACAGAGAAACATGTGGGAGATCTGTGTATAAGACAACCCAACAGACCAAAACTTATGTGGAGAATCCTAGCTATCTCCTCATACTTGGGGGCAAAACATATAACTTATACTTATTTCTGAAGGGACCAAATGCCCCACCATTTTTCTCTTTTGTTATTTGCCCATTTTTCCCTTGACTGGCAACCAATACGGAATCACCAATACGGAATTACATGAAGCATGAATTAGTCTGTAAATGACTGCTGACCCCGGCCACCCCTGGCTGGACCAATAACAGTGTGAGAGGTGGTACTTTATGTTGCATCACTCTCAGCACCTTTCTGCTTTTCTGCTAGCATAACAGCAAGATGGCAACTGCACCAGAAAAATGTTTTAATGATGCCCTTTGTGATGACTAATGAGAGATTGATATAGCTTTAAAACCTCAACAGCAGATAGATTTAGTGTAATTTGTTTTTAAAGAGGACGTATTTGCTATTCTCGGCATGAAATATTTCACGGAATACAAAATTACAAAAATGTAGTGAAAACAAAGTGAAATGTACAAAGAAACAACATGAAAGCCTATGGCTATGGCTATATTATATGTGAAGGAAAAGGTGAAGGCTTAATAGCAACAATAACTAGGAGATAAATAGGGCTAAACAAATAGGGTCATCTGTGCCTGTTGTAAATTCTATGGTATGATAAGCTGAGTGCACATAGCTCTTTTTAAAGGCGTTGGACAGTGAAAAATTCAGAAAAGCAGTTTCATATTGGTCATATAGAGAAGGAGAACATGCTTGCCAGCAATGGCTAAGCCAGCCTCCTCCAGAAAGTTGTCACAATTAAACAGAACAACGAACCAGATGTGGCTTCCATGAAGAATAAATAGAGAGGGAAAAAAAACCTGAAAGCAATATTTTCAGAGCATGCATATTTGAAGTTACATTTGTAGGCAAGATGAATCGTTGCAAGATTTGTTAATTCAAAAACTCCCAAAAATATATTTTGCCAGAAGCCACCCGATGCATTAGCCTCAAATGCGATAGGTTTTGAAAGTGTACAAAAAGGAAGAAAACATCTTAAAGGAATAGTACACCCAAAACATGATTAGCCTTCATTTTCTACTCACCCCCATGCTGAACAACACTCTGGAGTACTTTTTTGATATCTCAAATGCATCTGGAGATCTGGGAGGCTTCTTACTGTCTGCTGACATTCAAATAATGGAGGTCTATGGTGCCCGAGGCAGAAAGGTCCATAAAAGTCCACAAAAAACGTGTCAATATTCCTCCATACTGCTCCTCCAATGTTTTCCAAGTGTCCTGAGTGGGTAGCGTCCATAATTTACCCGAAATGAAGTCATTTAGAATGTTTTTAGAGCATAAACAGTAGTGTATAGGATTTCCTAAAAGCGCGCCCCTGCGAGTTCATGAGCCTACGGAAACCGCGGCAGACCAAACCAGATGAAAGTGCGCGTTCAGCTCGGCAAAGAACTCATGCTCTTCCTCAACACTGAAGTCCTCAGACTTTTTTTCTTTCGTTGTTTCTTTCTTTGCACAGGTAAACAGCAAATTTCTTCTTCTACGCTTGCATTATCAAGAGCAGACGCTGAATGCGCACTTTCATCTGGCTTGGTCTGCCGCAGTTTCCGTAGGCTCATGAACTCGCAGGCGCGCGCTTTTAGGAAATCCTATACACTACTGTTTATGCTCTAAAAACATTCTAAATGACTTTGTTTCGAGTAAATTATGGACGCTACCCACTCAGGACACTTGGAATACATTGGACGAGCAGTATGGAGGAATATTGACACGTTTTTTGTGGACTTTTATGGACCTTTCTGCCTCGGGCACCATGGACCTCCATTATTTGAATGTCAGCAGACAGCAAGAAGCCTCCCAGATCTCCAGATGCATTTGAGATATCAAAAAAGTACTCCAGAGTGTTGTTCAGCATGGGGGTGAGTAGAAAATGAAGGCTAATCATGTTTTGGGTGTACTATTCCTTTAAGGCATTAACCAAATTTATACATTCATGTTTTAAAAAATCATTAAAATAAACACACATTTTTATGGAGGAAGTTTTATCTGCCTTGTTGGTGACCACAGCTGAGAAAGCAGAAAATGGTCCTAATCTTAGGTTTTCTCATCTCACATCACAAATCTACACAAATTATCAGGATTCTCTCAAAGTCTAGAGGTGCTCTCTGATGCTACCCCCAAACAAAAGAGTTCCCAAATAAGTTAATAGTAGAACTTTAAAGTCACCATAGTCATCTTAAGCAGATGATAGAACAACAGCTTTGAGCACTGGGATGACTTGCACAGGTTGTAAACAGACAAACACAATGAGTTGATACATGGTTTAATACAGAAAGTTCAAATAAATTAACCTTCAACAGTTTGAAGCCAATTAAATGCAGTCATGTTTATATGTCAACTAGAAGTAGAAGGCAGAATGCAAAAAAAAAAAAAAACATGCCATGCCGGTGGACGTACCTCTATACTGTGCTATACAGTCTATTTTAGGAGTACCCTTTTGTTGAAAAACAAACAGGATGTGATTGGTGACTTTGTGGAGGAGATAGGCCTTTCAGCGAGAAGATTGTGGGTTCGATACCGGCTTGGAGTCTTTCTCCATTGAGTTTGCAAATTCTCCCTGTGCAAGTGTGGGTTCTCTCCAGGTACCTTGGCTTCTACCCATAGTTCAAAGACATGACTGTTAGGTTAACTGGCTCCTCTAAATTCTCTTTAGATGTGAATGGTTGTTTGTCTCTATGTTGCGATGCAATAGACTGGCGACCTCTCCAGGGTATACCCTGTTTCTCACCCATTGAAAGCTGGAGATAGGCACCAGCAACCCTTGTGACCACAGCAGGGATCAATATGATGGAAAATGGATGAATAAGAAAGATGTTTTCTGGGTTGCCCCCAAATGTACTTGGCAAGAGTTTGATTTATCAGCTAACTCAGCAATTTGTGGAACAAACCAAGAAGTGGCAGTGGGATCCTATTGTTATATTTGTCTCCTTTAGACTTAGACTTGACTTTATTAATCCCTTGGGATTACTCCCTTCGGGAAATTGTATTTCCAGTAGCAGGAAAAATTGCACATACAAGAAAATAGAGGATGTTTAGGCACAGTATATACAATAGAAAAATAAAATCAATTAAATAAGATGTAGGAAGATGTATTGGGGGATGAGGATAGACAAATAAATACAGAGGGCTATAGCAAAAACAATGACTTAAATTAACAGTTATGTAGTGTATTGCACTTGGATGGTTGAGGAAAGAGAGTGTCCAGATTATAAAAACCACAGCGAGTATCTACAACTCCTTCACTTCTGTTCTCTTAACTCTATTTCCTGCTCCCCCCCAGAGAGGAGTTATAGAGCCTGATGGCATGAGGGACAAAGGAGTTCCTGAGTCTCTTGGTCCTACATTTGGGAAGGAGCAGCCTCCCACTGAACAGGCTCCTTTGGTTGCTGATGACGGTGTGCAGGGGATGACTGACATTGTCAATAATGTCCAGCAGTTTGTCCAGTGTCCTCCTCTCTGCCACCGTCACCATTGAGTCCAGTTTCATGCCGACCACAGAGCTGGCCACAGAGTCAATCTCATGAACAACCAATTAGCTGTAACTGAATGGATGGGTATTACTCCTGTAAAACTTAGGAACAATGATGAAACTGTCCTCAGCAGAAAATGTATCCGAGGTGTGCCAGGAAAATTTTTTTTGGAATTGTCACGGATGAAGTACACATCACAAACAAATGGTAAGTAAATGTAAAACACTGATAAGATATGTCACAGCTGTTACTGCTGCTGCAATTGAAATAAAAGCTGTCTCTGTCATAAAGCAGGACAGATGGACCAAGTATTCAAGGTGAGACAGCCAGTAGGAAAGTTCAAAATGTTTATTAACACAAACAGAACAGAGAACAGAACAGAAGCAAGCTGATGCGGATGTGTGGCTCACAGCTGCTGCAGGAGGGGTATGGGGCACTGCCCAATCTCAGACACTCTGGTTGTGGGAGAAAAGCAGGTAAGTGACAACCATCGTCTGACAGAAGAGGATAATCTCAGTGAGTCACTTACCTGGTTTAACAGTTCAGTCCATCTCCCTAAAAAGGGGTGCGATCCAGTCAATGGGCTGATAACTGACGCGGTGCGTGTCATCCAGAGTGTCCTCGGCGCTGCAGCCCTGGAGGACTTGCAGGAAGCCGATAAGAGTCAGGGGAAGACAGATCAGACAGGATCCAGGCTTCCAGGCATCCTAAGGGTTCCCAGGCAGGGTCAGAGTCCGACAGAGTCCAGAAACCCTCTTTCTACTGGCTGCCAGGATCCAGGACATGATTAAACTAAACAAACTGAACAGACAGACTAACAGTAAACAAATAATGATCTGTCCTGATCGCTTGGGCTGAACCGAATATAAGGCAAAGGAAACAGGGGAATGAAATAAATGATAATTACGGCAGGGAGGGAAAACAGCAGGTGAATGAAATAAACAATTAAGGTGGAGGAATCAGGCCAGATCATGACAGTCTCTTGGCGAATTACCCAATCAGCTTGAAAAATTGTACTGAATGTCCCTCCTTTTTGCGAACACTTTCCGCTGGAGACTTTTCAGATATATGCTGTGTAAAATTTCTAATGGAACTATACATATCACGTATATTTGAAGTGATGTATTAGAAAATAGCAGACTGATAAAAGGTGGTCTGTAAATCTCTGATCATCAGAGGCCTTTAGCACAATAACTACTGAAATAGTGCAAAAAATATTAGCCCCTTCAATTGATAGCTTTGTCAAATAATGTTTTATGGTTAGTCTTAAAAGTAGACAAAGTGTCTGCAAAATGAGAAAAACTGGTGGCTGGTTCCTGAGGAAAAAAAGCCTGATAAACAATAGACAGCAAATAAACAAAGCAATAATAAAGAACATTGGAAGAATTTGGCAGCAAAAGTTTGCACGGTTACAGTTTGTGTTTATTTTGTGATCACACTACTAAAAGAGGACTTTTATTGAATTGCAATGAGGTGTTTTATCTTGGGTTTAGTGTTCCCATGACAATCCCATGCTATCATTGTTCACCAGCTTTTTAGATGACATCCCGGCAAAAACATAATCATTTTTTTTTTTGCATTTAACATTGAACATTTCTTGATTTATTCATAGAATATAAATAACTAATCCTTTAAGGAGAAATATTTTGAGTATTTTCACCTACACACAGCCTTGTTTTTTTTCCCACGCTGAAATTTCCAAATGAATGTAGTATTTTTTTGCTGCCAAAAAAAGCATTGAAGCATATCCAACATAAGTAAGCAACATTAATAAAAAATCCTGGCACTATATTTCCCCTCTCATTGTGTGGTGTGATAATTGTTTCCGCAGTATGATACAAAATTTAATTTAATTTTAATTCTTCTCATCTATCTTAACCTGTCTTTTGATCATATTCTGTGATCAAACTTTAGATAGATGAATTCCTCCTATAAATACAGAGTTTATTTGTAAAGGAGGTATGCTTCTTTCAGGCCACTGAATTCTGTCAGGGCTTTAGGTGAACAAATAAAGAATTCCTCCCTGAGGGTCCAACACCACTGTTGACCTATCTTATCAGGGTTACATTGCTGAGATCCAGTATTCTTCTGCTGTTACAGAAAACGAATTGGAATGGCAGTGGAGCAAAAGTGGGAAGTCAGACAGTGTAGGTTCATCTGATAGTTCAGGCATCTTACAAGAAGCTCTAAGGATCTTTGAGTCTTTTGAGCTTGTTAAAGACAAAGCTGGGACATGTGATTGCAATCAGGGGGAAAAAATGTTGTGTGTAATAACGGCTTTTATATCAGCTATCTAAAAGTCTTTTGTGTGACTGACAGTCACAATTGGGTGCTGATTAGGAGGGTCACAGCATTGGGTATAAAAAGGACATGAGAAAACCTAATTTCTACCTAAGTGCATCCAAAGTAGCGAAGACTCATGACTGCTTCCTTGACCTGTATCTTTACACTGAAACTTGTGGAGATCGATGGATGTTGTGCTGCTGTGTGGTGGTAATAGCAGGCTATCTCAAGGCCTGCCAAGATTCAACTTAAACAGATCCCTCCCTCAGGCCACAAGATAAAAATCCCATCATGGCGAAAGATGAAGACTGATAGAAAAGCCGCCCCAGCCCGAGTCTTTATTTTGCTTTCGGCTGCTCAGTGGGGGTTTGTGTAAAATGCATCCATCTTTAAGTATAGCACATTTTCTGCATGTAGTGCATGAGTCCATTATGTCTGCATGGTTCAGCTGATTTTTATGATAATAGCTTATATATAATTTCTCTAGCATTCATTCTAGCATAATTAATGTGTGTAATTAAGATTTCCATTACAACAGAGCAGCTGCTGTTAGCTTCATGCAGATAATGGACTTAGATCGGACTAAGATAAATTTGCTTTGTTGATTAGGTTAGGAATTGCTTAGCTTCTTGTTTTATATAATGTAAGCAACCCAAGCAAATGACAGCTCTTGTTTTTTTACATCTGTTTGCCTGCCTAAGCTTAGTGCAATTGAAATACGTAATATAGCCTATTTTATAAAGCTCGATGCACACACACAACAATGTACACATTTTTTTTTCTTTTTTTTTTTTTAGAATTGTTCAGGTTGTTTATGTTAAAACTGGGAATAGGTGTTCAGACAGGTCACAGAGAGTGCTCAGCATCCCTCTGACATGAACACTACCAGTAATTACTGTGAATAAAATAATAACCCTGAGCTTTTATAAGAACTCCAATTGCTTTAATCAGGCAACAAAATCAAATTACATACTTTCATTAAATAGCATATAGTTTAGGGCAAAGGTTTAACCACTAAAAGTAAAACAAGGGAACGTTCACAAATAAAAAAAAAACATTTTCAGCACATTTTTAGCATTAAGGGGGCAGTCCTGTAGAATTGCACCTACTCTTACAGAGACACTTTTCAAAGGACTCAGTGGGTAGGTTGTTCCAATCAGAGTTTTCTCTGCGTCTTCTTTGGATTTATGCCACTGCCACTTATCTATCTTCCTCTCCTGTATCACAGTAACTTCGTATTTCCAAAAGTTTGTGTTCCCGATGACATGTTTTTTATTTTATTGTCTTACAGCCAAAAAATGTATAAGGTATTTTAATAGAAATTCATAGACAGAATAAAGGGGTTACATTTTAACACAGCCATTAAAGTATGGCATGTGTCACTATCAGTAGTGTATTACCCATTAATAAAGCCCCATAAAAACATAGCCTTTAAAGGCTGATCGATGTTTATAGAAAGATGGATTAGTCATTTTAAACAAAGAGCTCTTAGTGGCATAAAAAAACCTGAGCCTGGGTTAGAGTTTCATCTTTCAGCCAGAAAGATACTTTGACTATACAACTGGAGGGTTAGTGGAAGTAGTCCATGTTTTTTTTTAGTGGAAGCATTTAGATTCATTTTTCTTTATGTGCACTATACGTTTCAATTTGAAACATTTTAGAAAGACATTTCTATCATGCCCAAGGTCATTATCATACAAATTAACTATTATTTAGAAGGAATAATCCAAACAACCAAAAATATGAGAAAGCATATATTTGCCCCACATATTGCTTAAATTACTTTACATATAAGTAAATGGGGAAAATGAAATTTGTTGAAATTAGAAACTGCACCTTTCCACCAAGCTTTAAACCTAAACCAAATGAGTGTAACCAAAAGAGAAGTTTGGCTGACCTCTAATGTCCCATAATGGATTTTGCAGTAATATTAAACCCAAGGAACAATCTTCCAGTTAAAAGTAAGAAAGGTACATTTAACAGTTCCTGCATTCAATAGAGTGATTAATCTTAGTGCTAAATATTAGTTGATAGTCACTAGTTCAGTTGAGGGTGATGAGGGGGGATGGGATCCCCCTGAAAAAAAAAAATGGTCAAAATCATCGACCCTGTAAAACAGCCCACCCTTCCATCTCTCCTATTTTTAAAATAGATACTTAACTTGTAATGATATTTCATTTCATATCATAATGCATGCTTAAGGAGAGTAGTGGCCTAGTGGTTAGAGCATAGAGCTTGGAGCCTGAGGTTCTGAGTACGAGCCCACCTCCACCGTCTGCCACTCTGGCTCTCTGAGCAAGATTAACCCCCTGATTGCTTCTCCGGGTGCTACACGATGGCAACCCACTGCTCCCCAAGGGGATGTTTTTGATGTAGGTAAATTTCTCCAATGTAAGATCAATAAAGTTTGATTATTTATGTTGAGTAAACTAACTTAAATCTGAGTGCACAACTGCAAATACAAACAAGCAATGACATGATTGTTATTATTAATTGGTCGATGCCAGATGCCAGAGACAGAGCGGCAAAAGGGCGGGCATACACTGTACGATGTTTTCAATCTTTGTACTCAGCTACATCATAAACTGTACGGCGAAATCGCAGTGTTTAAAAGTTCACAGCTCACGATATATGTTCTTACACTGTACAGCCCGATGCTCTGACGAAAACTAACTGTTAACACTGAGAGATGGAGCTGTTCGGACTCGTCAATCTGGAAGCCAAATGTAGACAGTAGAAGAAGAATTCTGGTTAATCGGCTCGTAGCTCAAGATTTGTTCACAAACACCTTACAAGGGCTGATTGAATTTCGGACATGTTTGATTTTCCCCCGACTTTACAATTCCTGATCGGGAGGTGGTTGTCAGAGGCTGATCAACCCTCTATCCCCCTGTATACTAAACGACGCAGGACACACGATGAGGCTTTAACTCGGCCACATCAAAAAAATTCTCACACAACTGGAGAATTGGCCCTAAAAGGGGAAAAACTCGTACAGTGTATGCCCGCCGTAAGATTTAGCAAGAATGACATCTTGGGGAGTAGTATAAAGATCCATTTTTTTGTCATGTGTGTTGGTCCTCCTGTCAAATAGTTCAAATCAGATTTTTATGTCAAGTCTTGGCTTCAAATTCAGGACGATAGTGTTTGGATATCAAGAAACTAAAAAGAGAGTAGAAGATTCAAAAAATGTTGAAATAGCGAATGCTGTTGGAAATTTTTTTTATAGCTGTTATGAAAATACAGTTGGCTAGACATAATTTGAGAGGTTCAAGAAGTCTCATTTTGATTTTCATCTTCTTTTGACGAAGAATTCACATGAATTACTTAGTTTTTATCAACTCAACTAATGATAATAGTTAATATCTATCACAGAGTGGCAGAGACTCCACAAGCACAGCAAACTTAGGGAACAGTTCTCCTCCTTTGTTGCAGATGAATAAGCAATAAGTTCATAAAGAATGCAAATAATGAAAAAGAAAAGTAATGCTATTTGGGTGATTCTCTGAATTCGGTGCACTTTTTGTCCCCAAAGGTTTACCTCAAAGATTTTCATATAAGGTAAACAATAAAGAGAATTAAAAAAGAACAAATGGAAAGATCCATGTGTCTCTGCTTTATAACACACATCTATATCCTAAAATTTACATTTTTAAAGATTTTATGGGCTGCAGAAGATCAGAGGTAAGTGAGATGAGCATGTCCCCTCGCACCTAAAGTACTTTTTCACTGAATGTAAAACAAATAAAATAGCTAGAAAAATCTGATTTTTTTCTGCTAAAATTATTATTTGCATGTGTACTCAAAGCTTAATAAAAGAAATACGAGAAAAATAAACAAATTATTGACAAAATAGCACTATTTGATCATGTCCCTCAGTTTTTGTTCAACCCCGTAACGACATACCAATGTCCCCTTTTTTAAAATATTGCTTCAGTCCAACTTCAACCACACACAGGAAGTGACATCACTCAAGTCTTTTCCCTCTCAAACTGTGAAGAGAGGTAAGTGTAGGCTTACTTTCTCACCTACATTTTATTGTTTTTATCAATAAATTAGCATCGTCAACCTCAACCTTTCAACACTGTTACATGTATAAATGATATTTAATATTGTTTGGGAAAAATAAAAAAATTATCTTTGAAAAATACTTGAATTTCTTGTTTTTCACATGCCATAAGCTACACCATACTGCTAGCTAATGTGGACTTATAACTACTTTTAGCTTTAATCTTCAACCCTGTAACATTCAACCCCATAACAAAAAACACTGTTACAGGGTTGAATTATTGTTTCGGGGTTGAAGTTTGTTCTTTTGTTAAGCAAGTCCGTCCCTTTTCTCTAAATGTTATTTCATACATTATTTTCAGATATCTGATGGCTAAATCAAATGCAGAGAGGCAAAGAGAATACAGGGTGAAAAGAAATGCAGATTCACAGAGAAGAGAAGAATACCTCAGGAAAGAGCGTGAGCGATGGAAAAAATATAGAGAAGCAGGGAAAAAGAAATCAATCAGTGACCTGAGTAAGAGAGCTTGAAGACGTAAGCAGAGGGAGTGGCGGAAAGCTAAGGAGCCACAGAAAAGGAAGGCTGAGATTGAAAATGTTTGGTCTGCCTCTCTAACCCCTCCACATACTCATGAATGTGATATTCAAGACGAAATCCAAGCCAGACCAGGGTCCTCACAGTGAGGGAAATATAGTTTGAAGTATAGTTGACTTTAATGATGATAGTTTTAGAAACACTACTTTTTACTCTGCTTTAAACATGACTAATATGTTTGTTGTAGTAGTTCCTAAGAAATGAACATTTGTAACATGGAAGCTATGGTTTATTGCTTTTAGAATACACACACACCCCCCCCCACACACACACACACATATATATACACACACATATATAGTAAGCCTTGTGGTCAGTCATTGCACCATAATATGTCTCTAGTCATGTAACTACTAATATGCAGAACTAATGATTTCTTTTCCATTTATTTTATGGTTTCATTTTAGTCATTCAGCAGGCAAGAAAGCATCCAGAAAAGCAAGAGATAAACTGCGCAAAGAAATAGAAGAACTAAAAAGGAAACTCAAACATCAGAAGAAGCTCAAAGAAAAATATAATAAAAGACTCCAGCGAGCAACTATTAATAAAGATTCTCCAAGATCCAAAGTTTGTCAGTTGCTGAAAAACTGTACTGTAAACAGCAAGGTGAGGAAAACTTTACTGCACCATGAAGCCATAATTTGTGACATCAGGAGGAAGTACAAGAATGCCAGATATGAAAAAGGAAAAAAAAAAGTTGCAGAGGTGGTTGTTGGGAAGATAGTCAAGAAATACAGGCTGCAGAGTTGGTCTGAGAAAATATTGGGCTTAAGCGTAGGACCTTGTGTGAAAATGAAGACCAGAGCATTGTTAAACGGATTTCAGAGAGAGATTTTGCTTACAGCATTCAGCCTATACTGTTCATTTAAATAATTTTTAAAGAGTATTCAATATTACATCCAAAATGCTTATTTTCTCGTTTGTTTTAATGCATTAAATTAAATTTAAATTTGATTAAATGTTTTGTGATTCTTTCAACCCTGTTACAGTGTGAGCCACCTTGTTACGATGTGTTCAACCCTGTTACGTGATACATTTTCAGACTTTTTGTGATAATAATAACAAATATGAGATAAATGCTAGCTGAACTTTCTGTAAAGTTCAGAGGACAAAAGAGAAAATATATGAAAACTTAATCTGATGTTTACGTTAAAGTATATTTTTATGATTAATGAAGACTGTAGGTATATAAAGAGGCCATATCATACCTGACAGTCACAAATGATTATTTACAATGAAAAAAATCTACTTATAATTGGTTATTTTATATAAGGGACAAATGATTACTAAGGCACTAGAAGAATAAGTTTTAATATGTTTTGGGATTGTACCCACACAGAAACTCAATTGTCCCGTTACAGGGTTGAATTTAAAACAACATATGTGACAAAAAAAATGAGAATAATCTTCGGGATTGCATGCCTAAGGTGGGAAAACATATTTTCTCAGAGGTTAAAATAGTCCTAAATCAGACACCATGATCAAAAGCAAAATTTTTTGTGACATTTTTTTCAGTAATCACAAGATCAAAAGTGCACCGAATTCAGAGAATCACCCATTTACAATTCTATATTTGTATATATGATCAAGAATTACCTCAAAAGACATAGCTGACATTTAAGGAGAAGATCAGAAAAAGTAATGACCCTAGGAACTGATTACCAAAGCACATCACACATTTAAGGTTTTGAAAACCTTACATAAATTCCCATACACAGTTGTGCTCTAATTTGCTTTGGTCTTCTAGGTAAAATCCTGTAAAAAACACTGAAGTCTGTAGTTGCAACTAAATGGGAAAATACTTATTTAGAAAATGTGAAAAAAGCTTTTTTACGGTATGTGTGCCTACATGGGCTTAGACAAGTATTGTGAGAATGAGGTACCTTTGCTTACATGTTGTTGTTTTTTTCTTTCTTTTACTGCAGACTACATCGATACATCCTGCTTATGTTGAATTTTCATAGTGCCAAATAGGTGTTTATGTTTTGCAGTGTTCTAAGAAACAAACATGCCTGTCTATGATTATTTGCAACTCAGTCTTGTTTAAAAAAGCATTTAATTAAAGCATTTTAGTGTCAGTATGATTTCTGAAGTGTTAATTTCTGAAAATGCATGTGTGCTAACACTATTGTGTTTGCTGTTTCTGCTTTACAGCTTCTCTCAGATCACAGCATGTAACCTGAATATTTTTAGAGAAAGGACATCTCTATGGCAATTAGATCACAATTTCTGTTTTACATACTTAAAGGGCACAGTAAGAATCACAAATCTACAGAAAAGCCAGGTTTAGTAAAACAGTCAGCTGCTGTATTCAGGATCATTTAATCTACTTTAAATGATAGGGGTATAAAAAGCTGCTGAATAAATTGATAAAATATGGTTTAATTTGAAAGGATTTGTCACTCTATTGCTGTCACATGCAATATAATTTTGACAAATAAAGCTCATAAGATTCAGATTCTATAAAATGACTTCTACGTTTAAGCTTTAAATGCTGCATTGATTGAACATGTCCCTTAAGTTCCTCCTAATGTAACAGCATCACCTTTTTCTTGAACCACAATGCTCATAAAAATAAATTAATCCAATTAAACTAATCCATTCTAAATACCAAAGCCATCCTTCAAAATATCAAACTACTCAGTTATGAGGAAGTGTGGGTTGATCTGTTTTATCCTTTCCCATATTTGAATTCATACTTCTTTTGCGATATCAATTTCTCTTAAAGTTCACAGATGGCTCAATCTTTAACATTTGATTAGGGCAATATAACATTAAACGGGCCATTAGGACAGTGTTAATCTGTTATCTTTGGAGAACATATTTCCTGCCTACACCTGGAAGACAACATATAATACATAATAACAGAAGAAAAATGTCACAGAAAAGCCAATTATATAGAGCTAATTATAAAAAAAAATGGATACATTTAATTTTACTGCCAGATTTTTTTTCACTGATATCTGAGGAGCCACACCACAATTGTTTTACTACTTGTATCTAATTTATTCTGGATGTGTAAAAATAATACAAATATTGACAATGAACTGAATTAATGAGACATATTGCATGCATAAAATTGCCTTATGTTGGTCAGTAATATAATAAATACTACTGACTAATAGTGACACATAAAAACTAAGAATAAGTGCATTTCTCCCTGCAATACTTTTATCAGTTGCAGATCACAAAGGGTGTCTCTGTTTGCTATTAATATTTTAGGAATCTGTCCACTAAAATATGTATTCCCCTCATCAACATGTGTCTGATAAGAGCCCCCGTTCATTTAATATTTCCTCTTCCTTACATCAATTTTTAAACATAAATCCATATTGAAATGCATTTTTACATAAATATTGTAGTTAAATTAACTTTTGCCAAAGTCTGTACATTGTGGGTAATGTTATTGCATTGACCAAACTAGATTTTAATAGATTGGCCTAATAGAAAATGCATTCCATTAGAATAAAGCAAATTAGGTCAACTCAAATGCAGGGACTAATTCTTAACACAACCAAAAATTGTGCTTGTGTAGAATTTTTCTCTTTTGAGTTTTTGTGGCACTAGTGCCCTGTTTTTTTAACAGTATGCTGACAGGAAAGGGGGGAGAGACATGTGGCAAAGTACCACAAGTCGTATTCAAACCCGGGTCAGCCACGTCAAGGACTAAGGCCTCGTTACATGGGTTGTGCACACTAACCACTGCACAACCTGCACAGAGTTCTTCAATTGGTTCTTGATATTTCCAAAATAGAAGACAGACCATCTTATGCACTGGACATGTTTCTTAAATAATTTAAAAGGTAGAAAATTGGCCTACTTAGGCACAAATAATATTTTGTCCCTCTGAAAAATGCATGAAAATTACTCTTTATAGAATAATTTTAAGTAAAAACAACCTAATCTCCACAGCGAGGATGATGAGAGTGTCCTGATGGGTCTAATACTTTTTGCCCACATGCAGAAAACTCACAGAGAGATCATCAAAGTTTGAAAGTTTATTATTTTCCTTTAAATAAAAGACAGAAACCAGGTTATCTCAGCTTGGTGTGTCCAGCAGGTAAGTTATTGGTGGCACAGAAGAGCAGCGGAGCAGACTGTCAACTTAAAATCTTGATGTGGTTAAAGCTCAGAAGAGGTGAGTAGTGGAACTCTCAGCGTGTCGAGAGGTTTTCTTCCAGGGCTGGAAGGCCTTGCAAAATCCCAGAGGATCTGTAGGTTTCCTGCCAAAGATTCACGAGAGAAAAAAAGGTAAGAGCATGAATTCACAAGAAAAGTTCTGAGATTTACTCAGCTAAAGCTCAGAGGGGCTAGAGTACCCAAAACAGGCAAACACTCTGGCGAAGAGGTTCTTCTTATTGTGAGGTTTTATGGCGATTGACAAACTAGTGTAAAATGCATTACCGCCACCAACTGATAAAGCAAGGAAACAGGAAACGACTCACCCCCAGAAAAAAAATAAAAAAAATAAAATGTATATATTTCACAGTTTAAATCTTTGACTTCAGATACTTTTCTGCAGCTTTCACTATTATTTAGATTTTTTTTTTTAGGTTTTTCTTGTTGTCTGAGCACTACAATTGATCACTTCTACCATGAAATGAAAAAAATATTTTTTACAATCAATTAATTTTCAGTTTTGGGAGGCTGCTCCAGAGGTTTTGAATTTGCTATGTGCTGAACTGTAGGTTTGGGTTTTTCTGACTGGGAGGGATCCTTTTTGTAGCTTCAGCGTAAGTTATACAGAGTTAACTTCACAGCCACGATATGCAGCAGTATGTTCTCCACCACAGTTACAGCATTTGATCTTAGCTTCTTTCCCACATTTTCCATATTCGTGCTCTCCAGTACACCTTCCACATCACTGTTTTCCTTTGCATACTGCTGCTATATGTCCAAGTTTTTGGCATTTCAAGCATCTCAAAGGTGGAGGATTGTACATTTTGAGACTGTAACTCATATATCCAATGAAAACTTTGCTGGGTAATTTAATCAACACAGATAAGCTATCACACCTTTCTCCTTTTGTTGTTTAACCTTTTACCTTCTTTTACTTTTGCACTACTTATGTTTTCTTTAATCTCTTTTTCAGATACTTTAAGAGGAACTCCTCCAATGACTCCCCTACTAATCCTTTTGTTCTCCACCAAGCTGCACTGAATTCTTAACCCCCTCAATCTTTTTAATTCGTATTGCTTTGCCTTGCTGAGTGCTGTCTCTGCAGTTGATTAACAGGTCTCCACTACACAGTATTCTGGCACTTCTCCTATAAGTTTATTTATCGATTTGTTAACTGAACCGGATTCAAATATGCAAAACAGTATTTCTGATTAACTAGCTTGAATATGATTTTGTATTCATTTTGTTTGTTTCCTGTGGAATTTCTAGATTGTTCATCACTTGACTGTTCTGAACTGGACTCCCCTTCAATTGATCTCTGCTTTTTCCGCTTTTTCTCATTTTTGATGCGACTCTCTTCCAATCTTCTTCGTGACGGCCCAGAACATTTTTCCACAAGCGACTTTAAAACATGCGCCATGCACCAAACAAGCAGCTGACCATGAGATCTGACCAGGAGATGTTGCTACTCTATAGATCTTAATGTTCACAAACAATGACAGAAAGAATATTTTGGTACAACGATCGATGTTAAAAAAGGAATGGTTGGAGAACAGATAAAATAAAGTGGGGAAATTTTGAACTGCTACTACGGTATTTCAAAATATGACGGCCAGAGTACTCTTCAATCTATCTGTGAAGATCCTCAGTCGTCAAGGTCGTGGTTAAGCTAGAAAAAGTTCAATTTAGGCAAATGGAGGTGACATTTCACCTCTCTTCCAAGAGGCCTTGTATGAAGCATGTAGGAGTCAATCTGCCATTATCAAAAATGTCATTTCTATCACTATGAGCTATCTACAGTGAAAATGAGCTGAAGGAGCCATTTAGGTATCTTGTTAGATTGGAGTGGAGCTCAGTCGACTACCTTATTTTTCCTGGTAGAATTACACATTAGCAACCATTCAAAATGTCTCGTCCCAGTCAAATGCCATCCAAATGGCAGCCAACTTCCCTGCATCTCCCAGCAGAATCCCTTCCAACTTCCAGCCACTGGCCTTCTCATTGGCAATAATATTTTTTTTTAAGTAGTAGCAATTCAAAATGGCCCTTCCCAGTCAAATACCAGCAGAATGGCATTCCACCTCCCTGCATCCCCCAGCACAATCCTCTCCAACTTCCAGCCACTGGCCTTCTCACAGGCTTTCATACTTTTTTACTCACAATGGACTGCTAATCCATTGTGCTCTGCACGCATGGGTTCGAATCCCATCCTTGTCGAAAGCATGATCTTCTAGAGTTACTGTGAGCATGAGACCTACTCTATCAAACAAATGTCTTTATGTACTTTAAAAACTGTATCACTTTATGTTTCTTTTAACACTGTTATTCTATTAGCATCTTGGTAAATAAGGTATTGTATGCTGATTTCTTTAACTATCTTGTTAGATTGGAGTGGAGCTCAGTCGACCACCTTATTCTTCCTGGTAGAATTATACATTGGCAACCACTAAAAATGGCCCGTTCCAGTCAAATGCCAGCCGAATGGCAGCCAACTTACCTGCATCTCCCAGCAGAATCCCGGCCAACTTCCAGCCACTGGCCTTTTCATTGGCAATAATATTTTTTTACTCTTACTCCACTCTTTCATTGAATTACAGGGTCTGACCAGGAGATGGTGCTTCTCTATAGATCTTAATGTTCACCAATAATGACAGAAAGAATATGTTAGTATTTCAAAATATGATGGCCAGAGTACTCTTCAATCTATCTGTGAAGATCCTCAGTCGTCAAGGTCGTGGTTAAGCTAGAAAAAGTTCAATTTAGGCAAATGGAGGTGACATTTCACCTCTCTTCCAAGAGGCCTTGTATGAAGCATGTAGGAGTCAATCTGCCATTATCAAAAATGTCATTTCTATCACTATGAGCTATCTACAGTGAAAATGAGCTGAAGGAGCCATTTAGGTATCTTGTTAGATTGGAGTGGAGCTCAGTCGACTACCTTATTTTTCCTGGTAGAATTACACATTAGCAACCATTCAAAATGTCTCGTCCCAGTCAAATGCCATCCAAATGGCAGCCAACTTCCCTGCATCTCCCAGCAGAATCCCTTCCAACTTCCAGCCACTGGCCTTCTCATTGGCAATAATATTTTTTTTTAAGTAGTAGCAATTCAAAATGGCCCTTCCCAGTCAAATACCAGCAGAATGGCATTCCACCTCCCTGCATCCCCCAGCACAATCCTCTCCAACTTCCAGCCACTGGCCTTCTCACAGGCTTTCATACTTTTTTACTCACAATGGACTGCTAATCCATTGTGCTCTGCACGCATGGGTTCGAATCCCATCCTTGTCGAAAGCATGATCTTCTAGAGTTACTGTGAGCATGAGACCTACTCTATCAAACAAATGTCTTTATGTACTTTAAAAACTGTATCACTTTATGTTTCTTTTAACACTGTTATTCTATTAGCATCTTGGTAAATAAGGTATTGTATGCTGATTTCTTTAACTATCTTGTTAGATTGGAGTGGAGCTCAGTCGACCACCTTATTCTTCCTGGTAGAATTATACAGTGGCAACCACTAAAAATGGCCCGTTCCAGTCAAATGCCAGCCGAATGGCAGCCAACTTACCTGCATCTCCCAGCAGAATCCCGGCCAACTTCCAGCCACTGGCCTTTTCATTGGAAATAATATTTTTTTACTCTTACTCCACTCTTTCATTGAATTACAGGGTCTGACCAGGAGATGGTGCTTCTCTATAGATCTTAATGTTCACCAATAATGACAGAAAGAATATGTTAGTATTTCAAAATATGATGGCCAGAGTACTCTTTAATCTATCTGTGAAGATCCTCAGTCATCCAGGTCCTGGTCCAGGTAGAAAAAATTTAAGTTTAGTACTTGAGGTCAAAGAACTGATAGAGGAAGAAGCCCCTTAGTGTTGACTTAGCAAGAGACATATGGAAGGGCTTATTATATGACTTTAAAGGCAGACAATTGGAGAATGCAGGCATCGATCCCTCTACCTCTTGTACGCTAAGCAAGCGCTCTACCATTTAAGCTAATTCCCCATGTTCTGCCATCTGAAGAGAACTGTCATCGTGATTGATTCTCTCAAAACGTGTAGGACACCACATGGATAATCGAGTGATCCTTAGATTGGATTAGATGAGCTTTATTGATCTCACAGCGGAGAAATTCACTGGTCACCCTTAACAGTCCACGATTTTGTTTCACGTCTAGAAGGCCCAATCAGAGACGACGTGGCCGAGAGGCTAAGGCGATGGACTACTAATCCATTATGCTCTGCACGCATGGGTTGGAATCCCATCCTCGTTGAAAACACTCTCTTATAGAGTTCCTGTGAGATGAGACGTACTCTATCAAACAAATGTCTTCTCACGGGCTTGCATACATTTTTATTCTGATTCCACCCTTTCACTGAATTACAGGGTCTGACCAGGAGATGTTGCTTCTCTGTAGATCTTAATGTTCACAAACAATGACAGAAAGAATATTTTCTTACAACGATTGATGTTTAAAAAGGGAATGGTAGGAGACCAGCCAAGGAAAGTGGGGAAATTTCGAACGGCTACTGCTGTATTTCAAAATATGATGGCCAGAGTACTCTTTAATCTATCTGTGAAGATTCTCAGTCATCAAGGTCATGGTTAAGCTAGAAAAAGTTCAATCTAGGCAACTGGATGTGACATTTCATCGCTCTTCCAAGAGGCCTTGTATGAAGCATGTAGGAGTCAATCTGCAATTATCAAAGAACTGATAGAGGGAACATAATGTGTTGAAATGTCATTTCTAGGTTAAGCTAGAAAAACAATGAATCCCATCCTCGTCAAAAACACTCTTATAGAGTTCCTGTGAGATGAGACGTACTCTATCAAACAGATGTCTTTACTTTATGATTCCTTTAACACTGTTATTCTATTAGTATCTTGGTAAATAAGGTATTGTATAGTGATTTCTTTAACTATCTTGTTAGATTGGAGTGGAGCTCAGTCGACCACCTTATTCTTCTTGGTAGAATTACACAGTAGCAACTATTCGAAATGGCCCATTCCAGTCAAATGCCAGCCATATGGCTGCTAACTTACCTGTGAGATGAGACATACTCTATCAAACAAATGTCTTCTCACGGGCTTGCATACATTTTTACTCTGATTCCACCCTTTCACTGAATTACAGGGTCTGACCAAGAGATGGTGCTTCTCTATAGATCTTAATGTTCACAAATAATGACAGAAAGAATATTTAAGTATAAATGTTGATGTTTCAAAAAGGAACAATAGGAGACCAGCCAAGGAAAGTGGGGAAATGTCGAACGGCTACTACTGTATTTCAAAATATAATGGCCAGATTACTCTTTAATCTATCTGTGAAGATCCTCAGTCATCCAGGTCATGGTCAAGCTAGAAAAAAGTCAATTTTAGGACTGGACGTGACATTACACCTCTCTTGCAAGAGTCCTTGTATGAAGCATGTAGGAGTCAATCTGCCATTGTCAAAGAACTGATAGAGGAAGAAGCCCCTTAGTATTGACTTAACAAGAGAGACATATGGAAAGCCTTGTTATATGACTTTAAAGGCAGAAAATTGGAGAATGCACGCATGGGTTCGAATCCCATCCTCGTCGAAAACACTCTCTTATAGAGTTCCTGTGAGATGAGACGTACTCTATCAAACAAATGTCTTTACTTTATGATTCCTTTAACACTGTTATTCTATTAGTATCTTGGTAAATAAGGTATTGTATAGTGATTTCTTTAACTATCTTGTTAGATTGGAGTGGAGCTCAGTCAACCAACTTATTCTTCTTGGTAGAATTACACAGTAGCAAGCATTCAAAATGGCCCATTCCAGTTAAATGCCAGCCAAATGGCTGCTAACTTACCTGTGAGATGAGACGTACTCTATCAAACAAATGTCTTCTCACAGGCTTGCATACATTTTTACTCTGATTCCACCCTTTCACTTAATTACAGGGTCTGACCAGGAGATGTTGCTTCTCTGTAGATCTTAATGTTCACAAACAATGACAGAAAGAATATTTTATTACAACGATTGATGTTTCAAAAAGGAATGGTAGGAGACCAGCCAAGGAAAGTGGGGAAATGTCGAACGGCTACTACTGTATTTCAAAATATGATGGCCAGAGTACTCTTTAATCTATCTGTTAAGATCCTCAGTCATCCAGGTCATGGTCAAGCTAGAAAAAAGTCAATTTTAGGACTGGACGTGACATTACACCTCTCTTGCAAGAGTCCTTGCATGAAGCATGTAGGAGTCAATCTGCCATTGTCAAAGAACTGATAGAGGAAGAAGCCCCTTAGTATTGACTTAGTATCACTTTATGTTTCTTTTAACACTGTTATTCTATTAGCATCTTGGTAAATAAGGTATTGTATGCTGATTTCTTTAACTATCTTGTTAGATTGGAGTGGAGCTCAGTCGACCACCTTATTCTTCCTGGTAGAATTATACAGTGGCAACCATTCAAAATGGCACGTCCCAGTCAAATGCCTTCTTATTGGCAATAATATTTTTTTACTCTTACTCTACTCTTTTACTGAATTACAGGGTCTGACCAGGAGATGGTGCTTCTCTATAGATCTTAATGTTCACAAATAATGACAGAAAGAATATTTTAGTACAAATGTTGATGTTTCAAAAAGGAAAGGTAGGAGACCAGCCAAGGAAAGTGGGGAAATGTCGAACGGCTACTACTGTATTTCGAAATATGATGGCCAGAGTACTCTTTAATCTATATGTGAAGATCCTCAGTCATCCAGGTCATGGTCAAGCAATAATATTTTTTTACTCTTGCTCCACTCTTTCACTGAATTACAGGGTTTGACCAGGAGATGTTGCTTCTCTGTAGATCTTAATGTTCACAAATAATGACAGAAAGAATATTTTAGTACAAATGTTGATGTTTCAAAAAGGAAAGGTAGGAGACCAGCCAAGGAAAGTGGGGAAATGTCGAACGGCTACTACTGTATTTCAAAATATGATGGCCAGAGTACTCTTTAATCTATCTGTTAAGATCCTCAGTCATCCAGGTTATGGTCAAGCTAGAAAAAAGTCAATTTTAGGACTGGACGTGACATTACACCTCTCTTGTAAGAGTCCTTGTATGAAGCATGTAGGAGTCAATCTGCCATTGTCAAAGTACTGATAGTGGAAGAAGCCACTTAGTGTTGACTTAGCAAGAGAGACATATGGAAAGCCTTGTTATATGACTTCAAAGGCAGCCAATTGGAGAATGCAGTTATCGATCCCACTACCTCTTGCACGCTAAGCAAGGGCTCTACCATTTAAGCTATTCCCCATGTTCTGCCATCTGAAGAGAACTGTGATCGTGATTGATTCTCTCAAAATGTGTAGGCCACCACATGGATCATCGAGTGATTCTTAGATTAGATTAGATAAGCTTTATTGATCTCACAGCGGAGAAATTCACTGGTCACTGGTCACCATTAACAGTCCACGATTTTGTTTCACGTCTAGCAGGACCAATCAGAGACGAGGTGGCCGAGAGGTTAAGGCGATGGACTGCTAATCCATTGTGCTCTGCACGCATGGGTTCGAATCCCATCCTCGTCGAAAACACTCTCTTATAGAGTTCCTGTGAGATGAGACGTACTCTATCAAACAAATGTGTTTGTTTCCCTTAACGCTGGTGTATCTTGGTAAATAAGGTATTGTATGCTGATTTTTTTAAGTATCTTGTTAGATTGGAGTGGAGCTCAGTCGACCACCTTATTCTTCCTGGTAGAATTATACAGTGGCAACCATTCAAAATGGCACGTCCCAGTCAAATGCCAGCCGAATGGAAGCCAACTTACCTGCATCTCCCAGCAGAATCCCCACCAACTTCCAGCCACTGGCCTTCTTATTGGCAATAATATTCTTTTACTCTTACTCTACTCTTTTACTGAATTACAGGGTCTGACCAGGAGATGGTGCTTCTCTATAGATCTTAATGTTCACAAATAATGACAGAAAGAATATTTCAGTACAAATGTTGATGTTTCAAAAAGGAAAGGTAGGAGACCAGCCAAGGAAAGTGGGGAAATGTCGAACGGCTACTACTGTATTTCAAAATATGATGGCCAGAGTACTCTTTAATCTATATGTGAAGATCCTCAGTCATCCAGGTCATGGTCAAGCAATAATATTTTTTTACTCTTGCTCCACTCTTTCACTGAATTACAGGGTCTGACCAGGAGATGGTGCTTCTCTATGGATCTTAATGTTCACAAATAATGACAGAAAGAATATTTTAGTACAAATGTTGATGTTTCAAAAAGGAACAATAGGAGACCAGCCAAGGAAAGTGGGGAAATGTCGAACGGCTACTACTGTATTTCAAAATATGATGGCCAGAGTACTCTTTAATCTATATGTGAAAATCCTCAGTCATCCAGGTCATGGTCAAGCAATAATATTTTTTTACTCTTGCTCCACTCTTTCACTGAATTACAGGGTCTGACCAGGAGATGGTGCTTCTCTATAGATCTTAATGTTCACAAATAATGACAGAAAGAATATTTTAGTACAAATGTTGATGTTTCAAAAAGGAACAATAGGAGACCAGCCAAGGAAAGTGGGGAAATGTCGAACGGCTACTACTGTATTTCAAAATATGATGGCCGGAGTACTCTTTAATCTATCTGTGAAGATCCTCAGTCATCCAGGTTATGGTCAAGCTAGAAAAAAGTCAATTTTAGGACCGTGAGAAATTCACTGGTCACACTTAACAGTCCACGATTTTGTTTCACGTCTAGCAGGACCAATCAGAGACGAGGTGGCCGAGAGGTTAAGGTGATGGACTGCTAATCCATTGTGCTCTGCACGCATGGGTTTGAATCCCATCCTCGTCGAAAACACTCTCTTATAGAGTTCCTGTGAGATGAGACGTACTCTATCCAACAAATGTGTTTATGTTTCCCTTAACGCTGGTGTCCATTAGTATCTTGGTAAATAAGGTATTGTATGCTGATTTTTTTAAGTATCTTGTTAGATTGGAGTGGAGCTCAGTCGACCACCTTATTCTTCCTGGTAGAATTATACATTAGAAACCATTCAAAATGGCCCGTCCCAGTCAAATGCCATCCAAATGGCAGCCAACTTCCCTGCATCTCCCTTGCAGAATCCCTTCCAACTTACAGCCACTGGCCTTCTCATTGGCAATTAAAAATTTTTTTTATGTAGTAGCCATTCAAAATGGCCATTCCGAGTCAAATAGCAGCAGAATGGCATTCCACCTCCCTGCATCTCTATCAAACTCTATCAAACAAATGTCTTAATGTACTATAAAAACTGTATCACTTTATGTTTCTTTTAACAGTTATTCTATTAGCATCTTGGTAAATAAGGTATTGTATGCTGATTTCTTTAACTATCTTGTTAGATTGGAGTGGAGCTCAGTCGACCACCTTATTCTTCCTGGTAGAATTATACAGTGGCAACCATTCAAAATGGCACGTCCCAGTCAAATGCCAGCCGAATGGAAGCCAACTTACCTGCATCTCCCAGCAGAATCCCGTCCAACTTCCAGCCACTGGCCTTCTTATTGGCAATAATATTTTTTTACTCTTACTCTACTCTTTTACTGAATTACAGGGTCTGACCAGGAGATGGTGCTTCTCTATAGATCTTAATGATCACAAATAATGACAGAAAGAATATTTTAGTACAAATGTTGATGTTTCAAAAAGGAAAGGTAGGAGACCAGCCAAGGAAAGTGGGGAAATGTCGAACGGCTACTACTGTATTTCAAAATATGATGGCCAGAGTACTCTTTAATCTATATGTGAAGATCCTCAGTCATCCAGGTCATGGTCAAGCAATAATATTTTTTTACTCTTGCTCCACTCTTTCACTGAATTACAGGGTCTGACCAGGAGATGTTGCTTCTCTGTAGATCTTAATGTTCACAAACAATGACAGAAAGAATATTTTATTACAAAGATTGATGTTTCAAAAAGGAATGGTAGGAGACCAGCCAAGGAAAGTGGGGAAATGTCGAACGGCTACTACTGTATTTCAAAATATGATGGCCAGAGTACTCTTTAATCTATCTGTTAAGATCCTCAGTCATCCAGGTTATGGTCAAGCTAGAAAAAAGTCAATTTTAGGACTGGACGTGACATTACACCTCTCTTGTAAGAGTCCTTGTATGAAGCATGTAGGAGTCAATCTGCCATTGTCAAAGTACTGATAGTGGAAGAAGCCACTTAGTGTTGACTTAGCAAGAGAGACATATGGAAAGCCTTGTTATATGACTTCAAAGGCAGCCAATTGGAGAATGCAGTTATCGATCCCACTACCTCTTGCACGCTAAGCAAGGGCTCTACCATTTAAGCTATTCCCCATGTTCTGCCATCTGAAGAGAACTGTGATCGTGATTGATTCTCTCAAAATGTGTAGGCCACCACATGGATCATCGAGTGATTCTTAGATTAGATTAGATAAGCTTTATTGATCTCACAGCGGAGAAATTCACTGGTCACCATTAACTGTCCACGATTTTGTTTCACGTCTAGCAGGACCAATCAGAGACGAGGTGGCCGAGAGGTTAAGGCGATGGACTGCTAATCCATTGTGCTCTGCACGCATGGGTTCGAATCCCATCCTCGTCGAAAACACTCTCTTATAGAGTTCCTGTGAGATGAGACGTACTCTATCAAACAAATGTGTTTGTTTCCCTTAACGCTGGTGTATCTTGGTAAATAAGGTATTGTATGCTGATTTTTTTAAGTATCTTGTTAGATTGGAGTGGAGCTCAGTCGACCACCTTATTCTTCCTGGTAGAATTATACAGTGGCAACCATTCAAAATGGCACGTCCCAGTCAAATGCCAGCCGAATGGAAGCCAACTTACCTGCATCTCCCAGCAGAATCCCCACCAACTTCCAGCCACTGGCCTTCTTATTGGCAATAATATTTTTTTACTCTTACTCTACTCTTTTACTGAATTACAGGGTCTGACCAGGAGATGGTGCTTCTCTATAGATCTTAATGTTCACAAAGAATGACAGAAAGAATATTTTAGTACAAATGTTGATGTTTCAAAAAGGAAAGGTAGGAGACCAGCCAAGGAAAGTGGGGAAATGTCGAACGGCTACTACTGTATTTCAAAATATGATGGCCAGAGTACTCTTTAATCTATATGTGAAGATCCTCAGTCATCCAGGTCATGGTCAAGCAATAATATTTTTTTACTCTTGCTCCACTCTTTCACTGAATTACAGGGTCTGACCAGGAGATGTTGCTTCTCTGTAGATCTTAATGTTCACAAACAATGACAGAAAGAATATTTTATTACAACGATTGATGTTTCAAAAAGGAATGGTAGGAGACCAGCCAAGGAAAGTGGGGAAATGTCGAACGGCTACTACTGTATTTCAAAATATGATGGCCAGAGTACTCTTTAATCTATCTGTTAAGATCCTCAGTCATCCAGGTTATGGTCAAGCTAGAAAAAAGTCAATTTTAGGACTGGACGTGACATTACACCTCTCTTGTAAGAGTCCTTGTATGAAGCATGTAGGAGTCAATCTGCCATTGTCAAAGTACTGATAGTGGAAGAAGCCACTTAGTGTTGACTTAGCAAGAGAGACATATGGAAAGCCTTGTTATATGACTTCAAAGGCAGCCAATTGGAGAATGCAGTTATCGATCCCACTACCTCTTGCACGCTAAGCAAGGGCTCTACCATTTAAGCTATTCCCCATGTTCTGCCATCTGAAGAGAACTGTGATCGTGATTGATTCTCTCAAAATGTGTAGGCCACCACATGGATCATCGAGTGATTCTTAGATTAGATTAGATAAGCTTTATTGATCTCACAGCGGAGAAATTCACTGGTCACCATTAACTGTCCACGATTTTGTTTCACGTCTAGCAGGACCAATCAGAGACGAGGTGGCCGAGAGGTTAAGGCGATGGACTGCTAATCCATTGTGCTCTGCACGCATGGGTTCGAATCCCATCCTCGTCGAAAACACTCTCTTATAGAGTTCCTGTGAGATGAGACGTACTCTATCAAACAAATGTGTTTGTTTCCCTTAACGCTGGTGTATCTTGGTAAATAAGGTATTGTATGCTGATTTTTTTAAGTATCTTGTTAGATTGGAGTGGAGCTCAGTCGACCACCTTATTCTTCCTGGTAGAATTATACAGTGGCAACCATTCAAAATGGCACGTCCCAGTCAAATGCCAGCCGAATGGAAGCCAACTTACCTGCATCTCCCAGCAGAATCCCGTCCAACTTCCAGCCACTGGCCTTCTTATTGGCAATAATATTTTTTTACTCTTACTCTACTCTTTTACTGAATTACAGGGTCTGACCAGGAGATGGTGCTTCTCTATAGATCTTAATGATCACAAATAATGACAGAAAGAATATTTTAGTACAAATGTTGATGTTTCAAAAAGGAAAGGTAGGAGACCAGCCAAGGAAAGTGGGGAAATGTCGAACGGCTACTACTGTATTTCAAAATATGATGGCCAGAGTACTCTTTAATCTATATGTGAAGATCCTCAGTCATCCAGGTCATGGTCAAGCAATAATATTTTTTTACTCTTGCTCCACTCTTTCACTGAATTACAGGGTCTGACCAGGAGATGTTGCTTCTCTGTAGATCTTAATGTTCACAAACAATGACAGAAAGAATATTTTATTACAACGATTGATGTTTCAAAAAGGAATGGTAGGAGACCAGCCAAGGAAAGTGGGGAAATGTCGAACGGCTACTACTGTATTTCAAAATATGATGGCCAGAGTACTCTTTAATCTATCTGTTAAGATCCTCAGTCATCCAGGTTATGGTCAAGCTAGAAAAAAGTCAATTTTAGGACTGGACGTGACATTACACCTCTCTTGTAAGAGTCCTTGTATGAAGCATGTAGGAGTCAATCTGCCATTGTCAAAGTACTGATAGTGGAAGAAGCCACTTAGTGTTGACTTAGCAAGAGAGACATATGGAAAGCCTTGTTATATGACTTCAAAGGCAGCCAATTGGAGAATGCAGTTATCGATCCCACTACCTCTTGCACGCTAAGCAAGGGCTCTACCATTTAAGCTATTCCCCATGTTCTGCCATCTGAAGAGAACTGTGATCGTGATTGATTCTCTCAAAATGTGTAGGCCACCACATGGATCATCGAGTGATTCTTAGATTAGATTAGATAAGCTTTATTGATCTCACAGCGGAGAAATTCACTGGTCACCATTAACTGTCCACGATTTTGTTTCACGTCTAGCAGGACCAATCAGAGACGAGGTGGCCGAGAGGTTAAGGCGATGGACTGCTAATCCATTGTGCTCTGCACGCATGGGTTCGAATCCCATCCTCGTCGAAAACACTCTCTTATAGAGTTCCTGTGAGATGAGACGTACTCTATCAAACAAATGTGTTTGTTTCCCTTAACGCTGGTGTATCTTGGTAAATAAGGTATTGTATGCTGATTTTTTTAAGTATCTTGTTAGATTGGAGTGGAGCTCAGTCGACCACCTTATTCTTCCTGGTAGAATTATACAGTGGCAACCATTCAAAATGGCACGTCCCAGTCAAATGCCAGCCGAATGGAAGCCAACTTACCTGCATCTCCCAGCAGAATCCCCACCAACTTCCAGCCACTGGCCTTCTTATTGGCAATAATATTTTTTTACTCTTACTCTACTCTTTTACTGAATTACAGGGTCTGACCAGGAGATGGTGCTTCTCTATAGATCTTAATGTTCACAAATAATGACAGAAAGAATATTTTAGTACAAATGTTGATGTTTCAAAAAGGAAAGGTAGGAGACCAGCCAAGGAAAGTGGGGAAATGTCGAACGGCTACTACTGTATTTCAAAATATGATGGCCAGAGTACTCTTTAATCTATATGTGAAGATCCTCAGTCATCCAGGTCATGGTCAAGCAATAATATTTTTTTACTCTTGCTCCACTCTTTCACTGAATTACAGGGTCTGACCAGGAGATGTTGCTTCTCTGTAGATCTTAATGTTCACAAACAATGACAGAAAGAATATTTTATTACAACGATTGATGTTTCAAAAAGGAATGGTAGGAGACCAGCCAAGGAAAGTGGGGAAATGTCGAACGGCTACTACTGTATTTCAAAATATGATGGCCAGAGTACTCTTTAATCTATCTGTTAAGATCCTCAGTCATCCAGGTTATGGTCAAGCTAGAAAAAAGTCAATTTTAGGACTGGACGTGACATTACACCTCTCTTGTAAGAGTCCTTGTATGAAGCATGTAGGAGTCAATCTGCCATTGTCAAAGTACTGATAGTGGAAGAAGCCACTTAGTGTTGACTTAGCAAGAGAGACATATGGAAAGCCTTGTTATATGACTTCAAAGGCAGCCAATTGGAGAATGCAGTTATCGATCCCACTACCTCTTGCACGCTAAGCAAGGGCTCTACCATTTAAGCTATTCCCCATGTTCTGCCATCTGAAGAGAACTGTGATCGTGATTGATTCTCTCAAAATGTGTAGGCCACCACATGGATCATCGAGTGATTCTTAGATTAGATTAGATAAGCTTTATTGATCTCACAGCGGAGAAATTCACTGGTCACCATTAACTGTCCACGATTTTGTTTCACGTCTAGCAGGCCCAATCAGAGACGAGGTGGCCGAGAGGTTAAGGCGATGGACTGCTAATCCATTGTGCTCTGCACGCATGGGTTCGAATCCCATCCTCGTCGAAAACACTCTCTTATAGAGTTCCTGTGAGATGAGACGTACTCTATCAAACAAATGTGTTTGTTTCCCTTAACGCTGGTGTATCTTGGTAAATAAGGTATTGTATGCTGATTTTTTTAAGTATCTTGTTAGATTGGAGTGGAGCTCAGTCGACCACCTTATTCTTCCTGGTAGAATTATACAGTGGCAACCATTCAAAATGGCACGTCCCAGTCAAATGCCAGCCGAATGGAAGCCAACTTACCTGCATCTCCCAGCAGAATCCCGTCCAACTTCCAGCCACTGGCCTTCTTATTGGCAATAATATTTTTTTACTCTTACTCTACTCTTTTACTGAATTACAGGGTCTGACCAGGAGATGGTGCTTCTCTATAGATCTTAATGATCACAAATAATGACAGAAAGAATATTTTAGTACAAATGTTGATGTTTCAAAAAGGAAAGGTAGGAGACCAGCCAAGGAAAGTGGGGAAATGTCGAACGGCTACTACTGTATTTCAAAATATGATGGCCAGAGTACTCTTTAATCTATATGTGAAGATCCTCAGTCATCCAGGTCATGGTCAAGCAATAATATTTTTTTACTCTTGCTCCACTCTTTCACTGAATTACAGGGTCTGACCAGGAGATGTTGCTTCTCTGTAGATCTTAATGTTCACAAACAATGACAGAAAGAATATTTTATTACAACGATTGATGTTTCAAAAAGGAATGGTAGGAGACCAGCCAAGGAAAGTGGGGAAATGTCGAACGGCTACTACTGTATTTCAAAATATGATGGCCAGAGTACTCTTTAATCTATCTGTTAAGATCCTCAGTCATCCAGGTTATGGTCAAGCTAGAAAAAAGTCAATTTTAGGACTGGACGTGACATTACACCTCTCTTGTAAGAGTCCTTGTATGAAGCATGTAGGAGTCAATCTGCCATTGTCAAAGTACTAATAGTGGAAGAAGCCACTTAGTGTTGACTTAGCAAGAGAGACATATGGAAAGCCTTGTTATATGACTTCAAAGGCAGCCAATTGGAGAATGCAGTTATCGATCCCACTACCTCTTGCACGCTAAGCAAGGGCTCTACCATTTAAGCTATTCCCCATGTTCTGCCATCTGAAGAGAACTGTGATCGTGATTGATTTTCTCAAAATGTGTAGGCCACCACATGGATCATCGAGTGATTCTTAGATTAGATTAGATAAGCTTTATTGATCTCACAGCGGAGAAATTCACTGGTCACCATTAACTGTCCACGATTTTGTTTCACGTCTAGCAGGACCAATCAGAGACGAGGTGGCCGAGAGGTTAAGGCGATGGACTGCTAATCCATTGTGCTCTGCACGCATGGGTTCGAATCCCATCCTCGTCGAAAACACTCTCTTATAGAGTTCCTGTGAGATGAGACGTACTCTATCAAACAAATGTGTTTGTTTCCCTTAACGCTGGTGTATCTTGGTAAATAAGGTATTGTATGCTGATTTTTTTAAGTATCTTGTTAGATTGGAGTGGAGCTCAGTCGACCACCTTATTCTTCCTGGTAGAATTATACATTAGAAACCATTCAAAATGGCCCGTCCCAGTCAAATGCCATCCAAATGGCAGCCAACTTCCCTGCATCTCCCTTGCAGAATCCCTTCCAACTTACAGCCACTGGCCTTCTTATTGGCAATAATATTTTTTTACTCTTACTCTACTCTTTTACTGAATTACAGGGTCTGACCAGGAGATGGTGCTTCTCTATAGATCTTAATGATCACAAATAATGACAGAAAGAATATTTTAGTACAAATGTTGATGTTTCAAAAAGGAAAGGTAGGAGACCAGCCAAGGAAAGTGGGGAAATGTCGAACGGCTACTACTGTATTTCAAAATATGATGGCCAGAGTACTCTTTAATCTATATGTGAAGATCCTCAGTCATCCAGGTCATGGTCAAGCAATAATATTTTTTTACTCTTGCTCCACTCTTTCACTGAATTACAGGGTCTGACCAGGAGATGGTGCTTCTCTATGGATCTTAATGTTCACAAATAATGACAGAAAGAATATTTTAGTACAAATGTTGATGTTTCAAAAAGGAACAATAGGAGACCAGCCAAGGAAAGTGGGGAAATGTCGAACGGCTACTACTGTATTTCAAAATATGATGGCCAGAGTACTCTTTAATCTATATGTGAAAATCCTCAGTCATCCAGGTCATGGTCAAGCAATAATATTTTTTTACTCTTGCTCCACTCTTTCACTGAATTACAGGGTCTGACCAGGAGATGGTGCTTCTCTATAGATCTTAATGTTCACAAATAATGACAGAAAGAATATTTTAGTACAAATGTTGATGTTTCAAAAAGGAACAATAGGAGACCAGCCAAGGAAAGTGGGGAAATGTCGAACGGCTACTACTGTATTTCAAAATATGATGGCCGGAGTACTCTTTAATCTATCTGTGAAGATCCTCAGTCATCCAGGTTATGGTCAAGCTAGAAAAAAGTCAATTTTAGGACCGTGAGAAATTCACTGGTCACACTTAACAGTCCACGATTTTGTTTCACGTCTAGCAGGACCAATCAGAGACGAGGTGGCCGAGAGGTTAAGGTGATGGACTGCTAATCCATTGTGCTCTGCACGCATGGGTTTGAATCCCATCTTCGTCGAAAACACTCTCTTATAGAGTTCCTGTGAGATGAGACGTACTCTATCCAACAAATGTGTTTATGTTTCCCTTAACGCTGGTGTCCATTAGTATCTTGGTAAATAAGGTATTGTATGCTGATTTTTTTAAGTATCTTGTTAGATTGGAGTGGAGCTCAGTCGACCACCTTATTCTTCCTGGTAGAATTATACATTAGAAACCATTCAAAATGGCCCGTCCCAGTCAAATGCCATCCAAATGGCAGCCAACTTCCCTGCATCTCCCTTGCAGAATCCCTTCCAACTTACAGCCACTGGCCTTCTCATTGGCAATTAAAAATTTTTTTAAGTAGTAGCCATTCAAAATGGCCATTCCGAGTCAAATAGCAGCAGAATGGCATTCCACCTCCCTGCATCTCTATCAAACTCTATCAAACAAATGTCTTAATGTACTATAAAAACTGTATCACTTTATGTTTCTTTTAACACTGTTATTCTATTAGCATCTTGGTAAATAAGGTATTGTATGCTGATTTCTTTAACTATCTTGTTAGATTGGAGTGGAGCTCAGTCGACCACCTTATTCTTCCTGGTAGAATTATACAGTGGCAACCATTCAAAATGGCACGTCCCAGTCAAATGCCAGCCGAATGGAAGCCAACTTACCTGCATCTCCCAGCAGAATCCCGTCCAACTTCCAGCCACTGGCCTTCTTATTGGCAATAATATTTTTTTACTCTTACTCTACTCTTTTACTGAATTACAGGGTCTGACCAGGAGATGGTGCTTCTCTATAGATCTTAATGATCACAAATAATGACAGAAAGAATATTTTAGTACAAATGTTGATGTTTCAAAAAGGAAAGGTAGGAGACCAGCCAAGGAAAGTGGGGAAATGTCGAACGGCTACTACTGTATTTCAAAATATGATGGCCAGAGTACTCTTTAATCTATATGTGAAGATCCTCAGTCATCCAGGTCATGGTCAAGCAATAATATTTTTTTACTCTTGCTCCACTCTTTCACTGAATTACAGGGTCTGACCAGGAGATGGTGCTTCTCTATAGATCTTAATGATCACAAATAATGACAGAAAGAATATTTTAGTACAAATGTTGATGTTTCAAAAAGGAAAGGTAGGAGACCAGCCAAGGAAAGTGGGGAAATGTCGAACGGCTACTACTGTATTTCAAAATATGATGGCCAGAGTACTCTTTAATCTATATGTGAAGATCCTCAGTCATCCAGGTCATGGTCAAGCAATAATATTTTTTTACTCTTGCTCCACTCTTTCACTGAATTACAGGGTCTGACCAGGAGATGTTGCTTCTCTGTAGATCTTAATGTTCACAAACAATGACAGAAAGAATATTTTATTACAACGATTGATGTTTCAAAAAGGAATGGTAGGAGACCAGCCAAGGAAAGTGGGGAAATGTCGAACGGCTACTACTGTATTTCAAAATATGATGGCCAGAGTACTCTTTAATCTATCTGTTAAGATCCTCAGTCATCCAGGTTATGGTCAAGCTAGAAAAAAGTCAATTTTAGGACTGGACGTGACATTACACCTCTCTTGTAAGAGTCCTTGTATGAAGCATGTAGGAGTCAATCTGCCATTGTCAAAGTACTGACAGTGGAAGAAGCCACTTAGTGTTGACTTAGCAAGAGAGACATATGGAAAGCCTTGTTATATGACTTCAAAGGCAGCCAATTGGAGAATGCAGTTATCGATCCCACTACCTCTTGCACGCTAAGCAAGGGCTCTACCATTTAAGCTATTCCCCATGTTCTGCCATCTGAAGAGAACTGTGATCGTGATTGATTCTCTCAAAATGTGTAGGCCACCACATGGATCATCGAGTGATTCTTAGATTAGATTAGATAAGCTTTATTGATCTCACAGCGGAGAAATTCACTGGTCACCATTAACTGTCCACGATTTTGTTTCACGTCTAGCAGGACCAATCAGAGACGAGGTGGCCGAGAGGTTAAGGCGATGGACTGCTAATCCATTGTGCTCTGCACGCATGGGTTCGAATCCCATCCTCGTCGAAAACACTCTCTTATAGAGTTCCTGTGAGATGAGACGTACTCTATCAAACAAATGTGTTTGTTTCCCTTAACGCTGGTGTATCTTGGTAAATAAGGTATTGTATGCTGATTTTTTTAAGTATCTTGTTAGATTGGAGTGGAGCTCAGTCGACCACCTTATTCTTCCTGGTAGAATTATACAGTGGCAACCATTCAAAATGACACGTCCCAGTCAAATGCCAGCCGAATGGAAGCCAACTTACCTGCATCTCCCAGCAGAATCCCGTCCAACTTCCAGCCACTGGCCTTCTTATTGGCAATAATATTTTTTTACTCTTACTCTACTCTTTTACTGAATTACAGGGTCTGACCAGGAGATGGTGCTTCTCTATAGATCTTAATGATCACAAATAATGACAGAAAGAATATTTTAGTACAAATGTTGATGTTTCAAAAAGGAAAGGTAGGAGACCAGCCAAGGAAAGTGGGGAAATGTCGAACGGCTACTACTGTATTTCAAAATATGATGGCCAGAGTACTCTTTAATCTATATGTGAAGATCCTCAGTCATCCAGGTCATGGTCAAGCAATAATATTTTTTTACTCTTGCTCCACTCTTTCACTGAATTACAGGGTCTGACCAGGAGATGTTGCTTCTCTGTAGATCTTAATGTTCACAAACAATGACAGAAAGAATATTTTATTACAACGATTGATGTTTCAAAAAGGAATGGTAGGAGACCAGCCAAGGAAAGTGGGGAAATGTCGAACGGCTACTACTGTATTTCAAAATATGATGGCCAGAGTACTCTTTAATCTATCTGTTAAGATCCTCAGTCATCCAGGTTATGGTCAAGCTAGAAAAAAGTCAATTTTAGGACTGGACGTGACATTACACCTCTCTTGTAAGAGTCCTTGTATGAAGCATGTAGGAGTCAATCTGCCATTGTCAAAGTACTGATAGTGGAAGAAGCCACTTAGTGTTGACTTAGCAAGAGAGACATATGGAAAGCCTTGTTATATGACTTCAAAGGCAGCCAATTGGAGAATGCAGTTATCGATCCCACTACCTCTTGCACGCTAAGCAAGGGCTCTACCATTTAAGCTATTCCCCATGTTCTGCCATCTGAAGAGAACTGTGATCGTGATTGATTCTCTCAAAATGTGTAGGCCACCACATGGATCATCGAGTGATTCTTAGATTAGATTAGATAAGCTTTATTGATCTCACAGCGGAGAAATTCACTGGTCACCATTAACTGTCCACGATTTTGTTTCACGTCTAGCAGGACCAATCAGAGACGAGGTGGCCGAGAGGTTAAGGTGATGGACTGCTAATCCATTGTGCTCTGCACGCATGGGTTTGAATCCCATCTTCGTCGAAAACACTCTCTTATAGAGTTCCTGTGAGATGAGACGTACTCTATCCAACAAATGTGTTTATGTTTCCCTTAACGCTGGTGTCCATTAGTATCTTGGTAAATAAGGTATTGTATGCTGATTTTTTTAAGTATCTTGTTAGATTGGAGTGGAGCTCAGTCGACCACCTTATTCTTCCTGGTAGAATTATACATTAGAAACCATTCAAAATGGCCCGTCCCAGTCAAATGCCATCCAAATGGCAGCCAACTTCCCTGCATCTCCCTTGCAGAATCCCTTCCAACTTACAGCCACTGGCCTTCTCATTGGCAATTAAAAATTTTTTTAAGTAGTAGCCATTCAAAATGGCCATTCCGAGTCAAATAGCAGCAGAATGGCATTCCACCTCCCTGCATCTCTATCAAACTCTATCAAACAAATGTCTTAATGTACTATAAAAACTGTATCACTTTATGTTTCTTTTAACACTGTTATTCTATTAGCATCTTGGTAAATAAGGTATTGTATGCTGATTTCTTTAACTATCTTGTTAGATTGGAGTGGAGCTCAGTCGACCACCTTATTCTTCCTGGTAGAATTATACAGTGGCAACCATTCAAAATGGCACGTCCCAGTCAAATGCCAGCCGAATGGAAGCCAACTTACCTGCATCTCCCAGCAGAATCCCGTCCAACTTCCAGCCACTGGCCTTCTTATTGGCAATAATATTTTTTTACTCTTACTCTACTCTTTTACTGAATTACAGGGTCTGACCAGGAGATGGTGCTTCTCTATAGATCTTAATGATCACAAATAATGACAGAAAGAATATTTTAGTACAAATGTTGATGTTTCAAAAAGGAAAGGTAGGAGACCAGCCAAGGAAAGTGGGGAAATGTCGAACGGCTACTACTGTATTTCAAAATATGATGGCCAGAGTACTCTTTAATCTATATGTGAAGATCCTCAGTCATCCAGGTCATGGTCAAGCAATAATATTTTTTTACTCTTGCTCCACTCTTTCACTGAATTACAGGGTCTGACCAGGAGATGGTGCTTCTCTATAGATCTTAATGATCACAAATAATGACAGAAAGAATATTTTAGTACAAATGTTGATGTTTCAAAAAGGAAAGGTAGGAGACCAGCCAAGGAAAGTGGGGAAATGTCGAACGGCTACTACTGTATTTCAAAATATGATGGCCAGAGTACTCTTTAATCTATATGTGAAGATCCTCAGTCATCCAGGTCATGGTCAAGCAATAATATTTTTTTACTCTTGCTCCACTCTTTCACTGAATTACAGGGTCTGACCAGGAGATGTTGCTTCTCTGTAGATCTTAATGTTCACAAACAATGACAGAAAGAATATTTTATTACAACGATTGATGTTTCAAAAAGGAATGGTAGGAGACCAGCCAAGGAAAGTGGGGAAATGTCGAACGGCTACTACTGTATTTCAAAATATGATGGCCAGAGTACTCTTTAATCTATCTGTTAAGATCCTCAGTCATCCAGGTTATGGTCAAGCTAGAAAAAAGTCAATTTTAGGACTGGACGTGACATTACACCTCTCTTGTAAGAGTCCTTGTATGAAGCATGTAGGAGTCAATCTGCCATTGTCAAAGTACTGATAGTGGAAGAAGCCACTTAGTGTTGACTTAGCAAGAGAGACATATGGAAAGCCTTGTTATATGACTTCAAAGGCAGCCAATTGGAGAATGCAGTTATCGATCCCACTACCTCTTGCACGCTAAGCAAGGGCTCTACCATTTAAGCTATTCCCCATGTTCTGCCATCTGAAGAGAACTGTGATCGTGATTGATTCTCTCAAAATGTGTAGGCCACCACATGGATCATCGAGTGATTCTTAGATTAGATTAGATAAGCTTTATTGATCTCACAGCGGAGAAATTCACTGGTCACCATTAACTGTCCACGATTTTGTTTCACGTCTAGCAGGACCAATCAGAGACGAGGTGGCCGAGAGGTTAAGGCGATGGACTGCTAATCCATTGTGCTCTGCACGCATGGGTTCGAATCCCATCCTCGTCGAAAACACTCTCTTATAGAGTTCCTGTGAGATGAGACGTACTCTATCAAACAAATGTGTTTGTTTCCCTTAACGCTGGTGTATCTTGGTAAATAAGGTATTGTATGCTGATTTTTTTAAGTATCTTGTTAGATTGGAGTGGAGCTCAGTCGACCACCTTATTCTTCCTGGTAGAATTATACAGTGGCAACCATTCAAAATGACACGTCCCAGTCAAATGCCAGCCGAATGGAAGCCAACTTACCTGCATCTCCCAGCAGAATCCCGTCCAACTTCCAGCCACTGGCCTTCTTATTGGCAATAATATTTTTTTACTCTTACTCTACTCTTTTACTGAATTACAGGGTCTGACCAGGAGATGGTGCTTCTCTATAGATCTTAATGATCACAAATAATGACAGAAAGAATATTTTAGTACAAATGTTGATGTTTCAAAAAGGAAAGGTAGGAGACCAGCCAAGGAAAGTGGGGAAATGTCGAACGGCTACTACTGTATTTCAAAATATGATGGCCAGAGTACTCTTTAATCTATATGTGAAGATCCTCAGTCATCCAGGTCATGGTCAAGCAATAATATTTTTTTACTCTTGCTCCACTCTTTCACTGAATTACAGGGTCTGACCAGGAGATGTTGCTTCTCTGTAGATCTTAATGTTCACAAACAATGACAGAAAGAATATTTTATTACAACGATTGATGTTTCAAAAAGGAATGGTAGGAGACCAGCCAAGGAAAGTGGGGAAATGTCGAACGGCTACTACTGTATTTCAAAATATGATGGCCAGAGTACTCTTTAATCTATCTGTTAAGATCCTCAGTCATCCAGGTTATGGTCAAGCTAGAAAAAAGTCAATTTTAGGACTGGACGTGACATTACACCTCTCTTGTAAGAGTCCTTGTATGAAGCATGTAGGAGTCAATCTGCCATTGTCAAAGTACTGATAGTGGAAGAAGCCACTTAGTGTTGACTTAGCAAGAGAGACATATGGAAAGCCTTGTTATATGACTTCAAAGGCAGCCAATTGGAGAATGCAGTTATCGATCCCACTACCTCTTGCACGCTAAGCAAGGGCTCTACCATTTAAGCTATTCCCCATGTTCTGCCATCTGAAGAGAACTGTGATCGTGATTGATTCTCTCAAAATGTGTAGGCCACCACATGGATCATCGAGTGATTCTTAGATTAGATTAGATAAGCTTTATTGATCTCACAGCGGTGAAATTCACTGGTCACCATTAACTGTCCACGATTTTGTTTCACGTCTAGCAGGACCAATCAGAGACGAGGTGGCGAGAGGTTAAGGCGATGGACTGCTAATCCATTGTGCTCTGCACGCATGGGTTTGAATCCTATCCTCGTTGAAAACACTCTCTTATAGAGTTCCTGTGAGATGAGATGTACTCTATCAAACAAATGTCTTTACTTTATGATTCCTTTAACACTGTTATTCTATTAGTATCTGGGTAAATAAGGTATTGTATAGTGATTTCTTTAACTATCTTGTTAGATTGGAGTGGAGCTCAGTCGACCACCTTATTCTTCTTGGTAGAATTACATAGTAGCAACCATTCGAAATGGCCCATCCCAGTCAAATGCCAGCCAAATGGCTGCTAACGTATCTGTGAGATGAGACGTACTCTATCAAACAAATGTCTTGTAGCACCGGTATCACACCACTAACTGCGCCACTGGACCAGTTCTAGGCTCTAAGTAGTAGGGAGCAAAATAATAACACCAGAGACCGCTGCTTTAAGTGAAAATGGCCGGCAATTTAATGAATGCAAAACACACATAAAATACAATACATGAAACCAAAAATACTCTGCAGATTCTTAATAATGAGGTAAGTATAAATGGGGAGGAAAAGGGAGAAAGAAAAAAAAAAGAATATATCACTCTTTTTTTTTGCTCTTTAGTTCACCTATGTTATTTTAATTAGACTAATTTGAATTAATTAGACCAGTCTCTTTTTCATAGGTTGCACCTATTTTAAGATTTAAATTTTCCTGAGTTAACTCTTTTCCTTTCTTTTACAGGTTGCAAAATACCTTCAAACAAAGTTAAATCAAGTGGACCACAATTACTCAAATCACATTCAGAAAATAAGCATATGGAAATCAAAGTATGGCACTTTAAATTCAAGTTCAAGTCCAAATGTAAATATCAGTTCGATGAAAAGAATCAGTTTGATTCAGTCCAAAAAATAATTCAATAATTCAATCAGTCTTCAGTTCTTTTTTAGTTCAGTTCAAACTAGTTTCTGATATCCCTACTGCTCTGGCAGGGGATTACCACATGCGGGAAAGTCCCTCCCTCATGCAATGTAGAAGATGAATTGAAGGTCTAGGTCTGGCTCGCCATCTTGAATCCCGTCTGTGAATGTGCACGCCGCACATGGCAGACTAATCCTCGCTCCGACCAAGCATCCAATCCGGACAAAAAAACTGACCCGTGTAACAGGTCAAAAACACAATAAAACTCCTTTTAAATAATCAAATTATACAAAAAAAATATTCTTCATAAACTTAGTATATTAACTGGATAACAGTTAATGACTCTCCACCAAAAGAAAAATATAACACGATGAAAATACAGAAAAATAAACACAAAACTCACCAAAACCGATATGGCTTAGTTCTCATAAAATCCTCGTCAGTTCCCGACCAGGTAAATTATGTTTTGTTTTACTAAAATAGAAACTTTTTTCTGTTAATTAATCACCGCTCTTTTTTTCTCTGATTCCTCCTCTGCTCTCTCCTTCGGGTCTGCGTACTGCAGCGTCACCCAGACGCTGCACCTGTAACGCTGGTTTCTAAAAGGGACAGCAACGTTATTTTCTCTCTACAGACTTTTAACCAACTACTTATCCCTATTTATGTTAGATCCCTAATTATGTCAGATCCCTATTTATGTTAGATTTTAACATGGGTTACAATCTTCTCACGGGCTTGCATAAATTTTTACTCTGATTCCACCCTTTCACTTAATTACAGGGTCTGACCAGGAGGTGTTGCTTCTCTGTAGATCTTAATGTTCACAAATAATGACAGAAAGAATATTTTAGTACAAATGTTGATGTTTCAAAAAGGAATGGTAGGAGACCAGCCAAGGAAAGTGGGGAAATGTCGAACGGCTACTACTGTATTTCAAAATATGATGGCCAGTGTACTCTTTAATCTATCTGTGAAGATCCTCAGTGATCCAGGTCATGGTCAAGCTAGAAAAAAGTCAATTTTAGGACTGGACGTGACATTACACCTCTCTTGCAAGAGTCCTTGTATGAAGCATGTAGGAGTAAATCTGCCATTGTCAAAGAACTGATAGAGGAAGAAGCAAGAAGCCCCCTTAGGGTTGACTTAGCAAGAGAGACATATAGAAAGCCTTGTTATATGACTTTAATGGCAGCCAATTGGAGAATGCAGGCATCAATCCCGCTACCTCTTGCACGCTAAGCATGCGCTCTACCATTTGAAGAGAACTGTCATCATCCTGATTGATTCCCTCAAAATGTGTGGGCCAGCATATGGATCATAGAGTGATCCTTAGATTAGATTAGATGAGTTTTATTGATCTCACAGCGGAGAAATTCACTGGTCACCATTAACAGCCCACGATTTTGTTTTACGTCTAGAAGGACCACTCAGAGACGAGGTGGCCGTACCCGCCAGTTACTGGACTGCATCTGAGGTCCTAACACATCACAAAAGGTCCGAACAAGTTCAAACGAGGTCCGAACGAGGTCCGAACAAGGTCCGAACAAGGCCCTAACGGGATCAAAGTGTTTCAACAGAGGACCAATGAATTCCGTCGGAACGACTCACGTGACGGTGGACCGATCACCAGTCCTCTACGTCCTCAACGTCACGTTCCCGTGACGTAGAGGACGTTTTACAGTAAGCATCAACAACAGAGCGCTAAAAAGGTATGGAAACTTGATTAATACTCATAAAAACACCACCATAAAAAATTAAAATATAAGCGATCCCATGATATTTAACTGTTATTCAAACTTTCTTCTGTGCTTGCACTGTGTGGCTATGGTGTGAATATACGTAATGTTAGACTAGAGAAACTTTATTGTTATTTTATAGAGTGTATGCAAAACGAAATTCCCTTGCATACAACTTGCAATAGTGTTATGAGCAGTTTGCAATTGTGTAATGAGCAGCTTGCAAAAGTGAAAGAGTGAAATAAACATTATTATTTATAAAGTGCAGCAGTGATCAGAATGTAAACAGTGTAGGAGAGAAATAAAACATTTAAAAAATAATGGTGCAAAAGGCCATTAATATTAAAAATGCAGTGCAAAATGAATATGGTGCAAAATGCAGTAAAACATTGAGTTGCATTCTATTTAAAAGGATTATAAAAGTTCTGCAGTTTAGTAGTACAAAATAATGTTGCGTATCAGACCAATTATATCTTAATTATTCATCTATTTGCTATAAAAACGTCTCTTTCTGTTGTCTGTGTGTCACTATACACACATAGCTTAGCTCCATGTTAACCTGTTTTATATTTGATGTTTGCAGATGACTAAGAGAGGTAAGCCAGATAGCTACTGGAGGGACATCTGCTCAAAATATGCCCAGGGCCAATTCCACTTCTCAACTGGCAAACGGCCAGGGGCCAAGAAATGGAAAGAGGCCTTGGAGAGAATAAATGCTTGCCCCTTGCAGAACCGTACAAACATTAGGGATCTGTTTGGGAGAAGCCTTCAGTGCTCCTGTGGGTTCCACAAGGTAGGTGAAACTATTTTTTTATTGCCTTTTGCTGCTTTTTGTCTCTTCTAGTGGGCTTTGGTGGTTTTGCAGTAATGCAAAGCCTGTTTTCTTTTTGTTTTTTTATGCACATCCAAATAAAAATTTATTTTATTCATCATTCTATTATAAGTCATGATGAGTCACTGTTGCATATGGATTTATTTATTTAACAATATATATCTGTACAGTTTTAGAAAAGGCTAGTAGTATAGGATTATACTATTAATGTTGCATGTAGTATGATCCTTTCTTTATACCATCCCCAGCCAGCAGATCTGCCATCAGGCGCTGGGTCCAGTGCATCATCAGGTGTTGAGACAGAAGCAGGGCAAGTCCGATTCAGCGCTGAGGTAGAGAGAGGAGGAATGGAGACAAGTAGAAGAGACAAGGAGACAAAGAGAAGTGACACAGATGCAGGGGGAGCCTCAGTCAGCACAGAGGTAGAGAGAGGAGGCACCGAGACAGGGAGAGGAGACACAGAGACAAGGAGAGGAGACACAGAGACAAGGAGAGGAAACACAGAGACAAGGGGAGGAGACACAGAGAGAAGGAGAGGAAACACAGAGACAAGGAGAGGAGACACAGAGACAAGGAGAGGAAACACAGAGACAAGGAGAGGAGACACAGAGACAACGAGAGGAAACACAGAGACAAGGAGAGGAGACACAGAGACAAGGAGAGGAAACACAGAGACAAGGAGAGGAGACATGGATGCAGGGGGAGTCCAAGACAACACAGAAGCAGGGAGAGGAGACACAGAGGCAGGAGCATTAGTGGCAGGACAGGAAGTGCAGTGCTACAAGTGTTACCAGCATGTGAAGGGAGATAAATTTTCAGTGCACCTGTCCGACCACCATACAGAGGAGGTGTGTGAAACCTGTGGTGCTAAGGTGCAGGGTACTGTTGGTTTTTTAAACCACATCCAACTGGTTAACTATGCAGCATTAATGATGCCCCCACAACCAAAGCCACTAACCAAGTGCTGCGAAACCACGACCAACAAAAAAGCAATACTATCAAAGACAACACCATCTCTGCTCTCTGCTTCATGTAGCTCTGACACGCCACACCACACTGCAGCTCCATCAACCTCAAAATCAACTGCAGTCAACTGGAAAGGTTTTCTTTCTGAGCAATTTCGGAGAGTGATACAAGAAGCAGATCAGGTGTGGATTTCCAAATGCCTTTATGAAAGAACAGGCCAGCTGAAACAAAGATTCCAAGCCTGCTGGTTTCACCCGCCACTGGAGCCCAAACCATCTCCTCCTGAGCATGGGTGGTACTACCGGCAGAGGCTGTTCATCTAGGCACCAATGAGGTTGTGGGGGATTCCTTTAAAATGCCCACAATGTTCCCGGAAAATGAACAGCTCTCGGATCTACAGAAAGGTGAGGGAGGTGATTGATGTGGATAGCCGCTACTACCTAGTGGGAGGGGACTATCCACGTTGCAGCAAGTGCTCTCAGCCGGTCTGCCCATGGAGTCAGGACATGCTCTCTCAGGTTGATGTGGCACACAGGAGCTTGTTCCCCGCTGTCCTCACTACACAGCTGGCTCTGGACAGAAAATGCATGACGTTTCTGAAGCCAAGGACAACTGGCAACAGTGCCTTCTACTTCCAGTCTGCTATACAGGAAGCACACAGTGATGAGTGGGCAGGGCAGACCATCCACTACCTCTCCGACTGTGAGCGCCATATGAAGATGGCTACTTTCCTCCACTCTCCAGCTGTTCTTCCACCACCACCACCACCCTTCAGGCCCCTTCCACTTGCTCAGTGGTTTGAGACCGCCCACTCAAATGATATCCTCAGCCACATTGAGGAGATGAAGTGAGTCATCACTTCTACCTATGGTAGAATTCTTAAAATGGACTCAACAAAGATGGTTGGGATTTCAACATTAAAAAAGAATATAAAATAGAGAATGTATGATTACAACAAAACAGAAATTGGTTTAGTTCTTAGTGCTTGTGTTTTTTTTACAGATCACCAAGAAGCTGGCTGGTGGGATCGAGGACAGTGCTGCATGGATGTCAAACATCGGCAACGAGTTTGGCCAGGTGTTGAACTCTGTGCTGACAACGGGTGAAGGTGCAGGGTTGGAGGAGTAGTGCCAAGGGATTATCAACCGGTATAAGAATGCGGGCCAAGCTGAACCTGAGGTCATCTATGTTGACAGAGACTGCTGCAGCCAGTCAGGTGGGTGAAAATTGCCCTCTCTCTGTCACACATTTTTAGAACCATTTGTAAAAATGTTGTTTGGGGGAGAAGTGGTAGTGACAATTGGCAGTTTACTTAATCATGGTGTAACCACACACAGGTCTATGTTATTATGAATGGTTGTTTTTCACAGGAGTGTCTTCAGTAGCAAAGCTCTTTCACCCATGGAAGTCTGCGGTGCGCTTGGACAGCTTCCATTTCATGAGACGTTTTAACTGCGGCCTCACTACAGAACACCACCCTCTCTATGGCAGCTTTTGCTCCAAGCTTTCTGCCTGCATTTTCGTATGGGATCAGGACGATGTGCAACGCCTGAAGGAGGCCAAGAGAGCAGAGTGGAGGAGCAGCCACAGTGGACAAATACCCACTGAAGAGCAGCTCATGGCCACCATCAGCCCGGCGGAACTGAAGAGACACTGCAGGAGGAGGACGCGTGGAGTGGAAGAGACGCGGAGCATGATTTCAGGGCTGCTGGAATCAGTGTGGGAGCTGACAGACACCACAGGGCTGCGTTTGCTTAATCATGACAGCATGTGCCACGTGTGGGAATTGCAGCAGAAGCATCTGGAGTGTCTACAAGACCCTGTAGGTGTTGCATTGTACACAAAGGTGGGGACACTCCAGATGGGCGGCAAAGAGCTGGACATCCTTAGGTGTGCTAGGGGATCATCCTCCCTGGAGAGTTTTCACCGACACCAGTGTGCTTTTATTCCAGGTATTTTTGCATTTCTTCTTGCATTTTTGTATGTCTTTTTTAAAAGTTATTCTCTGTTAAGACAGAGTTTGTGTTTTATTTATGGAAAAATAAAACATACAAAAATAAAACTGTCAGGTATTATAAATGTTCACCTTATAATAACCGTTGACTGATCAGAGTACTTTGTTTCTTAGGCTCGCGGTGCAATGCTTTACATACCCAAATGTACATGCTGGAGGGGATATCAAGATGGAACATGGACCGGGCCAAGGAGGCAGTAGATGTGGAGGGGGCCTCAACACTAAGAAGCTTTGATGTTTGCTTGATTTCCCTCCTTAACAACTTAAGTCAGCGTGTCCATGGTTGTGCTCTGGTGCCAGAGTTCACCCCACCTGGAAAACCCACTGGTAACACATCTCAGAGCAACAGTGCTTAACCTGAGTATTACATCTCTTCCTCCTTTTTTTAATTACCCCTCCCACTCAGAGGTCATGCATTTCTTGAATGTAAAGATTGTGCTTTTTATGTATGACATTGATGTGTGTATTTATGTGTAACCAGGTGAAAAATGGGTACATGTCAAAGATATATTTTGTAAACCATGTTTTGTTTTTGTTTCACTGACTGGTTGTAATTCTTGTTCTTGTCAGCATGTGGTGCTGTTGGTACAGAGGGGTCTAAAGTTACCAGAAGTAGAAAAAACTCTTGTTCATGTACCGTGGTACTCTAACTGGAAAGAAACGGAGGAGAAAGACATTTTTTTTGAGCTGAGACTTGTTGGAGAAGACGACTCTATGGCCATATGAGTTAAGAATCCAAGTATTGGGTAAATTAATGCTTGAGCTGAGATATCTTCCGTGGATAAAAACTACAGATATGATGCTTATGTTATGTTTTTCTGTCTGTCCTCTTCTAGAGGTGCCACTGCCGTTTGTTATATGCAGCTGTGATGTTTTTGGCTTGTATGCGAAGCTACGTTGTTACTTTGAGTGTTATTAGCGTTATTAGCCCGCTATTTCACTAGAGCTAAGGCTTTCTGTTGATAAAATACGGTTCACTTTTTTTTCAAATACTGAACCTCATTCATTTATTTTTTTTTTATAAAGAACCCCTGTTATTTGAAGCTCTGTGTGCTGTATTACTCCCGGCTTCAAATATTGGTACCAGGAGTGGGGTCATTTTTTTTTTATTCTTCTTTTTTTATATTAGTCTCTCTCTCTCTGTGAGAGCCTGTGTATGGTGGCGCGGCTTTAGCATTATAAAACGGCAGTGGTGAAGAACTGGCCTAAACCAGAGTAGACCTCGGTATCCTGTCTGTGTGACGGCATTTGTTTCAAGATCAGAGGAGGACGTTGCTGGACAGTCTGTGCTGGCATGGTTGTGAGGGACTTCAGCCAAGGTGATTGTCAGCCCAGGACGCATTCCAGGAGGGGGAGAGCATCGCCCAGCAGCGGTCTTGGAGCAGTCCAGTGGAATCAGGACTTGACTAAGTTATCCTTTGCTATTTAAATTTCTATTGACTGTTCAGTAAAAAAAAAAAAAAAAAAAAAAAATCAGAACATGTCAGACCAAGACGAGAACTTTGAGATGCATGAAGAGCAGGTAGTAGTGAATAATAATGACGGTAATGAACAGGATGGTGGACAGAACAATGGACAAAATGACATTGAACAAGCTGGGGTGTTACAACAATTAAGTGAGTTAGCCAGAAGACAAGACGAGGTCATGACCGTCATATCATCACTAAATACTGAGCCTACCAGACCTTATGTCTATGTACCCAGAGAACGGCACATTTCACCGTTTAGTGGAGACATTGAAAAAGATGGGAGGAGTGTAGATGTGTTTATTGAAGAAGTAGAAAGGGTTATTTCTGCTAGAAATCAGTCTGCACCTGAACAATTCGATTTTGTGCTGTCACTTTTAAGAGGCTCAGCTCTGGAGGAGGTGCGTTTACGCAAAGTTGATGGTGATGTTGTAAAGGACCTGTTTGTTTACCTAAAAGATGCATTTGGAGATAAACGTAGTGCTTCCCAACTTTTACAAAACTTCTACAACTGTAAACAGAAAGAGGGTGAAGACATACGTGACTTTTCACATTCATTATCTCAGGCCTTTAGTTTTGTACGGAAACAGCATCCTAATTCCGTGACTAATGAGAACACTGTGTTGAGAGACCAGTTCATTGAAGGCATCAGAGACCTTTCCCTGAGGCGAGAACTCCGAAAATATGTAAGAGGAAAACCTGCGTCTACTTTTATAGAGGTGCGGGAGGAAGCTTACTTATGGTCCTTAGACCAAGCCCCTAGCACAAAAATGGTTAGGAGTAAAGTGCAGACCTGCAGTAATGTTACAGTAGGAGCACAGTGATGTGCAGGTAAAGAGACAGGAAATCCAATGTATCTGGAGGATGTGATGAAAACTCTTAAAGAGCAAGACAAAGTCAATAATCTAACTAGACCTAAAGAGAAGTCGGTTTCAATTGATGATGTTCTTAAAGTCCTCACTGAGCAAGGGAAAGCGATAACAGAACATACTAAAGCTGTCAAAGAGTTGACAGTACAGGGCAAAAGCCCTAGTAGCCAGACACCATATAAGATCAAAACTGTTCCAGCATTTACCCCTGATGGTAAGCCTATATGGTTCAAGTGCCAAACTGCTGCTCATGTCCCCAGAAAAGACACAAAAACTCTGATGAGTCCCCTGATTCCGGTCAGTCGGGAAACGAGAGACCCTAGTTGCAGTGAGTCGGGTAATGCAGGGTCATGTCATAGACTCATCTACGCACGAGATCACACGAGAACAAATAATTGAGCGTGCCATAGGAAAATGCCCATTGGTTGATCTAAAACTTAATGGGAGGTCAGCTCATTGTTTACTGGACACTGGCAGCCAAGTCAGTACTATGACAGATGAGTTCTTCAGAAAATATATTGGTGATGATGAGCGCATGCTAGCTACAACTAGTTGGCTTAAAATAACTGCTGCAAATGGACTTGACATCCCTTACCAGGGATATATTGAACTGGAAGTTGAGACGATGAGTTTAAAGATCCCAAATTGTGGCTTCTTGGTCCTGAAGCCTTCAGCAAATGCTTTTGTGTCTGAAGAATGCTTAATTGGTATGAATGTCATTCACAGATGCAGACAGCTGGTGACAACAGAGTTTGACAATACTTTGGGTGGATCCTTAGACTATGGGTGGAGGACGGCTTTTCAACAGGCACAGATCTGGTGCAGTGAGAGAAAGGCGATCGTTCGGGCTGCAGGCAGAAACAAAGTACGTATCCCTGCATCCTCGGTATCCACTGTGTTCGTAAAAGGTCACACTAAAACCTCAGATGCAGCCTCTCAGTTGATCATTGAACCGATGACTACTCCTCTACCACCCGGATTAGCAGTTATCCCAACACTTGTCACGAGGACCAGTCATGTTCTTCCACTCCAGGTGGTTAATTTCTCCGCCGAGGAAGTTTGGTTGGGCCCCAGAACACGGCTAGGCGTGATCTCAAAGGTTGAGCCTGTTAAGAATGGCATCTCTGCCAATGTTGAACAGGTTTCAGTTGACTCTAACACAGTGCATACTGACAGAAAGGTGCAAGCCATTTTGGAAAGACTTGACATGGGGGGCACGGAGGAAGAGCGTGTTGCTCTCTGTGCATTGCTGTCCCGTTACATTGATGTTTTTGCAGATGATGATGAGAATCTGGGTCACACAGACAAAGTGAAACATGAGATCAAGCTGGTGGATGACATACCTGTCACACAGCCATATCGACGTATACCTCCTAACCAATACCAGGAAGTCCAAGAACACATCTCTAAACTTTTGAAAAAAGGAATAATACAGGAAAGTGAAAGCGCTTATGCCTCACCAGTCGTGGTAGTCCGCAAAGGTGATGGCAGTATTCGCTTATGTGTAGACTATCGAAAGCTAAATCTAAAAACTAAGAAAGACGCATTTCCATTGCCTCGTATTGATGAGAGTTTTGATGCGTTGAAAGTTGCCAAATTCTTTTCCACAGTTGACCTTGCCAGTGGGTATCACCAAGTGGCCATGGATGATCGAGACCGACATAAGACTGCTTTCACCACACTTTTTGGGCTGTTTGAGTATGTACGCATGCCCATGGGGGTGTGTAATGGGCCTGCAACATTCCAAAGGTTGATGCAAGCAACTATGAGCAATCTGATATTTGACATCATGTTAGTCTATCTGGATGACATATTGGTGTACTCACCCAGCTTTGAGTCTCATTTGGACCTAGTTTTTAAACGTTTAAGAGACACAGGGTTAAAAGTGAAGTGGGAAAAATGTAACTTTTTACAGAAGGAAGTAAAATTCCTCGGACACCAAATTTCTGCAGAGGGCATCGCAACTGATCCCTCCAAGGTTGCAGCAGTCAAGGAATGGCCTGTGCCTGGCACTGTTAAGGAACTCTAATCATTTCTAGGCCTATGTAGCTACTACAGAAGGTATGTTGAGGGTTTTTCAAAGATCGCAGCCCAACTACATGACCTTGTGAATCAGTGTCGAGGAGCTGCTACTACAACCAAAGCTAGTCAAAAACTAAATGCATTATGGGATGCCAATAGCCAGATTGCCTTTGACACATTGAAAGAAAAGCTTGTGACTGCTCCTATCCTAGGTTATGCACATTTCACTTGTCCTTTTGTTTTGGAAACTGATGCTAGTGGTCAGGGTTTAGGAGCTGTCTTATATCAGCAGCAAGGTGACAAAAAACGGGTCATTGCATATGCAAGTAGACGGCTGAGAAATGCAGAGCGCAATGATAAAAACTATAGCAGCATGAAACTTGAGCTGCTTGCGCTTAAATGGGCTATAGTGGAAAAGTTTCGGGGTTACCTTCTGGGCTCTATATTCACTGTAATATCAGACAATAATCCCTTATGCCATCTGAAAAGTGTGAAACTTGGAGCTATTGAACAGAGATGGGTAGCACAGTTAGCTGCTTTCGACTTTGACGTGCAGTACCGACCAGGTATATATATATGTGTGTGTGAAAGAGACATATATATACGGTGAAACGGTGATATATATATATATATATATATATATATATATATATATATATATATATATATATATATATATATATATATATATATATATTCGTTTCTTTCACGGTTTAGGTACACCCAGAAGGCTAAAAAGAAAGCACATACTTCTTCAGGACCTTGGAGAGCACCCAGGAAGCCGAGTGGTTCTGCTCCTGGACAGCAGGCGGTTGAGAGGTACTTGGCCACAATTTGCCATTAATTTGGTTCAATACAAACCATTGATTAAAAGATGGCATGTGTCACTGTGAAAAGCATTTGTTAATTGTAAATTATTTCATTAAATTTCCTATTGACATTTTAAATTGGTTCTTCATGACTTTGAATCATTGTTCACAGCCCAGATGATGTCATCCTTATCTCCCACAGACTTTACATGACTCATGGCCAAGCAGCCCAGGACCCGGAAGCAAACAGGGTCAGTGAGTGTGTTTGCCTCAGACTCGCCAAAGAGTTTGAGCAGTCACGCAACAGGCCAAAGGACACAAAGGGGAAAACCATGCCCATCCCTCAGTCCATGGTCAAAGTCTACAGCCATATAAAGCAGGTGCTGGAGGACAGCAGGGTTGTCCTGGACCAGACAAACCTGGTTCTTGTGCCGGTTAACAACACCACAGTCTCTTCATGGTATGTGTTATTTCAGTTACCTCTCCCACACAGTCAAGATAGTAGATTAATATTTAACCTAAAAAAACATATACATACATGCATGTAATAACCTTAGGAAAGGAGTATATATATAATAAATGTATAAAATAATAAATGTTTGTTTTGTAGGCTGCTTAGGAGGGATAAGAGGAAGGACAGGGACATGCTGCTGCAAGGCACTGTTCTTCCCAAACAGTTGCACTTGGCCAAGGAGCCTCTCCCTGCAACTAAGACACTTCCTGCAGCACCTGTGCAACACGCACATGAAAAAATGGAATTCGAGGAGCCTGAAAACCGCGAGGGGGAAGCTTTTCCCCGTCAGCGCACTCTGGCGGCAAACAAACCAGTGTCCACTCCACCATTTCCACCTCTCCAGTTCCCTCCTCAGTTTTGGCCAGCTCCTCAAATGCAGCAAGCTCCTCCATTTCCACAGTTTCCATTTCCAAATGCTCCTCCGTTTATATATGGTCCTTCATTCAGCTATGCTCCTCCATTTAACCACCTCAGCAAACTCCTCCTCCTCCGCATGCACCTCCATTTCCTGATGTTCCTCCTGTGCAGCATGCTCCTCCAGAGAGCCTTCCATCCCAGCCAAGACAACGTGCCTGGAGGCTAAATAAAGCTGCACAGGAAGATGAGGAGCGTGTATCAAAGGGGGAGCCACCTCGGAAGAGGCTAGTGAAGGAAAAATACCACTACACGTGCAAGGTGTGTGGCCAGGACAAAAGCAAAAAGACTGGACACACCCAGCTGAAAGGGCGGTGGTATTGTCCTGCCTCTGGACTTACCCAGGAAGACTGGAGGAAGAATTTGTAGTTTCTGTTACTTCTTTTTCTCTGTTTATCACAATAAAGTTTCATAAGTTTTTTACAGTTAAGAACAACCATCATGTTTTTATTAACTTTTTTGAATACCAGTGGGGGTTACCTATTGAATTGAATTGTTAAAACTAAAGCCATAATTACTTCTCATTTATAATATTTTTATTTACAAGAAAATTTGCTTTGAATGCATTTGCGTGATTTATCACAGGGTTATTACTAGGGTGATTTATAGGGCAAAACAGTTCCTTTGTTAAAGTTACTACATAGCCCAGAATACACTGCATGTTTACCTCTAAATCTGGAATGCCCTAAGATGCAAGCGGTATTGCCCAAGCCCAGGTCCATATCCCGCAAGTAACATAAACATTTATGTGATGATGAAGCCTGAAATAAGTGAAAAAATGACAGTAAAAAATGTTGGGAAGGTAAAAAAAAGTAGATAGAAATTGATATAGTGCACGTTTTCCTCCTTTTTTTCCCTTTTCTTTTCTCTCTTTTCAACCCCTCTTTCCCCTCTCTTTTCCTTCTTTCCCCCGCGTGGGCAGGCCCTTTGGTCTCATTTTTGGCCGAGAGGTTAAGGTGATGGACTGCTAATCCATTGTGCTCTGCACACATGGGTTTCGAATCCCATCCTCGTGGAAAACACTCTCTTATAGAGTTCCTGAGATGGGACGTACTCTATCAAACAAATGTCTTTACTTTATGTTTCCTTTAACAGTGCTATTCTATTATTATCTTGGTAAATAAGGTATTGTATAGTGATTTCTTTAACTATCTTGTTAGATTGGAGTGGAGCTCAGCTGACCAACTTATTCTTCTTGGTAGAATTACACAGTAGCAACCATTCGAAACGGCGCATCGCCGTGAAATGCCAGCCGAATGGCTGCTAACTTACATGTGAGATGAGACATACTGTATTAAGCAAATGTCTTCTCATGGGCTTGCATACATATTTACTCTGATTCCACCCTTTCACTGAATTACAGGGTCTGACCAGGAGATGTTGCTTCTTTGTAGATCTTGGTGTTCACAAACAATGACAGAAAGAATATTTTATTACAACGATTGATGTTTCAAAAAGGAATGGTAGGAGACCAGCCAAGGAAAGTGGGGAAATTTCGAACGGCTACTGCTATATTTCAAAATATGATGGCCAGAGTACTCTTTAATCTATCTGTGAAGATCCTCAGTCATCAAGGTCATGGTTAAGCTAGAAAAAGTTCAATCTAGGCAACTGGACGTGACACTTCACCGCTCTTCCAAGAGGCCTTGTATGAAGCATGTAGGAGTCAATCTGCCATATCAAAGAACTGATAGAGGAAACATAATGTGTTGAAATGTCATTTCTATCACTATGAGCTATCTACAGTGAAAATGAGCTCAAGAAGCCAATGAGTGTTGACTTGACAAGAGAGACATACAGAAACACATATGATATGACCTTAAAGGCTGCGAAATTGAGAATGACACCACCACTTTATGTTTCCCTTAACGCTGTTGTCCATTAGTATCTTGGTAAATAAGGTATTGTATGCTGATTTCTTTAACTATCTTGTTAGATTGGAGTGGAGCTCAGTCGACAAACTTATTCTTCCTGGTAGAATTATACAGTGGCAACCATTCAAAATGGCCTGTCCCAGTCAAATGCCAGCCGAATGGAAGCCAACTTACCTGCATCTCCAGCAGAATCCAGTCCAACTTCCAGCCACTGGCCTTCTCATTGGCAGTAATGTTTTTTTAATCTTACTCCACTCTTTCACTGAATTACAGGGTCTGACCAGGAGATGGTGCTTCTCTATAGATCTTAATGTTCACAAATAATGACAGAAAGAATATTTTAGTACAAATGTTGATGTTTCAAAAAGGAATGTTAGGAGACCAGCCAAGGAAAGTGGGGAAATGTCGAACGGCTACTACTGTATTTCAAAATATGATGGCCAGAGTACTCTTTAATCTATCTGTGAAGATCCTCAGTCATCCAGGTCATGGTCAAGCTAGAAAAAAGTCAATTTCAGGACTGGACGTGACATTACACCTCTCTTGCAAGAGTCCTTGTATGAAACATGTAGGATTCAATCGGCCATTGTCAGAGAACCAATAGAGGAAGAAGCCCCTTAGTGTTGACTTAGCAAGAGAGACATATGGAAAGCCTTGTTATATGACTTTAAAGGCAGACAATTGGAGAATGCAGGAATTGACCCCACTACCTCTTGCACGCTAAGCAAGCCCTCTACCATTTGAGCTAATTCCCCATGTTCTGCCATCTGAAGAGAACTGTGATCGTGATTGATTCTCTCAAAATGTGTAGGCCACCACATGGATCATCGAGTGATCCTTAGATTAGATTAGATGAGCTTTATTGATCTCACAGCGGCAAAATTCACTGGTCACCATTAACAGTCCACGATTTTGTTTCACGTCTAGCAGGACCAATCAGAGACGAGGTGGCTGAGAGGTTAAGGCGATGGACTGCTAATCCATTGTGCTCTGCACGCATGGGTTCGAATCCCATCCTTGTCGAAAAACACTCTCTTATAGAGTTCCTGTGAGATGAGACATACTCTATCAAACAAATGTCTTTATTTTATGATTCCTTTAACACTGTTATTCTATTAGTATCTTGGTAAATAAGGTATTGTATAGTGTTTTCTTTGACTATCTTGTTAGATTGGAGTGGAGCTCAGTCGACCACCTTATTCTTCTTGGTAGAATTACACAGTAGCAACCATTCGAAATGGCCCATCACAGTCAAATGGCTGCTAACTTACCTGTGAGATGAGACGTACTCTATCAACAGTGATGGGACTAACGGCGTTGAAAGTAACGGCGTTACTAACGCCGTTACCTTGTTTTAGTAATGAGTAATCTAACTAATTACTTTGACTGTAACTATAACGCAGTTACCATTGCAGACACCCCGTTACTGCGCGTTACTCAGGTCGCACAATGAACCTTTTTTCATGATAGGACTCGTGCGCAGCTGCGTGAAGCTGACACCCCACCCACGTCAAAAAACTCTGCAAATAGACTGAATGGTTAGTGCAACATTAGTGCAGATTTGTGCAGAAAAAATATTGTTTGTGCTACTTTTGTTTAAGAGATATTAAAGATTATTTTTTAGGTCATCCAGAGGTGCGCGCCTTGTCATGAGAGAGGGGAGGATGAGAATGGCTGATGTATAGTGAGATTCCGTCTGTCAGTTGGGTAGGTGGGTGTTTCCGCTGGTGGGTGTTAACGTACAGCACACACAGAGAGATGGAGAGTGAGGATGACTCCAGCAGCAAAACAACGTTTTCCACATGGAAATACCGGTGTTATTTCGAGCTGCGTTTCCCCATCACATACAGTTTCCTCTGCATCTCCGCACAGCGCAGGCGGCAAGAGTCACCGCGCAAGCGACAGGAAACGCGCATGCTCGCTAAAGGCCCGCAACAGTCGCCCTGTGCTCGCGCCACAGGAGAACTATGGAGAGCGAAAATCAAATGATAGCCTATATGAAGAAAGGGAGAAATCTGGATGGATGGATGGATGGATGGATGGATGGATGGATGGATGGATGGATGGATGGATGGATGGATGCTCTGACTTTTTAACCTACTGTATTTTTTATTTTAAACATTATTTGATGGCCTTTGTGGCAGGGATGGAGATCCATATTTTATGTCACACACAGAGTATACATCTAGATAGATAGATGTTACAGTATCTATAACAACCCAAACACACAGGATTTCAGAATTAGACATCCCCAGTTATTAATTTCATATACTCACCAGATCTGAATGCCCTGTTAAAAAACTTCACATCGCGTTCCCCCCTGATGTCATTTACGTTGAGTTACAAGAAATGCAAAACTCTCTGCAGGTTCTTGTCTTTGTCGTCCACTCTATTCAGCTGGCTTTGGAAACACACGGCGAGAAGGTGGGGGCTGGGTGGTGAGGGTTATGGGGGTGAGAAACGCAAAAGTAACGCAATAGTTACTTTTACTAGTAACTAGTTACTTTTACTGTAGAGTAACTCAGTTAGTAACTCAGTTACTTTTTGGGAGAAGTAACTAGTAACTATAACTAATTACTTTTTCAAAGTAACGTGCCCAACACTGTCTATCAAACAAATGTCTTCTCACGGGCTTGCATACATTTTTACTCTGATTCCACCCTTTCACTGAATTACAGGGTCTGACCAGGAGATGTTGCTTCTCTATAGATCTTAATGTTCACAAACAATGACAGAAAAAATATTTTATTACAACGATTGATGTTTCAAAAACGAATGTTAGGAGACCAGCCAAGGAAAGTGGGGAAATTTCGAATGGCTACTGCTGTATTTCAAAATACGATGGCCAGAATACTCTTTAATCTCTCTGTGAAGATCCACAGTCATCAAGGTCATGGTTAAGCTAGAAAAAGTTCAATCTAGGCAACTGGACGTGACATTTCACCTCTCTTCCAAGAGTCCTTGTATGAATCATGTATGAGTCAATCTGCCATTATCAAAGAACTGATAGAGGTAACATAATGTGTTGAAATGTCATTTCTATCACTATGAGCTATCTACAGTGAAAATGAGCTCAAGGAGCCATTGAGTGTTGACTTGACAAGAGAGACATACAGAAACACTTATGATATGACCTTAAAGGCTGCGAAATTGAGAATGCAACCACCACTCTATGTTTCGCTGTTGTCCATTAGTATCTTGGTAAATAAGGTATTGTATGCAGATTTCTTTAACTATCTTGTTAGATTGGAGTGGAGCTCAGTCGACCACCTTTTTCTTCCTGGTAGAATTATACAGTGGCAACCATTCAAAATGGCCCGTCCCAGTCAAATGCCAGCCAAATGGAAGCCAACTTACCTGCATCTCCCAGCAGAATCCCGTCCAACTTCCAGCCACTGGCATTCTCATTGGCAATAATATTTTTTTACTCTTACTCTACTCTTTCACTGAATTACAGGGTCTGACCAGGAGATGGTGCTTCTCTATAGATCTTAATGTTCACAAATAATGACAGAAAGAATATTTTAGTACAAATGTTGATGTTTCAAAAAGGAATGGTAGGAGACCAGCCAAGGAAAGTGGGGAAATGTCGAACGGCTACTACTGTATTTCAAAATATGATGGCCAGAGTACTCTTTAATCTATCTGTGAAGATCCTCAGTGATCCAGGTCATGGTCAAGCTAGAAAAAAGTCAATTTCAGGACTGGACGTGATATTACACCTCTCTTGCAAGAGTCCTTGTATGAAGCATGTAGGATTCAATCGGCCATTGTCAAAGAACTGATAGAGCAAGAGGCCCCTTAGTGTTGACTTAGCAAGAGAGACCTATGGAAATCCTTGTTATATGACTTTAAAGGCAGACAATTGGAGAATGCAGGCATCGATCCCGCTACCTCTTGCATTGCGCCTAAACATCCCAAAGTGAGAGCCAAAGTAAGCCAAAGTAAGCCCAAAGTAAGCCCAAAACAACCAATCGGTGAACACCTCATCTTCTGGTGGACCAATCCCGTCTCAAGCTTTGGACTAACTTTGGCCCAATTATGTTCCACCTATCTGGATTCTATATAATTCCTCGGAGTAACCCTGCACGGCTGTCTGGACTCGTTTTGCTAGCGGTAAGTAGAAATATATATATTTTTTTTAATCTTTAAATCTGTGACAGATTGTCGCTCTATCTGATTGTTAGCGTCATATTTTTGTAGAAATAAAATAACAGCCCTCCGCCGTATTACGTAGCGTCATGTTTCTGCCCCGGCATCTATTACTCGATTAATTCCACTAATAATCGAGCATTTAATGACAACCTTTTCAGTGATAAAAATCTCCGTTTTGTCCGTTTCAATAAAAGTTTTCTCGCCAGCGGATCGTAGTTTTGGTCAGTTTATAATGATATAGTGATGATAGTCCGTGTTTGTTGGGAGCTGGAGAAGTACCACCTTCCTCCAGCAGAGTCCGCCATGGATCCTCCTGAGCCGAGCCTCCTGCACAGCTGAAGCTCATCCCATCATCAGAGGATCCACAGTATTTAAGCTGTCTTCAGACCTTGCCTCAACGCCGCAGTGTTTTATCCAGATGGTTTGCACCTAAGCCTAGTATCTCTGAGAACCTTTGTTGACTTTGAATCCAGACTGGATTCTAACCTTTGTCTCTGTCTTCCAGGAAACCTGTTTTTCTCCTGTGAAGCTCAGGAAGAGCTTAACCTGCCGAGCCTGCCCTCTGAGCCAAACCTGAAGTCTCTCTCTGGATTTTCCATGCAGCTCTGGACCAAGAGCTGGAAACTCAAAGCCAAGGTCAGCTCATTCTCAAGAAGTAAGACGCTGAAGCAGTTAACGGACTCTGCTGAACAAACTATCTCTGGACCCAACAGTTTCCCTCTCAAGGCTTTAACCAAGAACCCTCAAGATTCCAGTGAACCAGTCCCCAGGCCTGCATCAGAACCAGTGGTTAAAACTGTGCTTGTGACAATAAACATTGTTAAACCTTTTACTTCTGTTTCCGTCTCCGTGGTGTTCTGCATAACTGGGTCTCACTAGTGAACCCATCATGACAGTGTTATCGTAGATCAATACTATAAAGTTTACATCTAACTCAATGGTGCGGCTTCTCCAGTAATCTGTGCTTTACTGATATTTTATCAGGCTGAATATTTTGCATGTACGTTTTTTTTATTTAAAATGATGATAATCATTCTGTGAATCATAATAAATTTATTTTAATTTTAAATAATATAATTGTGTTTATGGTTATTTCCTTTCAGATCATGTATGCATACGCTGTGTTGCGTAAAACTCATCAGGGTCGGCTCCTCATGGGGCCAAGGCAAAAGGGCGAGAGGTTGTGGTGGGAGGTAGGGCCCGCTGTAAGGAGGTCTTGGCTGATGCCACTGCCTTTGTGAGGGAGAATGGAGGTGATCCTGCAGATGAGTTCCTGGTTCTTGCTCATTGCAAGATCCAGTTTGGTAAATACCAAGGTCAGAGGTTCCGGTGGCTTCTGGAGAACTCCCTGGGCTACGCTGTCTACCTGGTCAGCAGCATCATGGGGGAGGAGGAGAGAGACACCCCGCTGTCAGCAAGCAAACACCTGTTCCTCAGGTACACCTCCCAGATCAGGGAGATAGGAGAAGCTGTGGATGCTTACAAGAAAAAACAAGTTATGCTCCAGGAGGCCCAGAGGAGCGGTGACCCTGGGTGTCTGATGGTGGAGTTCGGGGACTTTAAGGGCAGGTCAATGAAGTAGGTGTTTGAGGACCCAAGCAAGGAGGCCCAGGCTCTCATCAGCTATCTGAAGAAGGCAAATGCCAGGCCACACACCAACATGGCTCTGTTTAAGGCGTACGTGCTGAAGAGGGAGGCTTCAGCTCCTGCCAACCTGCCCTCTGCCCCTATGTCTGCCCCCTCCTCTGCCCCTGTGTCTGCCCCCTCCTCTGCCACTGTGTCTGCCCCCTCCTCTGCTACTGTTCCTCCTTCACCTGCTTCCACACATAGCAGACCACTGATGGCGGCCAGTGTAAAGGCCCTGTTGTTAAGGGGGAAGCATCTGTCACCATCACAGCTGGCAAAAAAAATTATGTCCCCAGCTAAACCCGGTCCCCCACCTCTGACTGCACCTGCTGCTAGGAGACAGCTCTTTACCTGTGGTGAGCTTCAGCTAATCCTCACATGTATGATGATGGCGTGTTGTGCTTAGTTTTGCATTATTTCACAGATGCTGCTGGGGATTTCTTTGAGGAGGAAGATGACCAGGAGATGATGGCTGTGGCCTCACAGGCTGAGGAACAACTTCCTCAAGGTATGGAAATCCTAATCTCCCCCCCCCCCCCCCCCCCTCCCCCCCCACCTGGTATAAGTGGCTGAAATATTCTGTGTTAGAGGTGCTTGTAGTGTTTGCACTGCTTTGCTTCACCTTTGGCTGATTCCATCTCTCTGTCTTATATTTCACCAAGCGGTGGTCGGATGAAAATCTGAAAGATTTTCGCTTCTTCCATCCATAACTCCTCTAATCGTCACATTGCCTCTCCACTAAGCATCATGCATTTTACTAAATGTTATAACCCTGGTAGCTGTCCACCCAGCAGTGCTGAAAAAGACATGCTGTGACAATTTTCCTGAAAGCAACAAACTAATTCTCCTTTTTTCACTCCAGATGCTCCAGCCATATCTCCATCTCCTGCTTCGTCCCCTGCTCCTCCAGTGCTCTGGTCTCCAGGTCCTGTCTTCCAGCCACCTGCAGAGCTTCCTGTACACTGGAAGGAGCAGCTCCCCTCCTTCCAGCAGGACTGGATCAGGAAGAGCCTGTTCAGGGCCAACACCAAAACGGGGAAACCAGAGTTGATCCCACATCCCAACTTCTGGTGGTACCCTCCCCAGCCCCCCACCCTCTTTACCCAGCCTCCGGCGTCTCCTGACGTCTTCTTCTGCCGCCCTTTGTTCCTCTGGATGCCGCTAAAGATGTGGTCCATTCCCCTAGTCTGTATCCAGCCAGCCTGTAGTAACCACAAGCTGACAGCTGCTGGCCTCTACCGCACTGTGCGTAAGGTCCTGGACATAGATGGGTGGTATGACATGGCTACTGAGTATCTAGAGTGCAAAAGGTGCAAGAAGAAGTATCCAGCCTGGTCTGAGGACATCCTGGGACAGCTGGACATTGGGCACCGCAGCAAATTCCCCACCATTCTGACAAACAGGTATTACATATCTATTATATATATTTTTTGTCCTATAATGGGCCTCTGCTGATACTATAAAATCTTGGGTTTTTCCTTAATGTAAGTACATTGACCCATTCTGCTGTCTGTAGGTATTCATGTGACTACCGTGTGGTCATCATGATGCGGGAGAGGACCCAGGGCTACAGTGTCACGCAGCTTTACAAGAAGCTGCAGGAGGAGCACAGTGCTGCATGGACATGACGCACACCAAGTCAGCCACCAATAGTGCAAGTTCTCCCACTTAAAAAGATGAGAGAGGCCGGTAATTTTCATCATAGATATACCTCAACGTGAGAGACAAAATGAGAAAAAAAAAATCCAGAAAATTACATTGTCTGATTTCTAAAGAATTTATTTGCAAAACATGGTGGAAAATAAGTATTTGGTCAATAACAAAAGTTCATCTCAATACTTTGTTATATACCCTTTGTTGGCAATGACAGAGATCAAATGTTTTCTGTAAGTCTTCACAAGGTTTTCACACACTGTTGCTGGTATTTTGGCCCATTCCTCCATGCAGATCTCCTCTAGAGCAGTGATGTTCTGGGGTAGTCGCTGGGCAACACTGACTTTCAACTCCCTCCAAAGATTTTCTATGGGGTTGAGATCTGGAGACTGGCTAGGCCACTCCAGGACCTTGAAATGCTTCTTACGAAGCCACTCCTTCGTTACCCGGGCGGTGTGTTTGGGATCATTGTCATGCTGAAAGACCCAGCCACGTTTCATCTTCAATGCCCTTGCTGATGGAAGGAGGTTTTCACTCAAAATTTGACGATACATGGCCCCATTCATTCTTTCCTTCACACGGATCAGTCGTCCTGGTCCCTTAGCAGAAAAACAGCCCCAAAGCATGATGTTTCCACCCCCATGCTTCACTGTAGGTATGGTGTTCTTTGGATGCAACTCAGCATTCTAGTAGTAGAGTAGAGTTTTTACCAAAAAGTTCTATTTTGGTTTCATCTGACCATATGATATTCTCCCAGTCATCGTCTGGATGATCCAAATGCTCTCTAGCAAACTTGAGACGGGCCTTGACATGTACTGGCTTAAGCAGGGGGACACATCTGGCACTGCAGGATTTGAGTCCCTGGCGGCGTAGTGTGTTACTGATGGTAGCCTTTGTTACTTTGGTCCCAGCTCTCGGCAGGTCATTCACTAGGTCCCCCCGTGTGGTTCTGGGATTTTTACTCACCGTTCTTGTGATCATTTTGACCCCACGTGGTGAGATCTTGCCTGGAGCCCCAGATCGAGGAAGATTATCAGTGGTCTTGTATGTTTTCCATTTTCTAATAATTGATCCCACAGTTGATTTCTTCACACCAAGGTGTTTACCTATTGCAGATTCAGACTTCCCAGCCTGGTGCAGGTCTTTAATTTTGTTTCGGGTGTCCTTTGACAGCTCTCTAGTTTTGGCCATGGTGGAGTTTAGAGTGTGACTGTTTGAGGTTGTGGACAGGTGTCTTTTATACTGATAACGGGTTCAAACAGGTGCCATTAATGAAGGTAACGAGTGGAGGACAGAGGAGCCTCTTACAGAAGAAGTTACAGGTCTGTGAGAGCCAGAAATCTTACTTGTTTGTAACTGACCAAATACTTATTTTCCACCATATTTTGCAAATAAATTCTTTAAAAATTAGACAATGTGATTTTCTGGATTTTTTTTTCTCATTTTTTCTCTCATAGTTGAGGTATATCTATGATGAAAATTACCGGCCACTCTCATCTTTTTAAGTGGGAGAACTTGCACTATTGATGGCTGACTAAATACTTTTTTGCCCCACTGTACCTCTACAGCCAGTCTGGTCAGTCCCTGACTGTCGTGGAAGACCCAGAGGAAGAGGATCGACTGGTCGAGCAGATGGATGATGGGGCTGTTGAAGATGAAGGCTTTGTGGAGGAGGAATCTGAGGACCTTACCATCCCCATCCTCTATGACTCCTCAGAGACTGTGCCGGTCCACAGCAGCGTCCTCCAGCCCTACAGCCCCTCTTCCTCTGCACCACCCTCACCACAGCCATCCACCTCGAGTCAAGGACTAACTCCTCTGCTCCAGTCCTCTGAGCCTCCACTGCCTCCTGCACAGCCAAGGGGAGCCTCTGGTCGTGCAACATTAGCTGGCTCCATTGCTGCAGACCAGCCTCCTGTTTGTAGTCTACTCATTATCTACAGCGCCATATATATGTCTGTGCTCTGACACTCTGATTTTTGACATGCTGTGTTTGTGTTCTAATGCTTCCTTGTAGGCTGCTGTACTTGGACCTGATGGCATCCCTGGCTGGGATAAGGTGCAGGATTTGGCTGAGTACCTGGTGTCCCTTCGTCAGGCTCTCTACCTGGACCAGCAGCAGGTCACAGAGGTCATCCGCCTGTGGTCTGCCCTACCTGATGGGGACAAAAGCAGGATCAGCTATCAGCCCAGACACCAAACTAAGCTGGCACATGGTCGCTTCAAGGCCCCTAAGAACACCAGAGTGACCCCAGGAGTGGAAAGTGTGAAGAGGTGCCTGATTGGCCACCCAGGGGGTCCAGCCCAGTTGCCCAGCACAAGTCGCTTAGTGGAGGCCATATGCATCAAGCTGTGCTCATTGCACAGGTCTCCAACTAAGAAGGCTTTTGTCCGGCTTCCTCGGTGGACCAAGGTTCTGGGTGACTACCACCACATCAGAGACCTGGTGCTAAACTGCCACTCTCTGATGGAGGCCACCTCTCTGCAGCTGTTCCTCCTGAACCAGAGGACCCTTATCCAATGGTAAGCACAAATAGTTTGACAAAACATCTGAAACAAATATGTTGAAGTAAATGATAATGACAACAACTTCTGATTGCAGGTTTAATAAAAGGGAGAGCAGCCAGGAGATAAGTGTCCTCACCCAGGGCCTTGCTGCAGAAGGAGGCATCGCTGTGGCTGGATCGCAGCTTCCTGCTCCACGAGAAAAGCTGTACCAAGCTCCTTCCACCTCAGGGCTCCAGCACGAGTTTGTCCTCCCCCCATCCAGAGCAGGACAGGCTCCTAAACTGCGCCCAGGCAGACGACCAGCCAGTGCCAAGGCGGTGCGGCACATTGCCCCAGCAGCTCCTCCTCTCCCAGCTCCTATGGCACCACTGCAGTTGTTACTGGTAAACCCTGGATCAACGATGATGGCAGCAGGCGCTGGTCACCCCTCTGCTGCTCCTATACTGGTTCTACCTGCCACACCAGTGGCTCCTACACCCACACCCTCTGTGTCCCGCTCTACCCAGAAGAACAGGCGGTGCAGGGCAGAGGAGGAGGCTGCTGGGACTAGCAAAAGACAATATGTCAGAGAGGTAGCCTTCAATAAGTGCAGCACATGTGGGCAGCCCAAAATTAAAGAATTTGGACACAGCCGCTTTGGAAGTGCCACTTTCTGCCCCAGAAACTCTGGGGGCAAATCTTTAGAGGAGTGGCTGAGAGAACAGCGCCAGCTTAAGAGGCTGGAGAACCCCCCACCCCCATGATCTGGATCTGTATCCTAGATCAATAATAGCATGTAAATAATCCTCCCTTATTAGTGAACTTTTTTGTATGTTTGTATTATGTCATGTTTTCCTTTCATTTATTATTTATCAATAATTGGTGTTATATTTTCTATTAGATTGGTTGTTTATATAATAGAAGTATGTTGTGTTCTTTATTATGTCTTTGTGAATAAAGGCTGTGCTTATGTTATGAATGGTTGCTCTGCTTTTGCTTTGAATAGAATAGATTAGAACATCTGTTTGTTGTCCCACAGTGGGAAAATTCTGGTGTTTACAGCAGCAACAATATTATAGCATATAAGCATAGCATAGGTCACATAGCTTAGAAAGTGTATAATAATAACATAATAGTGAAGGGTTAAAAAGTAGACGAATGAAATACTGCACTGTAAAGTGTTTTGACAACATAAAAAATGTGCACCTGGTGAAAAACCTTGATATGAAAGTGTTTAATCTTGACTGATGCCAGGGTCTATGTCAATCAGAGCAGGGTCTATGTCAATCAGAGCAGTTAGAACAAAAGACTCCTGCTGCAGTTCAGATGGAGGTCAGGGCAGGTGCAGCTCCTCACACTCACTTTGATGACCTCTGGGATTTCACGACCCCAATAAAGGTCAGCCTCAAAGGCAGTATTGCAGTTACACTGTTGTTCCATTGATGTAAGCTAGTAGGTATATATACAGGTAAAATAAGTGTTATCTTACAGTTGTTTATTCACCCACTTATTATTTAAGTATAATTGAAACCTGTATACCTGACTAAATTATTCAATTATTTCTTAATAAAAAAATAAACCTGACACAAACCATTAACTATCATATAAAAATAGTATTATTGTGAATGTTTCAGTACGTTTCCATAACAGCAGAAATATATTACTCTAAGAAGAAAACTCTGCCATAGTTTTAATTCTATGGATGAAAGAATTTACGTCCTGGGAGGGTCTATTTAAAGCGGCGGAGGAACAACATAGACTGAAATACGGTTCGCGGGTTCGAGACTACCTTCCGAAAAACACTTTGTTTTCAATCTAAGAAGAAAATATGTTAAAAATCCCTCTAAGCCTCCTTATAGCAGATCTGCGTGAAAAATCGCACATTTTTTCTTGTTGCGGGGGGGCTCAAATATCGGGCCCCAGCCCATGCTAAGCAAGCGCTCTGCCATTTGAGCTAATTCCCCATGTTCTGCCATCTGAAGAAAACTGTCATCGTGATTAATTCTCTCAAAATGTGTAGGCCACCATATGGATCATCGAGTGATCCTTAGATTAGATTAGATGAGCTTTATTGATCTCACAGTGGAGAAATTCACTGGTCACCATTGACAGTCCACTATTTTATTTCACGTCTAGAAGGACCATTCAGAGACGAGGTGGCTGAGAGGTTAAAGGTTAAAAAATGGACTGCTAATCCATTGTGCTCTGCACGCATGGGTTCGAATCCATCCTTGTCGAAAACATTCTTTTATAGAGTTCCTGTGAGATGAGACGTACTCTATCAAACAAATGTCTTTACTGTATGTTTCCTTTAACACTGCTATTCTATCTATCTTGGTAAATAAGGTATTGTATAGTGATTTCTTGTATAGTGATTTCTTTATCTTGTTAGATAGGAGTGGAGCTCAGTCGACCACCTTATTTTTCTTAGTAGAATTACACAGTAGCAACCATTCGAAATGGCCCATCACAGTCAAATGGCTGCTAACTTACCTGTGAGATGAGACGTACTCTTTCAAACAAATGTCTTCTCACGGGCTTGCATACATTTTTACTCTGATTCCACCCTTTCACTGAATTACAGGGTCTTTCCAGGAGATGTTGCTTCTCTGTAGATCTTAATGTTCACAAATAATGACAGAAAGAATATTTTATTACAACGATTGATGTTTCAAAAAGAAATGGTAGGAGACCAGCCAAGGAAAGTGGGGAAATTTCGAACGGCTACTGCTGTATTTCAAAATATGATGGCCAGAGTACTCTTTAATCTATCTGTGAAGATCCACAGTCATCAAGGTCATGGTTAAGCTAGAAAAAGGCAATCTAGGCAACTGGACGTGACATTTCATTGCTCTTCCAAGAGGCCTTGTATGAAGCATGTAGGAGTCAATCTGCCATTATCAAAGAACTGATAGAGGGAACATAATGTGTTGAATGTGGAGCTCAGTCAATTCAATTCAGTTTATTTATATAGCGCCAAATTCACAACACATGTCATCTCAAGGCACTTTACAGTTCAACCAGATCATACAGTCAAATTGATACAAAGTTTTCTATCTAAGGAAAACCAGTTGATTGCATTGACTCAAATACAATCCCTCACACTAAGCATGCTTGTAGCGACAGTGGAGAGGAAAAACTCCCTTTTAACAGGAAGAAACCTCCAGCAGAACCAGGCTCAGTGCAAGCGGCCATCTGCCGAGGCCGACTGGGGTTCAAGGAGACAGAAGCAGAGATACAAAAGCAGCTGTAAAAGGCGGCCCCGTCCAGGAAACACACAGCCAGGCAGACGAGCTCCAAGGCAGCTCCCATACCAGAGGATGAAGAGAGCACATCCACCCAGCCACGGCCAGAGAAACAGGACCACACCTGAAGACAGGCCGATCTCCAACATCTACAAACAAGGGTGTTGATGGAAGCAGCACAGCTGATGTTTCTTTCCTGGATGACGTCACAGCCAAACAGGAACAGACGAGGCAAAGCTACTCTGAGGAAAAGCAGAGAGAGCAGAAGGTTAGAGATTGAACAAACAGATTCTGCAGAATAAGAGAACAGAGAGAGAATGAAGCAGAATGATGAAATGGGGGTCCCTATGTCCTCCAAAAGTCTAAGCCTATAGCAGCATAACTTTAAAGACAGCTCAGGATAACCTGAGCCACCCTAACTATAAGCTTTATCAAAAAGGAAAGTTTTAAGCGTAGCCTTAAAAGTAGACAGAGGTTCTGCATCACGGACTAAAACTGGTAGTTGGTTCCACAGGAGAGGAGCCTGATAACTAAAAGATCTGCCTCCCATTCTACTTTTAGAAATTCTAGGAACCACTAGTAAACCTGCAGATTGAGAGCGAAGTGCTCTGTTAGGAACATAAGGAACAATCAGATCTCTGATATAAGATGGAGCTTGGCCATTTAAGGCTTTATATGTGAGAAGGAGGATTTTAAATTCTATTCTTGATTTAACAGGAAGCCAATGAAGAGAAGCCAGGATAGGAGAGATATGATCTCTCTTTTTAATTTTCATCAGAACTCTGGCTGCAGCATTTTGGATCAGCTGAAGGCTTTTAACTACAGTTTGTGGACTTCCTGATAGTAAAGAATTACAATAGTCCAGCCTTGAAGTAACAAATGCATGGACTAGTTTCTCAGCATCACCCCTGGACAGGATATTTCTAATTTTTGCAATGTTCCTCAGATGAAAGAAGGAAATTCTAGAAACCTCTTTGATCTGGGATTTAAATGACAGGTCCTGATCAAAAATAACACCAAGATTTTTTACTTTATTATCTGAAATCAGTTTAATCCCATCCAAATGAAGTGACTGGCTAATCAGCTTCTTTTTCAGAGACTCTGGTCCAAAGACTATAACTTCTGTTTTGTCTGCATTCAGAAGCAGAAAGTTAAGAGTCATCCAGGTTTTTATGTCTTCAAGACATGCCTGTAATCTATGTAATGGGTTAGCTTCATCTGGATTTATAGACAGATATAGCTGGGTATCATCAGCATAACAGTGGAAATTAATCCCATGCTGTCTAATAACTCTACCAATTGGGAGCATGTATAAAGTAAAGAGAATTGGTCCTAGCACTGATCCCTGTGGTACTCCACAGGTAACCTTTGAGCGTGTTGAAGATCTATCATTAACATAAACAAACTGAATTCGATCAGATAGATAAGATTTAAACCAGTCTAGTGCTGTTCCTTTAATTCCAACAAAATATTCAAGTCTTTCTAAAAGAATATTATGGTCAACTGTATCAAATGCAGCACTAAGATCCAACAAGACGAGCACAGATACAAGTCCATTATCTGAGGCCATGAGAATATCATTAGTGACTTTCACCAGAGCTGTTTCAGTGCTATGATGAGCTCTAAAGCCAGACTGAAACTCTTCAAAAAGTTCATTATGGTGTAAGTGGTCGCAAACTTGTTTGGCAACTACTTTCTCAAGAATTTTGGATAAGAGAGGAAGATTGGATATAGGTCTATAATTAACCAAGTCATCTGGGTCAAGAGACGGTTTCTTAAGCAGAGGTTTAATTACAGCAACCTTAAAAGCTTTAGGTACATATCCCTGTAACAGAGATAGATTAATCACATCTAAAATGGAGGAGGAGATCAAAGGGAATACCTCCTTAAATAACCTGGTTGGAACTGGATCTAACATACAAGTTGAAGGCTTAGATGAAGACAACAACCCTGCTAATTCAGAAAGTTCAACTGGATCAAAGCAGTCTAAACCCGGTTCAGATTCCATGACTACCTCAGGTACAATCGCGGATAGAGGAGTGCTTATGATCTTATTTTTAATAAGATCAATCTTATTTATAAAGAATCCCATAAAATCATTGCTGCTAAGAGCAGGTGGAATGGACGGTTCAACAGAGCTATGGCTCTGGGTGAGTTTGGCAACTGTATTAAAAAGAAATCTAGGATTATTCTTATTCTCCTCTATTAATGAGGAGAAGTATGCTGCTCTTGATTTACAAACGGTCCTCTTATACAGCAGTAAACCACTTTTCCAGACCAGGAAGGACTCCTGCAGGCCTGTGGAGCGATATTTTCTCTCCAGTTTCCTAGCATTTTGCTTCAAAGTACGCAGCTCTGCATTAAACCAAGGAGCAAGCTTTCTATTTTCAACGGTTTTCATTTTCAAGGGAGCTGACCACCTTATTCTTCCTGGTAGAATTATACATTAGCTACCATTCAAAATGGCCCGTCCCAGTCAAATGCCATCCAAATGGCAGCCAACTTCCCTGCATCTCCCAGCAGAATCCCTTCCAACTTCCAGCCACTGGCCTTCTCATTGGCAATAATATTTTTTTTAAGTAGTAGCCATTCAAAATGGCCCTTCCCAGTCAAATACCAGCAGAATGGCATTCCACCTCCCTGCATCTCCCAGCGCAATCCTCTCCAACTTCCAGCCACTTGCCTTCTCACAGGCTTGCATACTTTGTTACTCACAATGGACTGCTAATCCATTGTGCTCTGCACACATGGGTTTGAATCCCATCATTGTCGATAGCATGATCTTCTAGAGTTACTGTGAGCATGAGACGTACTCTATCAAACAAATGTCTTAATGTACTTTAAAAACTGTATCACTTTATGTTTCTTTTAACAGTTATTCTATTTGTATCTTGGTAAATAAGGTATTGTATGCTGATTTCTTTAACTATCTTGTTAGATTGGAGTGGAGCTCAGTCGACCACATTATTCTTCCTGGTAGAATTATACAGTGGCAACAATTCAAAATGGCCAGTCCCAGTCAAGTGCCAGCCGAATGGAAGCCAACTTACCTGCATCTCCCAGCAGAATCCCATCCAACCTGCCTTCTCATTGGCAAACATATTTTTACTCTTATTCCACCCTTTCACTTAATTACAGGACCTGACCAGGGTTAACCCTAACGCCTAAACCATGGTCAAGCTAGAAAAAGTTCAATCTAGGCAAATGGACATGACAGTTTCTAGAAGTTTTAACCTCTAATTCAGGTCTAAGTTATAACAGCTTCTTCAGGTCTAAGTTGTTACTCACACTTCAATGAGGCACATGACCAAAACCACTCTGACGAGTTCTGATGAGAACCACTCTGGGAGTTAACAATCCACCAGAACACTCCAATGACCATTAACACCCCCATTGTGACCTTCTTGGTAAAGTCCAGTGGGAGGGATTGAAGCCACCTTTTAGACCTACAGTATATTAACCTCAGTGCTCCCCACTACTAGTTAGAACTGAAGAAGCCTCTTGGATGAGAGGCAAACATCTTCTAGAAAACTTCACATCCAGTTGCCTGGACAGTAGTTTTTTAAGTTTACTCTTCAATCAGCTTTGGTTACCTGGAGCTATCTCTATAGTTACGCTACTATAGGCATAGCATTCTGGAGGACATAGGGACCCTTTTTCTCCATTCTGCTTCATTCCACCTCAACTATCCCACTCTGCAGTATTTGTTTGTTCAATCTCGAACAGTATGATCTCTCTGTTTTTTCTCATCATCGTTTAACCAGTTTATCCAGAGCTATCTCTATAGTTATGCTGCTATAGGCTTGGACTGTTGGAGGACATAGGGAACCTTTTTCATCGTTCAGCTTCAATTTATCTCTATATCCCATTCTGCAGAATTTGTTAGTTCAATCTCTAAGGTTATGCTCTCTGCTTTTTCTCATAATCCGCCTGCGGGCTGCCTGTGGAGCTGGTTGAAAGTTGCCTTTTATATATATATATATATTTTTTTCTTTTTTTCTTTTTTTTCCCCTGTGGTGCGAGTGGGGGCACTAGGGAGGGATGGCATAATTGAGATTTTGAGTGTGTTTTTTTATTTTTTTATTTACCTCTCCCAGGTTGGGGTCCCAACTGCACCCCCTCCCAAATACATCTCAAGTCTCCGCCAACTGCGGAGCCCATTCCCCCCGTCCTGCTCTCCCTCCGCTGCCTGGTGTCGGGGCTCACCGGTGCACTGGTGGGGCTCTGGGTCTGGGGGTGGATGCCCGGGTGGCTGCCGGCTCATTCCTGGCGGCCTCTCCGCTGCCCCGGCTGGCCGGGGCCTTGCTGGTGCTCCTGTCTGGGGGTTGGGCGCCCCTGGGGCCTCGGATCCCTGGGGAATGGATTCGCTTCAGGGTGGGGCCGGGTGTTGTTCTGGGATTGTTGGTGCCGGTGCCTTCGCTTCAGTGCCGATTCCTGAGCGGTGCTTTTTCCGATGCTGGTGTTGTGGTGCCGGTTCGGGGGGGAGGGGAGCTGCACGGCATGGTGAGGTGCGGGTCTGGGGTTTTGTTTTGGGCTCTGGTTTTTCCGCTTGCATTTCTCCCCTTGCCTTCCCCTTGTGTATATGTATGTGTGTATGTGTATATATATATGTATATATATATATATATATATATATATATATATATATATATATATATATATATATATATATGTGTGTATTATTATTTATTTATTTAAAAACATTTATTTATTTATTTATTTTTATTTTTTTCTCTTTTCCTTCTCCCGGTGGGGGGAGCGGTTGCGGGCAGGTCAGTGTCTGGTGTCTACTGTCGCATTGGGGGGGGCTTTTCTGCTTGGCGTTCTTTTTCCGGGGGGGGATTGGCATGTCTGTTCTCTCGGGGGGCAGCCCCGTTGGTGTGTGGGGGTCTGGGCAGCTCCGGCGGGGTTGGTGTTGGGGGGCTGGCGTGGATGGGCTGGCTGCGCTGATTGAGTCTTCGGGTGGGTATTCCCGCTTGGAGGCATGGTGGAGCTGCTTTGGTCCCGCTGATCGCAGCGGGTGTGGCTGTGGGGTGGGTGGGGGTAGAGTGGCTCCGGCCGGCGCTCATCGGGGGGCCGGGGCGGTGGAGGTGCTTCAGCGGTCTGTTGGGGGCTTGTGCAGGCGACGAGGGGGGGCGGCAGGCGCGGCTGTGCTGCTCTAGCTTGGTCCGGTGGGGGAGCGGCGTGGTTAGCTCCGCTGTGGTTCTGTGCTGCCCGCGGGCTGCTGGGGGGGGCGTGTTTCAGCGCTCTGTGGGGCCAGGGCGTTTCGGTCGGTGCCGTGGGGGGGCCGGTTTTCTTTGCCTGGCCCTACTTCAGGGTGGCCAGCTGCCGGCGGAGTCCGCGGACTCGCCTCCGCGGCTCCCTGGGGCGTCGGCATGGCTTTGGCTGGGGGGCTTCCTGGGGGCTGTCTCTCCTCCTCCCTTGGTGGGGTTCCAATTGGTGCCTTCGCTCTTGGGGTCCCTTTGGGCGCCTGGGGCTTTGGGTCTCCCGGCGCTGGACTCAGTGCTCTGGGGGGTGTGCTTCTCCGGCTCTCCACAACTACTATTGAGCGTTTTTTTCTATGGATAAACTTTACATGCACAAGTGCACCCTCACAAACAATTACAGGTGCTTGGCTCCAGGTACTCAGAGATTCACTTCCATACAGAAAGCCCACATCCGTATCTTCAGGTAACACAGAGTACATGTCAGACTTAATAATATTACTTTAGCGATAGTTTCAAGGTGTTGCTTTATTGTATATCTCGTACCATGTCTTTCGGTTGTGCTGTTCTTTTTTCATCTCGTTACAGGTGATGAAGCAGACTGAAAATGTTTTGTCATTGTCTCCTTTCTCTTCTTTCATCTTTTCTCTTTTTTTTTCCTTTTCTTCTTCTGTTTTTCTGCTCTATTTACATTGCAGTGTCCATATAAACTGTAAAACTCTCTGCATAATTATAATAAAGCAATTTGAATGCATGAAACAAGGAGGAGCAATATGGCAATTGCCATACTGCTACACTTGTGAAAGTAAAATCTGTTGGGCTCTTTTTGGCATCAAGACAATTATTCTTATGGCCACATTGCCAGACAGGACACTGGAAAAAAAAAAAATAATAAAAAATAAAGTTGCCTTTTTCTATCTCTGCTTCTTTTTTCTATGTCTATCTCCAGTTTTTGAGATATAAAACCTGCATCTCAAAAACCCAAAAAAAATCCACATGAAAATTTGCCATTGCTGTCTGAGTGATGAACAGCTTATTTGAACATCATTATTTCAATCGAGACTCATTTTGTAAAATTGTCTGAAAAATTTTAAACACTGGGACACAGACATATACCCTCACGCACACAACAGCACAAAAGAGGACTGGCAAAATTGATTTGCTGGGGTGTTTTATAAATTACAAAGTGTATGTTCTAACATTAGAAAATGAACCTTTTAGCTTATCCTACTTATCACCATGACACCCTTCAACTGATACAGCTGACCAAAAAACAGATGAGGAGCTAAAAGTGATTTTAATGTCTTCTAATGAAGATAATTAAGCCTACAATATGAGACTTTAGAGGAATAATAGATAAATCACCACACATTCGGTACACTGACATAAACAGTCACTGAACAGAACCTAAATAATTTCATTTAGTACCACATCTGTGTGTAAAAAACTAAAATTAACAAATCTGCTGCTGAGGCTGACTCAATACATTTCCTGCTGTATATATGTATTCCACTCTTATCAATATTAAGTGAACCATGCCAGGGCGGTCTAAATCTACAGCATGTGTGCAGTTGTGCTCAAAATAATAGCAGTTTAAATTTATTCTTGTTTGAAAACACAAGTAAAGTTCAAACTCTTATAGTTTTATGTTGTGTGTATGTTCCCCAAGTACATTTAGAAATCAGCACATTATGTATCAACATACATTACGACTAATGTACAAAAATTAACATTGCACAATTTTCTTTCTGAAGACCAATGTTTTTTGTACCAACTGAGAAATCTTTATGATTTATCATTCCTGTCAATCATTGCACTGGTATGTATTGTATAACTAACCTGACAACAGCCAGATGCATGTCTCGCTCCGCCTAGCTCCACTCACATACATCTGGGACACCGCCATAGGAATTGCCTTTACTGAAGGCTGGGCCTTATCAAAACTCCTTGCATATGATTGGATAAGCCACTTGTCTGTCATCTTTATCGACGTGCTATTTCAACCACTCACACCGAAGCTATGAGAGCGATGAGAGCGGTGTCCCAGATGTATGTGAGTGGAGCTAGGCGGAGCGAGACATACATCTGGCTGTTGTCAGGTTATTGTATAACCACTGTGTCTGAGAACTTCCCATCTGTGTATGCATGAAGCTTCCACTTCTACAAAGGATCTAGTGAACCTGAGTCAAGGAGCGTGGAACAATAGATAAACACTTGTTTTGATAAATTCTGGATTTTATGCTTGAATTCTGCGTCCAGCGTCCTGAGTGCTTCATAGATTGACTGACGAGTTGCCCATTAAAGAACTTACATAATAAAAAATATGACATTGAAATATAATTGCAATAAGCAGGATTTGATGTCGAGCAGATATGATTATTCTGCAAACAAACTGTACAATTTCTAAAGAGTGAAATTGACCTTTTTAATAATTTGTTAGACTACAGTGATGTATTTATGGAAGGTAGTGACGATAGGTTTCTTTTACCACTTGGCCCCAAAAGGAATGCCAGAAAACTTTAGTGTGCATGGGAGAGCGTAAACCTTAATGGGAATGGTGGGTATTTTCTTACTATATCAGCCTTGGATATAGGATTGTCAGGCCAGAAGTTCTTTAAATGGGTGCCACTGCAAAAAAAAAACAAAAATAAAAAGGCTGAGGTACCACTGAGACTTTATATTTGATTCAGATGGGCTATAGCAGAGTCACATAAAAGTTAAATGACCTGGAGTTAAAGACTCATGGTAGATTTCTGGGTAGTTAGAGTTGCAGTTTAGCTTTGGCCATATCCCAGAGTAAACATTAACATTTTTAATGTTTTTATACAAAAAAAACTGTTTTATTTAATAAAAGTATTAACACATTTCTTAAAGTTTTTCCTCTCATTTTGCTTTTGAGTAAACAAAAACATATGTTATATTTTGGTAATCCTAATTTACCTTAAACAGTAAAAGTGTAATCTGATTTGAAGTAAAACAGAAGAAGAAAAGCTTGTGTAATTTTAATTATTCAATGTTAATTATATTTGGTTTTAATTACATATTTGTTAGCCTTTATAATTTATCAAAATTCTCAGCCTCCTACAGTCTGAGATAAATTAAGAGAAAAACTTTTTCTTTTACAGCACCTGTCCTTCTTAACTTGACATCTTTGCCTCTTAATTTCTGGCAGGAATAACATTTTCAGTGACATTTTGAACTTTAATTTTAAGATAAATATTGAGGAAATGGGAGAGAGGTAGTAAGTGAAAGACTGAAACAAGTTAGAAGTAGTGGTTTAAGACTAAAAATTGTTCAGGTGACCTTTTCTAATTGATTGGTACAAAACTTTTGGAGATGACATTTCCATGGACATAAGGCATTAAAAGTGGTCCTTGGATTTTTATAAAATCCACTATGTATTAAAATCTCTGTAAAATGCTGAAGGGTTTAGAATTGTAACAGAGCACATAGCACATGTCAGTTAGTGTTGCTGATATAACAGCTGGTTTAAATAACTGTAGAATTCAATGTACATATATGCTACTCTGGGGAAAGAGTCTGAAATATTATGTAGAATTGGAATTAAGGGAAATACAGAAATAAAAGCCTCAGGCCAGGAAAATGAAAACAAAATTATTATAAATACAATATTTTATTTTTAGCAATTAAAAAAAGCTAGGCATTGATTTATAAAAGGTTAAGATTTCGCCATGGACTATCTAATAGAAATCAAATACAGTTCTATTTTAATACATATTGTCTTTATAATTGAACGTTTAGGGAAAAAAACGTGTGTTTATATCACATTACTGTCATGATGGGTCTCTGTGATTAAACCCATATGCAGAACACCACAGGAAGCTGAGAAAAAGTTCAACTGTTTATTTGATAAACACACACAGAGTAAAAGTATGCACTGGTTCTGGTACTGGTCGGGGACTGGTTTCACAGAGAATCTGCAGAGAGGGATTGTTTGGTTAGCCAGGTAGGAGTGAAGTCTTGACTGAGTCTTGATTCAGATTTGTACCTGATGAGGTTCAGACTGAGCGGTGGAGAGAGGGAACCACTTGGGTCCAGAGACAGAGGGTTCAGCAGAGAGCTTTAACAGCGGCAGAGCTTAGCTTCAGGCTAGCGAGGTTCAGACCTTGGGTTTTTCTCCTAGTTCTCCCTTGAGAACTAACTTGGGGATTCAGACTGAGGATCTTCTGTTTTGGCTTCTCTGAGCAGGCAGGCAGGTTTCCAGACATGAGCTCCTCCAGAGCTACAGACTTCGATCAGGTTACCTAAGAGCAGAGAAGACAGAGACTGGTTAGGATCAGGTTGCTCCCTAGGGCAGGCAGAGATTCTTAAATCAAGCTGAGGCTCTGAGATGACCGACGACTGCGGCTCAGGAACAGGCTCTGAGATTACCGCCGACTGCGGCTCAAGAACAGGCTCTGAGGTGGCCGCAGACTGCGGCTCCTGAACAGAAACAGAGGAGACCGTCGCCTGCGACTCCTGGACAGAACCAGAGGAGCCCGCCGACCACGGCTCCGGATCAGGGACAGAGGAGCCTGCCGATTGCGGCTCCGGATCAGGAACAGAGGAGCCCGCCGATTGTGGCTCCGGATCAGGAACAGAGGAGCCCGCCGATTGCGGCTCCGGATCAGGAACAGAGGAGCCCGCCGATTGCGGCTCCGGATCAGGAACAGAGGAGCCTGCCGATTGCGGCCCCGGATCAGGAACAGAGGAGCCCGCCGATTGCGGCTCCGAGTCAGGAACAGAGGAGCGGCGGGCTCAGGAACAGAGGAGACCACCGACTGTGGCTCCACATCAGGAACAGAGGAGACCACTGACTGTGGCTCCACATCATGAACAGAGGAGACCACCGACTGTGGCTCCAAATCCAGCATGGAAGAAACCGCCCATGGTGGCAAAGGTTCAGTCTCTGAAGTGGCTTGTGATGCCCGCAGAGGGCTCTTGGCAGACAGGAGCTCTTGCAGAGAGGTCCTAGGAGGCGAAAAATCACATACCTCGAATTCTGACACCTCTTTAAAGTTCTGCTCAGGGGTCTCTGGACGGCACAGAGCTGATTCAGGGGTCTCTAGACGGCTCAGAGCGGGCTTAAGGCGACGCCGTCTCTTACGTTGGGGGTTCTCAGAAGCTGGGCTAATGGGTTCTGGTTTACAGACAGATTCTGGCAAAAGGCTAACAGGTGTGTAAATGGGTTTGGACGCAAAGCTAACTGGTTTGCTATCAGGTTCGCAAACTGGTTCTGGGTCTAGGCTAACTGGATTAGAAATGGATGGTGATGCTTGTTCTGGCTGGCAGAGAGAAAAATGAGGTGACAAGAAGGGGAAAAGATCATCTCTATCCAGAGATCTGACTCATGGATTACGGGAGCTCTGACTGTTTGGGTTGTGACTTGTGGTCTGATTTTAAGTTTCCAATTGGATGGTGCTAACTGACAATCAAGTAGGTGGTGACTGAGACTGACCTGGCGTTGATGAGAAGAGGGGTACGGAAACGGAAGCTGAACGGCTTTCCTCTTAACTGGGCCGAACTGGACAGAACTGGGCTGAGACGGACTGAACAGGGCTGTACAGAGCTGAACTGGGCAAGACTGAGCTGGACTGGGCTGGATTGGACTGGACTGGACTGGGCTGAACTGGGCAGAGCTGGGTTGGACTGGGCTAAGCTGGGTTGAACTGGTTTCCTAGACATGGGTTTGACTCTTGCGTGTAGTCTGTGATCAGGATATAAGGCTGTGTGAATGAGCTCTTCCAGGGTTGCAGATTTATCTAAAGTGGTTAGTTTGTCCCTAATTTCTTTATTTAATGCCTTTATGTAGATGGTTTTAAGCATGGCATCACTCCAACCGGAAGCAGCAGCTCCGACCCGGAAGTCTTCTGAATAATCTTTGACGGATCTATTACCTTGTTTAATGTTAGACAAACCATGAGACTCGACAGATTTACCGGAAAAAACTAGAGTGAATTCGTTAAAAAACTCTTCTAATGTACAGGTGATATTTGATTCAGAAGGAAAACAGGTCTCTTTCCATTCACAGGCTTTACCAGATAAAAGTGAGAGAACAAAGACTATTTTTTTTCTCATCGTCGGGGAAACTGGACGGATTGAGCTCGAAAAATTATTTGCACTGCCAAAGAAAACTTTTACATTCACTTGATACACCAGAAAATAGTGAGGGACGGATATCAGGAAGTGACGGAACAGATTCTGACCTTAGAAGCGGAACTGAAACTGGAAGTGACGGGCGGGATTCCGGAAGTGAAGAGACTGGCTCTGACCCTTGAGGCGGAGTTGACTCCGGAACCGGAAGTTGAGCTGGCGCCATGTTAGCGTTTCTCTCGTAGCCTGCTAATTCCAAAAAGTCTGATTTTTAAATTCCAAACGGGTGTTTAACTCACGAAGGGTTGAATTGTGTTCCTGGATCTGAATGGCTTGGTCCTCAAACATCCACCGGGGGTGATCTGCTGGGTTAGGTTGTTGGCCGGAGTGTTCTGTCATGATGGGTCTCTGTGATTAAACCCATATGCAGAACACCAAAGGAAGCAGAGTAAAAGTTCAACTGTTTATTTGATAAACACACACAGAGTAAAAGAATGCACTGGTTCTGTTACTGGTCGGGAACTGGTTTCACAGAGAATCTGCAGAGAGCGATTGTTTGGTTAGCCAGGTAGGAGTTAAGTCTTGACTGAGTCTTGATTCAGATTTGTACCTGATGAGGTTCAGACTGAGCGGAGGAGAGAGGGAACCAGTTGGGTCCAGAGACAGAGGGTTCAGCAGAGAGCTTTAACAGCGGCAGAGCTTAGCTTCAGGCTAGGGAGGTTCAGACCTTGGGTTTTTCTCCTAGTTCTCCCTTGAGAACTAACTTGGGGATTCAGACTGAGGATCTTCTGGTTTGGCTTCTCTGAGCAGGCAGGCAGGTTTCCAGACATGAGCTCCTCCAGAGCTACAGACTTCGATCAGATTACCTAAGAGCAGAGAAGACAGAGACTGGTTAGGATCAGGTTGCTCCCTAGGGCAGGCAGAGATTCTTAAATCAAGCTGAGGCTCAGATTTCACTAACCAAAACTGGTCAACACTCCGGCGCTGAAGACAGGTCTGGCCGCTGCTTATATAGTTGGTCTCCTTAATCAGATGAATCAGCCTCAGATGTGTAGATGGCTTCATCTCAGGAGACCCAGGGCGCTCTCTGCTGGCGAAAGGGGGATCTCCAGAACCAAACCGATGAACAGACAATTAGGAGGGGATCCTTGGCGCCCTCTGGTGGGCAAGCCTCTGGATCCCAACAATTACTCTAATATTATTTAGCAGAACAGTTAACAGTTTATCCTTCAGTATCAATAAACCGCCTAAGATTAAAGCACTTGAAGATGATGCCAAAGAGCATTAAGGGGGGTAGGGTGTTTTAAAGGGATGAAGCTACTCACTTAGAAAGTGTCAGATTATTATTTTTTTCAAATAAATACATATAAAAATAAGCTTTTATCTTAAATACATATTTATTTGAGAATTACACTTAGTGGAAAATGTAGTCAAAAGTAATTTTTTTATGATCTACCATTCTGTGATTTTTGTTTCTGTTTAGTTTTCAATTGGATTTTAAGTTAGGCTTGGGTTTATCTTTCTGTTCTCTCTCTTAAGAATTATATAATGTTTTTAGTTTTACTATTCCTATTTGGTGTTTTTTCAGTTATCTCCAGTCCTTTCTCCTATCCTTTAGTTTTCCACCTGATTATTCGTTGTTTTCTAGTCATTGATCATATTTCCCTTTTGCTTCATTTAAGTTATTCTAGTTTTACTGTAGATAAGCTCTGTTTACTTCTTACTGCCCCTCTCCTTTCCACTGAGCTTCTTCTGACGATACCTGCTCCAATTAGCTGATAACTCCACTCATTGTTCTCTCCTATATATACTCCTCCATTGCAATTCCTCATTGCTGGATTCTCTTTACTCCTCATGCATGTTTCTCCCTGGCATCTCCTAGTTTTGGTTCCCTGTTTGTTATTTTTGGATTTGTGTTTATTTTACCATCTATTTCAAACTTAGATCTGAAAGAAATTATGTCCTCCTCTTCATCTTTGCATGTGGGCCCTCAGCTTACTTCCTCTAAACTTGACATATGTACAAGCAGGAAAATATTGGCACAAATATTTCTGCCACCTTTCTGCTACTTTCGTCTGAGCCAGTGTAAAACGTTATGCATAATACAACCAAAAATAAATCATAATTAAAAAATTACTTTTCTGTTCATCCTTATAAACACAACTTGTTCTACCTTACTCCACCGACTTTGTAATAAAACTCTGAATTCTGGCATGATTGCAGATATTAGTATTCAGAAAATATAAAGTATTCTCCGTAGTGCATCCATCACTATTCATTTAATATTTATATGAGGGAAAGAAAACTTCTCTTAAATGATCAGATAAATTTTGCTCGTTTTGCTTTATGCCTGACAAACAATACTAGTGCTGCTTTTACTGGTTGGTTGATGATGGCCTTTACTTGATGTTTTATTAATGCAACGCACATGCAAACCCATGCACGAGGACATGTAAACTCCATGCCAAGATGTGATTAGCAGGGCTGCACCTGCTGTGGTCAATATATGGGGCCTGACTTTGAAGGTTGACAAATAAATGTATTGAATAAACTGTAGTTTGAATGAGATTCCCTGACAATTGAAATAAATGTGTAGTGCACAGCCATAATATAACTTGTGTCAGGATCCGGGCTTATAGCTTCACCTTACCCCGAAATCCCGCATCCTCCATCACCGCTCCATTCCGCCCTGCTATGCTCCAGACCGTCTGCACAAAGCAAAGCCTACTGACTCCGCTGTTCCTCTCCTCTTGCCGACTTCCTTGGAGTTTGAGGAGAGTATGCGTGATATTTTTAAATTCAAAGGAGCAAAACATGCGGTAATGAACGCTTAATTTAATATGACATATCAAAAAAATCCCCACCATCATCCAGCCAGCATATGTTTAGTTTCTGCCCAAATATTTTTTTTTTGTTTTGGATTTTTTTTAACACGAGTAAGTAGGATCAAACATGTTTTGTATGAACTATGTTTGTTCTCTAAACTCCAAACTCTGCGTCTCTTCATGCATGCCTGCAATAAGAAGTTATTTTTTTTTTTAAGTTGCGAGAGGCGCTCTTAGAAGTTTTGAATGGATTTGATTAAACTTTTAAGCCTCTCGGTATAAAATAAAAAATTGATAGAGATGAGAAATCTGCTTCCTGGTATGATTAAGTACCAATAGTTTGCATCCAATCATGTAATTAAACGCTTTTAGTTTTTGGGAATATATAAGAATTATGCTCTTATGTTTAGTTACAATCTGTCATTACCATATTTTAATTTGACAAACTGGATCTTTTCTACATTCTTTTTCTTGTGTGGTGCAATTGCAATTGTGGATCTTGACCTGGCCGGACAGTATTGGACAAAAAAATTGCTTGGCTCTGTAATTTGACGGTGACAGACGGAGAAGCCGTATACGGATGGTGACATGCTAAGGAAATGTTTGCTTTCTATTTGTTCCCTGTTTGCCTTCTGCTAGTGTCCTGCCTGTCAGTTTTAGATTTATTTCCAAGGTTCATGTCCTTGTTCCACTGAGGAGCTTATTTTCAAGCCAGTATCCTCAGGCAAGTTATTCCGTAATGAGTGGTGAGAGCTTTTAAGCGTTTTCCTGGGGGTTCTGATTTCCTGATTCTGTTCCCTCTCACCCACTGGCCCTGTGTTTCCCTGCCTGATCTGTTCCCCTGAACCTCTGTTGGACTGCTGCTGGATTCTACCTCCAAGGTGCGTTTCTGTCTGAGCTGGATGCTCAACACCCTGGACTCTAAACCTGCCTTCACGCTCTGATGGATTCCTGAAACCCAGATCTGTCCGTTCCTGTGTGGGAACAGACTCCTGGATTCCAGAACTACTCCAGCCTGATCCCTCTCCTGGATCTGAGTCCAGCATGCTCTCTGGGGTTGTTGCATCAGAGATTTTTCTGGATGGCTCAGGGCCGCCTCTTGTTGGCAGTGCATCGGCTTATCCTGCCTAAGAGTGAGAGGATGGACTGAACTGTTAAACCAGCTAAGTGACTCACTCTAATGATCATCTTCTGTTCAGATGATCGTGGTCATTTACCTGTTATTCTCCCTAAACCAGAGTGTCAGTGATTGGGCGGTGCCCTGCTTGTCATGATGGGTCTCTGTGATCAAACCCACATGCAGAACACCACACGAAGCAGAGTAAAAGTTAAACAGTTTATTGAAAGATGCACACAGAGTTATTGTACAGGTTCTGGTTCTGATCCGGGTTTCTGGTTTCACAGAGTAATCTGCAGAGAGGGATAGTTTGGTTAGCCAGATAGCAACGGGGACTTGGCAGAGTCTTAGATCTTGTTTAGTACCTTGACGAGGTTCAGACTGTTCAATGGAGAGAGGGAACTGGTTGGGTCCAGAGACTGTAGTTCCAGCAGAGAATTCAGCAGCGACAGAGCTTAGCTTCAGGCTAGCGAGATTCAGACCTTGAGATGATTTTCTAGTTCTCCCCAGAGAACTAGCAGGATGGTTCAGACTGAGAATCTTCAGGTTTGGCTTCCTAAGGCAGGCAGGCAGGTTTCCAAACGTGAGCTCCTCCAGAGCTTCAGAGTTCAGTCAGGTTTCCTGTGAGCAGAGAGGACAGATACTGATTAGGATCAGGTTGCTCACAAGCAGGCAGAGATTCAAAACACGAGTAGAGGCTCAGGTTCCGCTAACCAAAACTGGTCAACACTCTGACGCTGAAGGCAGGTCGGGTCGCTGCTTCTGAAGGGAGGATTCCTGATGAGCTGATGATCCTCAGGTGTGTGGGAGGGCTCCAGCTCAGGAGACCCACAGCGCTCTCTGCTGGAGACAGGTGGCAGATCTCCAGATCCCAACAGTACCCCCCCCTCAACGACCGCCTACTGGCGGTCTAGAGAAAGTGGACGGGAGGGAACTCTTATAGTCCTCGATCAGGGACGGATCAAGGACGAAGGAACCAGGTGCCGTCGACGAGGTACTGCCAACCGCGACCTCGACGACGGGAGTCCCGGTAGGGTGGAGGGGAGTCGGACGGAGGGCACAGAGGACTGGTGAGAACGGGTTTGACCTGAGAGACATGGAAGGTGGGGTGTATCCAAAGAGATGAAGGCAGGTGCAAGCGGACAGCAGATGGGTTGATGACTTGAGCTATCTTATACGGACCGATGTATCTGGGGGAGAGTTTTTTTGACATGGATTTTAGTGGAATATCACGGGTTGAGAGCCATACCTCCTGACCAGGTGTATATTCAGGTGCGGGACGACGATGTTTGTCGGTGTATTTCTTGTTGGAGTTGGTGGAGTGGTTGAGAGCCGTGATGGTTTCCTTCCAAAGTTTATGGCAGCGACGGATGTGGTGATGGACAGACCGGACTGAAATTTCTCTCTCATCTGCAGGGAAAAGTGGAGGTTGGTAACCAATGGACACTTGAAATGGGGACAAACCAGTTGCAGCGGATCTCTGGGTGTTGTGGGCGTATTCTATCCATGGCAGAAACTGACTCCAGTCAGTCGGATTGTTTGAAGTTAGACAACGGAGAGTGGATTCAAGCTGTTGGTTCATCCTCTCCGTCTGAACATTTTTCTGAGGATGATAACCAGATGTGAGAGATATTTTTGAGTTGAGAGCGGAACAGAAAGCTTTCCAGACCTGTGAGATGAACTGGGGACCTCGATCAGAAAGGATTTCTTGTGGAATCCCGTGCAGACGGAGCTGGGCGGTCTGGAAGGCTGTAGGTAGTTTTCTAAGGGGAACCAGGTGACAGGCTTTGGAAAATCGGTCGACAACGGTTCAAATGGCTGACATACCCCTGGAGACTGGAAGACCGGTAACGAAGTCCACAGCGATATTTGGCAAGGTCGAGGCGGAACAGGCAGTGGACGCAGCAGCCTGGATGGTGGTTGGTGAGTGGATTTATTCCTGGCACAGATGGGACAGGCCAACACGTACTCCTTCACGTCCTTGTGAAGGGACGGCCACCAAAAGCGTTGTGTGATGAGGGCGATGGTCCTACTCACACCAGGATGGGCAGAGAACTTGGCTGCGTGCATCCACTGGATGAGACGGGATCTGACGGAAGATGGAACGTAAGATTTATTAGGTGGACCATTACCTGGGTCAGGTTCAGAGGCTAAGGCGAGGTTGATGAGATCAGTGATCTCCCAGGAAACGGCTCCAACCGTACAAGTGGCAGGGAGGACAGGCTCGGGTATCTCAGGTTGGTCAGATGAGTAAAGGCGAGAGAGAGAGTCAGGCTTGATGTTCTTGGAACCGGGTCTGTAAGAGATAATCAGGTTGAATCTGGAGAAAAACAGAGACCACCGAGAATGACGTGGATTTGATCTCTTGGCAGACTGAATATAGGACAGTTTCTTGTGGTCTGTCCAGACCAGGACCGGATGTTCAGCTCCCTCAAGCCAATGCCTCCATTCTTCCAGGGCTAGTTTGATGGCTAGTAGCTCTCTGTCACCTGTTGGGATCCTCAGGCTTGCCCACCAGAGGGCGCCGAGGATCCTCTTCTGCTCTTTGTTGTTTTTCTGTTAGGACTGGAGTTACTGTTGGGATCTGGAGCTTTACCACCTTCCTCCAACAGAGTACGCCGTCGGTCTTCTGGTGCTGGAGTCTTCCAGCACACCTGAGACGCATCTACTCATCAGGAGACCTTCCCTTTATAAACACCTGCCAGACCTTGCTTCTACGCCGCAGTGTTGATCTTAGTTTGGTTAGCAACCTGAGCCTCTGTTACTGAAAGAATCTTAGTTGTCTCTAGTGAGAGATCAGATTCTAACTCTCCTTTGTTTGTGCCTCACAGGAAACCTGTCGCTAGTCTGAAGCTCTGGGTGAGCTAAACCTGCTAATCAGCCCTGGTGAGCCAACCTGAAGATTCCTATGTGCAATTAACCTAAAGACTCCTATGTGGAGTTTACCTGAAGTTCCTAAGTGGATATCCCCTGCTGTTCTCTGTAATGAGCTGGAAGCTCAGATCAAGGTCTGTCATGCTAAGTCTGAAGCTAGAAACTTAGCTCCTCATGAACTCTGCTAACCAACAGTCTCTGGTCCCAGTCAAGACTTCAGTGAACCAGCCCTAACCAGTTTCAGATCCAGTTCATAATCGTGTGTTTTTGTGGAACCTCAATAAACCTTTGAACTTTTTCCCTGCCTCCTCCGTGTGTGTTCTGCATATGGGCTTGCATCTCTGACCCATCATGACAGAACACTGCGGCCAAACAAAAAGCCCCGCAGATCACCTCGGTGGTTTGAGGAACGGGACGCTCAGATCCATGGACATGCGCAAACCCTCCGTGAGTTACACCAGAATCAAAAGTTTCAAACATTTGCCAGCTACATGGGCAATGCTAATGCCACGTCAGCGACACATCCCGTTCCGGATGCACTTCCTCTTCCTAGGTCACCGTTAGTGACGTCACTTCCAGTTCAAGATAGAAATCGTCCTTTCTGGTCAGAACCCAGCCCGTCGTTTTCTGAATTCACCCCTTCACTGCCTGAGAGATTTTCCGGCAATCCAAGTAAGTTCAGGAGATTTCTGTTCCAGTGTCAGTTATTTTTTGAGTTTTACGAGTCGAGTTTTTTAGATGATAAGAATAGAATAGCTTTTGTCGTGTCTTCCCTGTCCGGAGAAGCCCTTGAATGGGCGGAGACTAGACTTCCGTTGAAAACTAGTTTTAACTGTTCTTTTGAGAAATTCATCCGGGAGTTTGAAAGGACTTTTAATCAAGTCTCAAAGAAGTCCATTGTTTCAAGTGGACTGTTTGAAATTAAACACGGAGATAGATCCGTTGCCGAGTTTTCTTTTGATTTCCAGGTTAAAGCAGCCGCTTCCGGGTGGAATGAGTCTGCGCTTAAGACCGCTTATCTCCTTGCTTTGAATGAGCTAGTCAGGAACGAGCTAGCATTCTACGATGAGCCAGCTAACTTGGAGGACCTTATAGAGCTTGGTATTGGGTTAGACATGGAACTGCAAACCAGATCCAGAGCCGACCAGCATCAGACTCAGGTTTCCAGTTCCTTTCCGCGCCAGGTTAGTCTCAGCTCTCATGTTCTTGACCTTCACTTAGCTCCATCCGTTAAAGGACTCAAAATAGGCCCACAAGCTACACCTCAAACAGTTAGAGTTCCCCGCCAGCCTGATCAGACACCTGAACCCGTCACTTTTGTTTCTGAGCCTGTTCCCATGCCTGATTTTCTAGCCTCTGAACCAGTTATCCGTTCTGGAACTTTAATTTTTCAACCCGTTAACTTGTTGCCAGAATCAGTCAATAAACCTGTTAGCTCAGCTCCAAAGACCCCTCGGCGTAAGAAACGGCGTCGCCCTAAGTCAGCTCTGTGCCGTCTAGAGGCCCCTGAATCAGCTCCGTGCCCTGAGTCAGCTCTGTGCCGTCTAGAGACCTCTGGGTCGGCTCTGTGCCGTCTAGAGACCCCTGAGTCAGCTCTGTGCCGTCTGGAGACCCCTGAGTCTTCTCTGTGCCGTCTATAGACCCCTGAGTCTGCTCTGTGCCGTCCAGAGACCCCTGAGCCGGCCCTGTGCCGTCCAGAGACCCCTGAGCATACATTTAAAAGGGCTTCAGAGTTCGGAGTTGGTGGAAATATGCCTCCAAGAGCCTCTCAGCAGGGGCCGCAAACCGCCAAGAGCCCTCTACAGGCGCTTCAAGCGGCGGGCTCCCCTTTTCCTGATCCGGAGCCGCAAGCGACGGGCTCCCCTGTTCCTGACCCGGAGCCGCAAGCGGTGGGCTCCCCTGTTACTGACCCGGAGCCGCAATCGGCGGGCTCCCCTGTTCCTGACCCGGAGCCACAATCGGCGGGCTCCCCTGTTCCTGACCCGGAGCCGCAATCGGCGGGCTCCCCTGTTCCTGACCCAGAGCCGCAATCGGCGGGCTCCCCTGTTCCTGACCCGGAGCCACAACCGGTAGGCTCCCCTGTTCCTGATCCGGAGCCGCAGTCGGTGGTCTCCTCCGAGCCTGCCCCAGTCCAGGAGCCGCAGTCGGCGGTCTCCTCAAAGCCTGTTCCAGGGCCGCAGTCAGCGGTCTTCTCAGAGCCTGTTCCTGAGCCGCCGAAGAGGGGACGCGGTACCCCGTGGGGGTACCTACTGAAGTTTGGGCGTCATCCTCCAGAGAAGCTGCTTCACCTCCGGCCCCGCGGCCGGCCCCCAGAGCGTCAGCTTCGCCTCCGACCCCGCGGCAGACCTCCAGAGCGTCAGCTTCGCCTCCGACCCCGCAGCAGACCCCCAGAGCGTCAGCTTCGCCACCAACCCCGCAGCTGGCCACCTGAGACTCTGCTCCGTTGCCGGACCCTCGGCCGGCCTCCAGAACCTCTGCCATGCCTCCGGCCCGGCAGTGGTCCCCTTAAGACGTTGCTTCGTCTCCAGCCCTGCGGTAGACCTCCGCAGCGTCAGCCTCGCCTTCTGCCCCGTGGTCGGCCTTCTGAGCATCTGTCTCGCCTCCGGCCCAGCGGCAGGCCCCCTGAGAATCGGCCTCGCCTCCGTCCCAACGACCGACCTCCAGAATATCTGCTACGCCTTCGGCCCCGCTGCCGGCCCCACGGCTGGCCACCTGAGACTCTGCCCCGCTGCCGGTCCTTCGGCAGGCCACCTGAGACTCTGTCCCGCTGTTGGTCCCTCGGCCGGCCACCTGAGACTCTGTCCCGCTGCCGGTCCCTCGGCCGGCCACCTGAGACTCTGTCCCGCTGCCGGTCCCTCGGCCGGCCATCTGAGACTCTGTCCCGCTGCCGGTCCCAGGGCCCGCCACCTGAGACCAAGAAATGGTCTGGGATTTCTTTTGTTTTCATCCACCGTAAGTGGATCGTTTTTTGTTCTGGACTCTGTTTTTGTTTTTGCCTTCCTGGCCTGTTTTCCCCTTCGCCCACCCTGGGTGGGTTGTTTTTTGTTTTTTTGGACTCTGTTTTTTGTTGTTCCTGGCCCTCCTTGCCCTTGTGCCCCCTCCGCCGCCCTGGGTGGGTTGTTTTTTGTTTATTTTTTGGACCTTTTCAGAGGGCGTCTGGAATCCGCCCTTGAGGGGGGGCTCTGTTGGGATCCTCAGGCTTGCCCACCAGAGGGCGCCGAGGATCCTCTTCTGCTCTTTGTTGTTTTTCTGTTAGGACTGGAGTTACTGTTGGGATCTGGAGCTATACCACCTTCCTCCAGCAGAGTGCGCCGTGGGTCTTCTGGTGCTGGAGTCTTCCAGCACACCTGAGACGCATCTACTCATCAGGAGACCTTCCCTTTATAAACACCTGCCAGACCTTGCTTCTACGCCGCAATGTTGATCTTAGTTTGGTTAGCAACCTGAGCCTCTGTTACTGAAAGAATCTTAGTTGTCTCTAGTGAGAGATCAGATTCTAACTCTCCTTTGTTTGTGCCTCACAGGAAACCTGTCGCTAGTCTGAAGCTCTGGGTGAGCTAAACCTGCTAATCAGCCCTGGTGAGCCAACCTGAAGATTCCTATGTGGAATTAACCTGAAGACTCCTATGTGGAGTTTACCTGAAGATTCCTAAGTGGAGTCAACCTGAAGATTTCCTATGTGGATATCCCCTGCTGTTCTCTGTAATGAGCTGGAAGCTCAGATCAAGGTCTGTCATGCTAAGTCTGAAGCTAGAAACTTAGCTCCTCATGAACTCTGCTAACCAACAGTCTCTGGTCCCAGTCAAGACTTCAGTGAACCAGCCCTAACCAGTTTCAGATCCAGTTCATAATCGTGTGTTTTTGTGGAACCTCAATAAACCTTTGAACTTTTTCCCTGCCTCCTCCGTGTGTGTTCTGCATATGGGCTTGCATCTCTGACCCATCATGACATCACCAACGTCATAGCTCTGCTCTGCAGGAGAGAGTCTACGCGAAAAAAAGGCACAGGGGTGAGTCTTTTGATCGGTATCTGATTGTTGGGACAAAACAGCTCCCACTCCAGAATCTGATGCATCCACCTCCAAAATGAATTGTTTTGAGGGGTCAGGTTGAATCAAGATGGGGGCGCTGGAAAAAAGATTCTTCAGTTTGTTAAAGGCTGCTTCAGGCTCAGGAGACCACCTGAAAGTCTTCTTAACAGAGGTTAAAGCTGTGAGAGGTAAAGCTGTTTGGCTGTAGTTTCTGATGAAACGTCTATAAAAATTGGCAAAGCCCAAAAATCTCTGAAGTCGCTTACGGTTTTCAGGGGTTGGCCAGTCCAAAACTGCTTTTATCTTGTCTTCTGATGGCTTCACCTGCCCGCCCTCGAGCACAAACCCTAGAAAGGTGACAGATGGTTGGTGAAATTCACATTTTTCAGCCTTAACGAAAAGTTTATTCTCTAGCAGTCTTTGAAGGACCAAACGGACATGTTTTTTATGATCAGACAGGTTCTTAGAGTAGATCAGGATATCATCAATGTACACAAAAACAAAAACATTGAGGAAGTCTCTGAGGACATCATTGACGAAAGCTTGGAAACAGGCAGGAGCGTTTGTTAGACCAAAAGGCATGACCAAATATTCAAACTGTCCTATTGGGGTCTTAAAAGCCGTCTTCCATTCATCTCCTTCTCTTATCCTAAGGAGATGGTATGCGTTTCTTAAGTCGAGTTTAGTGAAGACTGTTGCCCCTTGGACAGGTTCAAAGGCTGATGCTAGTAATGGTAAGGGGTATTTATTTTTGATACGGATTCAAGCAGCCAAAGACTCGTTGATGTATTTCTCCATGGTTTCCCGTTCAGGTTTGGAGATGTTGTACAGTCTACTGCTAGGAAGAGGAGCTCCTGGAAGTAGATCAATGGTGCAGTCATATGGTCTATGTGGTGGAAGAGACGTCGCACTGACCTTACTGAAGACTGGTGCCAGATCATGATACTCAGAAGGGACTGAAGAAAGGTCAGGAGGGTCCACCTCCCCCCTACCTCTAGGAGACTGAATAACAGGAGCCGCAGAACGGAGATATGATACGTGACAGGAAGTGGACCAAGACGTTCAGCCCAGTTGATGTGAGGGTTATGTAGTTCCAACCACTCGAATCCTAGGACAAGAGATGAACATGCAGAGGGAAAAACAAAAAATGTTAGGGTCTCACGGTGATTTCCTGAGCTAAAAAGCTCCAACGGGCGTGTCTGATGAGTGACTTGATGCAGCTTCTTCCCATCGATTGCTGAAACCCTGAGAGGTCTTTTCAGAGGAACAGTTTCAATTTTCAACTGTTGAACCAGATTAGAGTCAATGAGGTTTCTCTCACAACCAGAGTCTATGAAAGCAGATAATGTGAGAGTCTGAACAGGGCAAAATAGAGTAGCAGGTAACAATAGGTGAGGAGATTTCTCAGATCTTAGATGGTCTGTCAGACTCCTCACATCCTCTGGGGGACCCCGGCTTTTGATTTAGCTGGGCATGTAGCGATGAAATGGCCAGGCTCAGCACAATACAGACACAGATTTCCCTTAACTCTTCGTTGTCTTTCCACGTTGGAAAGGCTAGTATGCCCAATCTGCATGGGTTCCACCTCAGCTCCTTCTGTGGATGAGGAGAAAACGTGAGAAACATGAACAGGAGGAGAAGACGATTGGTTCTTAATCCTTGGTCTGGTACTGGGCTCTAGAGATCCAGAAGAAACAGAAGGGCAGTTAGATTCAGGAGTAGTGGCAGAAAAGGTATGGTTTCTTTGTCTAGAACAGTTCCTAGTTCGCATTCTGTTATCTAACCGGATGGTTAGTTTAATTAAATCCTCTAAATTAGTCGGTTCATCGATTGTGGCAAGTTCGTCTCTAATGTTTTCGTTTAAAGCCTTAAAATAGGCACTCTTAAGTGCACACTCATTCCAGCCTGAGGCTGCGGCTTTAACCCGGAAGTCAACGGAAAACTCCGCCACTGACTGATTTCCTTGCTTTAAACTAAGCAAAGCTCGGGAGTCTATGGTTTTGTCAGAATCTTGGTTAAAAACCTGGGAAAACTCAGTAATGAATTCAGAAAAAGTGCATGAAAAACTGGATTCAAAAGAAAATCTAGCCTCCGCCCACTCCAGGGCTCGACCAGTGAGTTGAGAGAGGATGAAAGCAATCTTTCTTTTATCATTTGGGAAACTGGCAGGAGAATGTTCAAAGATTAGCCGACACTGAAACAAAAATCCTTTGCATTTACTCGGAATACCTGAAAATCTTTCAGGTAGACTTGGGCGGAATTCCGGAAATGACATGACAGGTTCTGACCCTTGAGGCGGAAGTGGCTCCGGAACCGGAAGTTGGACAGGCTCCGCTTCGGAGTTAGCTTCAGTGAATCTGTCAGCTATTTCCTGCAACAGAACACACTGTTCGTCCAGACGTGTCTTAAACTCACGGAGGGTAGAGAAATGGTCCTGAAGAACTATTCCTTGTTCCTCAATCAACCTCCGGAGGTGATCTGCTGGGTTTTGTTTATGGCCGGAGTGTTCTGTCATGATGGGTCTCTGTGATCAAACCCACATGCAGAACACCGCACGAAGCAGAGTAAAAGTTAAACAGTTTGTTGAAAGATGCACACAGAGTTATTGTACAGGTTCTGGTTCTGATCCGGGTTTCTGGTTTCACAGAGTAATCTGCAGAGAGGGATAGTTTGGTTAGCCAGATAGCAACGGGGACTTGGCAGAGTCTTAGATCTTGTTTAGTATCTTGACGAGGTTCAGACTGTTCAATGGAGAGAGGGAACCGGTTGGGTCCAGAGACTGTAGTTCCAGCAGAGAATTCAGCAGCGACAGAGCTTAGCTTCAGGCTAGCGAGATTCAGACCTTGAGATGATTTCCTAGTTCTCCCCAGAGAACTAGCAGGATGGTTCAGACTGAGAATCTTCAGGTTTGGCTTCCTAGGGCAGGCAGGCAGGTTTCCAAACGTGAGCTCCTCCAGAGCTTCAGAGTTCAGTCAGGTTTCCTGTGAGCAGAGAGGACAGATACTGATTAGGATCAGGTTGCTCACAAGCAGGCAGAGATTCAAAACACGAGTAGAGGCTCAGGTTCTGCTAACCAAAACTGGTCAACACTCCGGCGCTGAAGGCAGGTCTGGTCGCTGCTTATGAAGGGAGGTCTCCTGATGAGCTGATGATCCTCAGGTGTGTGGGAGGGCTCCAGCTCAGGAGACCCACAGCGCTCTCTGCTGGAGACAGGTGGCAGATCTCCAGATCCCAACACTGCCCCCCTCCTGCAGTTACCACAGATCTTCAGAAGCCCGTTTCTGTTATGTTTTGGTGTTAATAAACATTTTGAACTTCCCTACTGGCTCTAACCTTGAATACTGGGTCCATATGTGCCGTTTTTTTCTTTTTTTTTGACAACTTGAGCCTGGAGTAATTACAAATGGCTGTAATATAAATTCATAATTTTAAAACACACATTTTAATTCTGGCTCTTTGTTAGTGATTGATAATGAAAATGATTCTGGTTCTTGAATGTCAGAGTGGACCATTTTTAGAATTTGGTCAAAATGCTGTTTTTATTTTCCATTCAATATATAGAAATTAGTGGATTTGCAGTAAATGAAGAAAATATCTTAATCTAGTTCAAAACAATTAAAACTGAACTTTAGAAGGTCAGGGAAATTTGTATTAATCATGTATGTAAAAATGTTTTCTGAATGGGAAAAGAAAAAAAATGTATTTTATATTCAGTTTAGGTGAACAAGGTTCAGTAAACAAACTCCAAAACATTTTAATTTGAATCCGAATCACAAAGGGGTCAAAATGCTTGCCCACTGTGGTGGTTTAAGGAAACTTTATATTTTAAAATAAAAAATGGAAACAATAATTACTTAACCCATTGTGGTGTTAACTAACTATAAACACATTTTTATTTATGTGCTGCATGATGGCACAGTTTGCGGCAATGTTGCTTTGCAGCATGAAGAGAGTCCTATAGGCTGGATTTGTGGCCCAAAGTCTTTCTACAGGAAGTTTGCATGTTCTCCCCATGCATCTGTGGGTTTTATCCAATATGTCTAGCTTCCTTACACATAATTATGAGGTTAATTAGTGACTCTAAATCACCTTCAGGTGTGTTTGTGTGTGTATTGCCCTACGATAAACTGGCAACATTTTCTAGGGTCTAGCCCATCTTTTGGCTACAGATTGCTGGAAGCACCAGCTACCTGGGGTTCTATGATGATGCAAGAATCAGTATTAATTCACTGGACAGTTGTCATAATCTATGGCTGAGTGGTGGATGCAAACACAACATGCTAAAATAATCAGATCATTATTTCATAGTCACATTTTAGAGGAGTTTATTTTTCAAAAATTATTTTATTTGATTGTTGGAGAGCACAGGTGTTCCTGCAGTTAGCCATCAGTGCAACTACAGTCATAATGGAGTCTCTGCTGCTTGCAAACATTAACTGTCAAATAGCAGCAGCTCAAATTTCCTTATGTTTTCCCCATGATTGTCAGTGTAAATACATATGTGCTATAGTAACAAACCATTTGAGTAAACAACAACTGCATTGCTCTGTGTGGAGCATTTAGATTTAGTATTCAAAACAGAAATAAAGATTCACTCTAACATCTTAATTACAAAAAAGGGATATCCCATGTCTTAACAGTTTATAATTGCAACGTTGTCTTTCCTTTTCACACACCTCCAGCTGTGTTTCTTTTTTATTTCTCTAAAGACATTGTTGTCAGTGTGCTCACACTGACAGTTTGGGGCCACCATTGCACAGACAGAATGATGAATCCACTGATGGCCTTGGGTAATGCTGTCATAAACTTAGACAAGTGGAAGACCTACACAAAGCCAGAAATTAAATCAGACAAAACATAATTCAGGCTGTATCCGTATATACACCTATATCTACATACATATATATATATATATATATATATATATGTATATCAGTGGCGGCCGGCCCATAGGGGGCGCTGGGGCACCGCCCTCACTGATAAGAGAGAAACGTAAAAAATATTTTTAGAAATTAACTCATAAATGTCAGTTTTACTCTCTAGAGTGTGTACCTATAAGCAAAACAAATTATATAAACTACATTTCCCTACCTACTGTCATTCATTTGTGGATTTCCACAGACAGACTCCTACCGTCTCTGTCTTGGGGCTGTGATCAGACTGACCCACATTTGCAGAGAATCTGTCAATCATGTACTATTGCTAGGTGAATTTAATGGCCAATCAGCGTCTCAGAACTTTATGGTCTTGGGGCGCTGAAAATACTGCGCTTTAACAGGCTTCTGCACCCATGTGCAGGTGCAGACAATTAGAGGGATGATGGCGAACGTAACGAGCGAGATGCAGCTTCCACCAAATTCGGTGAGATCCTTATTTATCTACCCGTTTGCCAGAAGAACATCCCTGTTGTAGGATATGAAAATTCACTCGCGCTGAGCCCAGTAGCTCCATTAACTTAAAACACACAAGCTGTTCCTGGTTACCTGCTGGCGTATTGAGGGTGCACACTTAATATTTCAGTGGGGTTAGCCATGTGTGTGTGTGTGTGTGTGTGGGGGGGGGGGTGCTACGGGGACTTGTCATCTTCAGTCTGGCAGCGTCTTTGCTGGGTTCAAACCCAGTTTGGTGTAATTGAATAAGTCAATGAATCTGTGTAAAAGAATTAAGTTGTAAAAATTATTTGTTTGTTTTTGTACATCCATTGTTTGTGGAGGTAATATATTTACTGTGTTTTAATATCAAAAACTCAATATGGGGGTGTATGCTGAGCATTGAATTTGACACCCTTCTGAATCATAATCATTTTTCATTGGGATTGGCATGTGTTAGTACAACCTTAATTCTCTGTAGACATCTGCCATGTCAGACGAAAGGAAGAAACATCACCTGGAGTGCTTAGAGCTTAAATAGTGAGCCTGTTAATAGTAGATGTGTTGTATGTTTCAGAGTGGTGCACAGCATGTATCTGATGCCATGTCCAGGCATGGACTGGTAATCGGGCGTACCGGGCATTTGCCCGGTGGGCCGACGTGCTATTTGGGCCGGCAGACCCGACATGTATATTAATAATATGTATTATTATTATTCTTATAATTAATATTATTATTATTATTATTATTATTATTATTATTATTATTATTATTATTATTATTATTATTATTATTATTATTATTATATATCAGCCTCGTTATATTTGCATAATGCATAAAGAAAAATAAAATCAGCAAGCAAACTAGGTCAACACTCCGGCGTCGAAGGAAGGTCTGGCTGCTGCTTAAGTAGTGTGGACCTCTGACGAGCTGATGATGTCCAGGTGTGTTGAAGGCTCAGCTCAGGAGGCCCACAGCGCTCTCTGCTGGAGACAGGTGGCAGATCTCTGGATCCTGACAGTACCCCCCTCTCAACGACCGCCTCTTGGCGGTCCAGAAGACGTGGAAGGGAGAGACCTTTCATAATCCTCGATGAGGGTAGGGTCGAGAATATGGGATATTCAAACTGGCCGATTGGTGTCTTAAAGGCTGTTTTCCATTCATCTCCTTCCCTTATTCTAAGGAGATGATAGGCGTTTCTTAAATCAAGCTTGGTGAACACTTGCACTGGGTCTAGAGCTGATGCCAGTAGAGGAAGTGGGTATTTATTTTTAATGGCTATCTGATTCAATCCCCTGTAATCAATACAGGGTCGAAGGGAACCATCCTTTTTACCCACAAAAAAAAAAACAGCGCCGAGAGGGCATGAGGATGGTCTGATAAAGCAGCTAAGGACTCATTAATATAATTCTCCATCGTTTCATGTTCTGGTTTGGAGATGTTAAATAGCCTGCTGCTGGGAAGAGGAGCTCCAGGTAATAAGTCTATGGCACAATCATAAGGTCTATGAGGAGGTAGAGACGTAGCACTGACCTTACTGAAGACTGGAGCCAGGTCATGATACCCGGGAGGAACGGAAGAAAGGTCAGGAGAGTCCAACTTCCCCCCACCTCTAGGGGGCTGTCTAGTGGGGGCAGCAGAACGAAGGCATGACTCGTGACAGGAAGTAGACCATGACTCAATGTGGCGGTCAACCCAGTTAATATGGGGGTTGTGACGTGTTAATCACTCGAATCCAAGCACCAGGGGAGAACAAGCAGAGGGAAAAACAAAAAAAGTCAGAGTCTCACGATGATTACCAGAAATGAGGAGCTCCAAAGGTTGAGTCTGAAGAGTGACTTGTTGCAACCGTTTCCCATCGATAGCCGCAACCCTGAGGGGCTTCTGCAAAGGAACAGTCTCAATCCCCAATTGCTGAACAAGATTCGAATCAATGAGATTCCTTTCGCACCCAGAATCAATAAAGGCCGACAAGGTCAGAGACTGGTTGGAGACAAACAGAGTTGCTGGTAATAATAGGTGAGGAGATTATCAGTCTTTAGATGGTCCGTCAGACTCCTCACATCCTCTGACGGACCCCTTCTTTTGATTTTGCCGGGCAGGAAGCAATAAAGTGTCCAGGCTCACCACAGTAGAGACACAGATTCCCCTTGAATCTCCATTGCCTTTCCTCAGGAGCAAGTCTTGTATGACCAATCTGCATAGGTTCACTTCCTGCTCCTTCTGTAGAAGGGGAGAAGAAACGAGAGACTTGAGCCGAAGCTGGAGGCGATTGATTCTTAATCCTTGGTCTGGTACTGGACTCTGGTGACCTGACAGAAACAGAAGAGCGGTTAGATGCAGGGGTGGAAGCAGACATTCCATGGTTCTTTTGTCTAGCTTTATCTCTAATCCGAAGTCTGTTATCCAATCTTATTGATAATCGGATTAGATCCTCCAAGCTAGAAGACTCGACAATTCTGGCGAGTTCATCCTTAACGTTTTCGTTAAGAGCCTTGAAAAAAGCACTCTTTAGTGCACATTCGTTCCATCCTGAAGCTGCAGCCTTTACCCGGAAGTCAATGGAGAATTCTGCCACCGTTAAATTTCCTTGCTTTAAATTAAGCAAGGCCCGGGAATCAATAGTTTGATCTGAATCCTGATTGAAAACCTGAGAAAATTCATTCAAAAATTCAGAATATGTGCATGAAAAACTGGTTTCATCAGAAAATCTGGCCTCCGCCCATTCAAGAGCTCGACCTGAGAGTTGAGAAAGAATGAAAGAGATCTTCCTTCTATCAGTAGAAAAACTGGCAGGAGAACCTTCAAAGAGTCGACGACATTGAAACAAAAAACCCTTACATTTTGACTGATTTCCAGAAAATCGTTCAGGTAAACTAGGACGGAGTTCAGGAAGGGACGTCGTTACCTCTGACCCTTGAGGCGGACGTGGTTCAGGAACAGGAAGTACAACTGGTGCGGGCTTAGCAGTTCTCTCGTAGCCAGCGTATCTTTGTAAAATTTGATTCTGATGTTCAACAAAAGCATTTAACTCACGGAGGGTCTGAGCTTGTCCTTCGATCCGGGCTTCTTGAGCCGCAAGCCTCATTCGGAGGTGTTCCGCTGGGTCTTGTTGTTGGCTGGAGTGTTCTGTCATGATTGGCTTAGGATTTAGCCCACATGCAGAACACTAAACAGAGACTGAGAAAAGTTTAACAATGTTTATTGAAATGATGTACAAGTTATTTCAGGATCTGGTTCTGGAACTTGTCCGGGACTGGTCTCAATGTTTCTGGAGAGATGAGAGTTTGATTAGCCAGGCTGACGATGGATTGATAGTGAGAAGAATCAAGATGTACCTTGAAAAGGTTTTAACAGATCCGTGAGGCGAGGTACCGTGGGTCCAGAGTCAATGATGTGGCAGAGAGTTTAGCAGCAGCAGCGTCTAGCTTCGAGCTAGAAGGTTTCTGGCTTGGGTCAGTTTCCTAGCTCTATCCCAGAACTGATGAAGGAATTCAAACTGAGATCTTCAGGTTTGGCTTATGTGGGCAGGCAGGCAGGTTTCCAGGTAGAGCTCATCCAGAGCTTCAGGCCTTACAGGGTTTCCTGTGAGCACAAAAAGACAAAGGCGGGTTAGGAGACTAGCTCCTCTCTAGAGTCTACTAGTAATGTTCAGGTGATCAGAGGCTCAGGTTCACTAACCAAACTAGGTCAACACTCCGGCGTCGAAGGAAGGTCTGGCTGCTGCTTAAGTAGTGTGGACCTCTTATGAGCTGATGATGTCCAGGTGTGTTGAAGGCTCAGCTCAGGAGGCCCACAGCGCTCTCTGTTGGAGACAGGTGGCAGATCTCTGGATCCTGACAGTGGGGAGGAGGTTGCTGGTGAAACCTGTGCAGCGTATCTGTCCAAAGCAATGCTCTGATCAACCAGCGTTCCAGGCGACTGGTTTTCAGAGAGCTGATTGGATCAGTTAGAAAAATAAGCCAATAAGTTTCTCTTTTACAGTCACCTCATTTTGCAGCAGAAAGTGTATTAATGTCTAGTGAGGGTGAAGAATGATGGAGTGCATGTATGGGGCAAGGTGTGGCCAGGGGCGTCAGCTGACCCAGTACTATACATGGGCACAATAGCGCACCAAATAAAATGCGAGCGCGTGAGCACGTGAGCAAAAAAAAATTTGGGCAATTATTTATTTTATAAAAACCAGTGCACAGATAATATTTGCAAGCACGGGAACAAATATTTTATGGCACTCTATTATTATTAAGCATCATAAATAAATTGTACAATAAGATAGTTATTTTCTGCATTATGAAATATGTACCTGAACCAAACTGAATTAAATTGGCCCTCTTGTGAACTTTACTGTATATTTCTAATCCACTAATGATGAAGACCCGATCTTTTCTTCATTAAGCATCTCCCTGAAATTATTTTTTGGAACTTGGGATGTCTGTAGTTGTAGTGGAGGCGACGTCGAACCGAGCAGTGAACATGATGTCAGTGCAGTTGAGGAGAGACATGGCGAGAGAGATGAGAGCAGAGAGCAGGAGGAAACAGATTACTTTGCCCGTCCTGATCCTTGTCTTTTACAAAACCTTTTGAATCACCACTCACAACAAACAACAAAAAATCCAGTTGTGCAAAAGGTATTCACTACTAAAAATGCAACCAACAGGAGGTGGTTCACATATGTTAGAAACGTCATGCTTTATTTTGTTTTGTATGTATTGCATTTGAAAGGACTACTGACACAAGCTCATTTATTACTGGGATGTCTGATTGGAGGCATGTGCACCAGCGCACAGAAGAGCATGAGAAGAGTAGCGTAATTTGTGTGGTTGACTGTGACCTCTCTCTCTGTCTCTCTCTCTCTCTCTCTCTCTCTCTGAGTGCATGCTGGGAGTTTGGTGGTGGAGAGTGTGGCTGAGAGCTTGTGAGTAATCTCAAACTTTTCTTTTTTTCTCTCTAACTGTTTACTGTATGATTGATTGTTAATTGTTTATTTTTGTGTCACCCCAAGTTACTGTGCGTTTGGGTGCTTTTGGGGGCCGGTAGGCAATGTTTCTTGACAGGGATGGCGTCCTCGGTGGCGCCGTCCATGTCTTTGAAGCATGGGGTGAGGATTGTGCCGCAGCCCAACACTACAGTGGAGCAGGTGCTGCTGGCAGTAGGAGATCAGGTGGGACATGGAAACCTCTCATATGCCTCACGCATGAATAAGGCAGTGGTTGTGTTGCTAAAAAACAGTGGCGGGGGCTGCGGGGGGGGGAGGATAGCGGGGAGGGGAGCAGTGGACAGCGGGCGCTGCCCGGGCGCTGCCCGAGGCTGCTCCTCGTGATAATACTGAGGGAGACTGCTCCGTGGTAGGAACTGACAGTGGCTCAGTGGTTGGGACTGAGGGTGATGGTTCCCTCCAGTTGACAGTGCTCCAGTTGACAGTGCTGTAGGTGAGGAAGAGGCTGTGGACAGGACAGGGCAGACAGCGGATGACCTGGGGAGGTCAGAAAAGGATGCAGAGTGCAGTGCTGTGCAGGATGCAGAGCTTCTGCAGGTCAACCCTGATAGTGAGGCAGACAGTGATGGGACTAACGGCGTTGAAAGTAACGTTACTAACGCCGTTACCTTGTTTTAGTAACGAGTAATCTAACTAATTACTTTGACTGTAACTATAACGCAGTTACCATTGCAGACACCCCGTTACTGCGCGTTACTCAGGTCGCACAATGAACCTTTTTCCATGATAGGACTCGTGCGCAGCTGCGTGAAGCTGACACCCCACCCACATCAAAAAACTCTGCAAATAGACTGAATGGTTAGTGCAACGTTAGTGCAGATTTGTGCAGAAAAAAATATTGTTTCTGCTACTTTTGTTTAAGAGATATTAAAGATTATTTTTTTGCGTCATCCAGAGGTGCGCGCCTTGTCATGAGAGAGGGGAGGATGAGAATGGCTGATGTATAGTGAGATTCCGTCTGTCAGGTGGGTAGGTGGGTGTTTCCGCTGGTGGGTGTTAACGTACAGCACACACAGAGAGATGGAGAGTGAGGAGGATCCAGCAGCAAACAGCGTTTTCCACATGGAAATACCGGTGTTACGTCGAGCTGCGTTTCCCCATCAGATACGGTTTCCTCTGCATCTCCGCACAGCGCAGGCGGCACGAGTCACCGCGCAAGCGACAGGAAATGCGCATGCTCGCTAAAGGCGCGCAACAGTCGCCCTGTGCTCGCGCCACAGGAGAACTATGGAGAGATTGAACGATCAAATGAAAGGGAGAAATCTGGATGGATGGATGGATGGATGGATGGATGGATGGATGGATGGATGGATGGATACTCTGCCTTCTCAACCTACTGTATTTTTTATTTTAAACATTATTTGATGGCCTTTGTGGCAGGGATGGAGATCCATATTTTATGTCACTAGCAGAGTATACATCTTGATAGATAGATGGATAGATAGATGTTGCAGTATCTATAACAACCCAAACACACAGGATTTCAGAATTAGACATCCCCAGTTATTAATTTCACCAGATCTGAATGCCCTGTTAAAAAAACTTCACATAGCTTTCCCCCCTGATGTAATTTACGTTGAGTTGCAATAAATGCTAAACTCTCTGCAGGTCCTTGTCTTTGTCATCCACTGTATTCAGCTGGCTTTGGAAACACACCGTGAGAAGGTGGGGGCTGGGTGGTGAGGGTTACGGGGTGAGAAACGCAAAAGTAACGCAATAGTTACTTTTACTAGTAACTAGTTACTTTTATTGTGGAGTAACTCAGTTAGTAACTCAGTTACTTTTTGGGAGAAGTAACTAGTAACTATAACTAATTACTTTTTCAAAGTAACGTGCCCAACACTGGAGGCAGATGATCAGATGGAATCCACTCATGGCCATAATGATTCTGATTCTGATAGTTTCTCTATCGCAGACAGCTACTTTCAGAGTGTTGATTTGTATTCTCTCGAGGAAATCAATGGTTTCCTAGATTACACCTTTGGAAAATAAGCTAATGTAAAAGATTATTTTCCTGATGTGGATAAATTTATTGAATCGGTCACTACTTTGCACAGAGTTGTTGGTTACAATTTACTGGACAGCAAGAAACGTTTTCATCTTAAGAAGCATGTCACAGGTCTAAGGAAAACTCTTAAAACGTAAAGAGGGAAAGGGAAAATGTTGGTTTTCCCTGCTGGTCTGTCTCTATTCTCCTTACATGCAGGGTCTAAGAGTGGCCTCTTTAAACATAAATGGGGGTAGGGATGGAAAAAAAAAGGGCTATATTAACAGATATTATCACACAGAAAAGACTGGATGTAATTTTCCTACAAGAAACACACACTGATAGCATGAATGAAATAGATTGGGGCTTATGGTGGGGAGGGCAGCATGTCCTTAGCCATGGGACAAATCTAAGTGCTGGAATTGCCATTCTGTTTTCTTCTAAGTTAAATGTAACTGTTATTTCCAGCACAGAGGTGGTGAAGGGCAGAATGCTTATGGTGAGAGCTGAAGTAGAGGGTTTCAACTTCATTTTCATTAATTTATATGCACCAAACCAAGGCTCAGTTGGGAAAAAACCTTTAAAATACTGAAGGAAGAACTAAATAATATTGGTACAGGAGAGTTTATTGTATTGGGTGGTGACTGGAACTGCTGCACTGATTTTACATTAGATAGGACCGGAGAGGAGCCACATGTTCAGTCCTCCTCGTTTCTGTCTCAAGTATTAACAAAAAACGATTTGGTTGATATGTGGAGGATGAAACACCCTTCAGATAGGCAGTACACTTGGGTCAAAATATCAGATGGGAGAGTAAGTGCAGCTAGACTGGACAGGTTTAATCTACCTGCTTCTTTCACTACTAGAGTTCTTAGCTGTCAAATATTCCCAGTAGTTTTTACTGACCACCATCTAGTCTTAATGGAGCTGTTTCTCTCTCCCACTAGAAAACAAAAATCTTTTTGGCGTTTTAATGTTAAATTATTAAAGGATCTTACTTTTTGTGAAAATTTTAAATTGTTTTGGGCCTACTGGAGATCCCAGAAAGATGATTTTCTTTCCCTGGCTCAGTGGTGGGAGGTAGGAAAAGCTCGGGTTACAGTTTTTTGTCAGGGATATACAGTTGGTGTCACTGCAAAAATCAAGAGAGCCGTGCAGGAGTTAGAGGACCAGATAAGGAACTTGGAAAATGCCTTAAAAGAGAATCAGCAAAATGATCTTTTACGATTAAAAAAGGGGGAGCTCAACTCTTTCCTGCAGGAGAGAGCAAAAGGAGCTTTAGTCCGAGCACACTTCACCAGACTACAGGACATTGATGCACCAACCACCTTCTTTTTTAACCTGGAGAAGTCAGTTACCTCAAAAAAACAGATGGTGTGTCTCCGTCTTCCGGATGGGAAGGTGACCACAGACCCAACGGAGATGAGGAGGCATGCCGTGGACTTTTACACGGACTTGTTCATGGCGGACGGCTGTGATGTAGATGCTGCTGCGGAGCTTCTTCAAGGACTTCCTCAGTTGGATCCAGGAGATCGAGAGGCTCTGGGTTTGGATACAACTCTGGATAAACTGACTGCTGCTGTGTCTCAGATGACATCTGGAGAGGCTCCGGGAATAGATGGTCTGCCTTCAGACTTTTTTAAACATTTCTGGACCATCATGGGACAGGACCTTTTGGATGTTTTTAAAGAGTGTCTTATGAAAAAGACACTTCCAGCATCTTGTAGGCGTGCAGTTCTTTCTTTGCTCCCTAAGAAGGGAGATTTAGCCCTTTTAAAGAACTGGAGACCAGTAGCTCTTTTATGTACGGACTACAAGATTCTTTCAAAGGTCTTATCAAACAGACTGAAAACTGTTATTGATTTTCTAATTGGTGCAGATCAATCATATTGTGTACCTGATAGGTCTATGTTTGATAATTTGTTTTTAATGAGAGATGTTTTTGATATTTGTAAAATTTATGACAATAATGTTGGTATCCTATCCATAGACCAGGAGAAGGCGTTTGACCGAGTGGATCATGATTTTCTTTTTACTACCTTACAGGCTTTTGGTGTTGGGGAAGGTTTTCTGTCTTGGGTAAAGCTGTTGTATCAAGATGCCTGTTGTGTGGTGAAGGTGGGAGATGGGTTGAGTGTTCCAGTGCCAGTTAGGAGAGGGATCAGACAAGGCTGCCCCATTTCAGGCCAGCTTTACAGTATTGCCATTGAGCCTCTCCTCTGTTGGTTGAGGAGTAGACTGCGGGGTCTCTCCCTGCCAGAGTTGGCTAACATGCCCCCTGTTATTGTATCAGCATATGCTGATGATGTAAACATATTTATTTGCAATGAGGGAGACGTTCAAGAGTTACAAGAAAGTTTGTCCTTGTATGGAAAAGCTTCCTCTGCTAAGGTGAACTGTGGAAAAAGTGAGGCTTATTTAGTGGGGGAGCGGGTTGTGGGGAGCATTCCTTGTCTTCCTGGTAACCTTAAGTGTGGAAAAAGGGGTATAACAAGTCTTGGAGGATTTTCAGAGACAGAACTGGGAGGGCGTGCTGGAAAAGGTAGAAGCCAGGTTGTCTAAATGGAAATGGTTGCTGCCTCACCTATCCTATAGGGGAAGAGCTCTGATAGTGAATAACCTGGTTGCATCATCTCTGTGGCACAAGCTCATCGTGTTGGTGCCACCATCAGGCCTACTGAAAGAAGTGCAGCGGCTCCTGGTGGACTTTTTCTGGTCTGGTCAACACTGGCTGAGCGCATCGGTCTTGTATCTCCCTGTGGCAGAAGGTGGACAAGGACTTGTAGACATTCTGGCCAGAACCGCGGCTTTCAGACTGCAGACGGCACAGAGGCTGTTGTATGGCTGAAGTCGCTGCTGGTTATTTCCATTAACCTGGCCTCAAAGTTTTGCACACTTGGTATTGCACAGTTGGTATCAGTGGTGTAGTCTACCTTATTGTAGCGGGTATACTGTGCTTAGAAATAAGCACGCTAGTAAGTACAATATGATTAACAATTTTTTTTAAGCATATTTAACATTGCTTAATTTCTCTGTTGCTTACATTTGAATCAATGAACAACAAACTGTACTACAGTTGGCTTTGTATTGAAAAGACATAGAATCTATAAAACAGTACAACAAAACATGTTTAAGTATCAAGTACTACATGTAAGTACAGAAGTACTATGCAGGTTAAAACTGTGTCTATAAAATGTTCCAGACATGTTTGTTTTGAGGCTCTTTATGTTTCACTTGTCTTCTTGTTTCTGTTGCAGAGCGATGGTTTCTTAACCATGTTGTCACATACTTCCTATGTTCAAGAAGATTAACAGGAGGCCCATTTATACTGATCATCATGGGATGACTTATATTTGACAACAACAGAGAAGATCTTTACAGATATTGTTCATTAAGCTGAACCCTCTTTCACACTCAGCTGTGCTACGTGGAATGGTTGCATGCAAGTGATCAGTGGTTTATGGTTTTCAGGCTCCCTGCTCTATCCTTTCTTTGCCTTGCAGCTTTATTTGCTGTGATCAGTGGGAATAAAGTAGTTTTAATATGTTTTTAAGTGGGAAAATCCACCTGAAAACTTCATCAGGGCTGTCAGTTCATCCAGATTACTATCCTGCCTTGCAATATTATTTCTGTCGGAGCCGCTCAGACCCCCACATACTGGCGGTGCACTGTCAGTAGGAATCCCATTCAACAGCAGCCTATGGACCGGTCGCCTCCTCCTTGCGGTTCGCTGCGGCAGCTGGAAGCGGCTTTCATGACGTAATCCAAACTGCAGGCACCAGGATAATAAAAGCAAACACGCTTTGTCGGCAGGTTTCAGCATTTTCAGTTAATTCAGTTAAAGGGCAGGCAGAAATAAATGGTGCGAAGAAATAACCAGGGTAAAAAAATACAAAGGAAGCATAAAACAGACAAAAATATTATAACATGCACATAAATAAATACTTAAAATTATAAGTAATTAAAAAATAAAGTTGAAGATTATAAAGGACAAAAAAATTAATAAGGTAAATATTACAAAGGCAAATAAAGAAATTAATTAAAAGAGTTATATACATTTATGTCTCACTGTATATTTTAATTTCTACTAACATTTATTTGTTGGTTGTATTTTTGGTGGCAATTAATAGTATGCTTATTTATTTATTGAGCATTTATTTATTTTTGTATTTATTTTTAAATATGACAGAGTTGGTCCTCCATTGTTTGCAACTGACAACCACTGCATATAGATAAGAAAATTAGTAAAACATTCATACTTTTTATATTATTTCGATTACCATTATTTCAATTTATATAGATTTTAGTTTGTGCTTTCTGGTGAGTTACATCAACTTTTAATGTAATATTTTGTTAGGATAGACCACTAAAAGTCCATAGGTCTAATGCTACGTTCACACCGGACGCAGCAAGAGCAGCAAAATCGTGTCTGCTGCTTCATTTTTGCTGCTTGTACCAGTTAGTTCTGACGCCTCGCTGAAGCAGCTTTGCTGCTCTGGCTGCGTGGTGCAAGTGTGTCTGACGCGCGTTGGGTGGAGCTTCACTATCCTTTCTCTTCCTTGCAGCTATATTTGCTGTGATCAGTGGGAATAAAGTGGTTTTAATATATTTTAAAGTGAGAAAATCCACCTTAAAACTTAATCAGTGCAGTCAATTCATCCAGATTACAATCCTGCCTTCCAATATTATTTCTGTCGGAGCCGCTCAGACCTCCACATGCCAGCGGTGGACTGTCAGTAGGAATCCCATTCAACAGCAGCCTATGGCCCGGTCGCCTCCTCCTCGCGGTTCTCTGATTGGTTGACGCGGCACGTCGAGCAGCAAAAGTTCAATTTTTCTATCTCGAGCAGCAGCTTGTTTGCAGCACGCCACGCGCGTCAGATGCTTAAACGCTCCCGACGCGCTGCTTCAGCTGCTCAGACGCGCTGCGTCTGCTGCTCAAAACGCACTGCGGGACCTTTTGCTGCGCCTATACGCGTGTCAACCATTGACTTTGCATGCTGCTTCTGCCGTGCCTGCTGCGTCCGGTGTGAACCTAGCATAAGTACATATGAGCATATAGTGTTGTGTAAGTAACTCTTTAAAATCTAAATGGTTTAGTAAAAGATTTACAATATACAAACCAAATTAGTTGGTGGTATATTTTATGCAACCTCATATCAAAACTATAATGTGATTCCGAAAAAAAAAAAAAAAGTGCATCTCATTGAAGCAATAACAGCATCAAGATCGCTTTAGCTTACTGGAAAAACTACAAAAAAACAAAGGTTAAACAGAAGTATTATCTAAGAAATCCCCCAAAATTTTGGTTGTAGTATTTTCTGACTGATATTTACTGAGTCTATGTTTTTACCAGAATTAGTATTCTAGATCCCGACTGAGTAAAACAATCACCCACTGCAAGGAAAGAAAATTGTAAGTATCAAGAAGGAATATTCACAACATATATGATTACTGCAGGCAAATTGAAAAACAACACTGTAAATTTAGACACATTCGAATTCATGTCCCACTGACAACTTTGAGAAGTGACAAGCATACAAATCACTTCCATGAAACTCTGCAAGAATAATTCAGTGCCTTTTCTGTTCGGAGATAGTTAGCTGGAAAGATTACTAAAGATCCGAAAAAGAAAATAAAGTATTGCAGCTTAAAATTGTATAAATTAAATAACACAACCCTATATCATATAAATCAATTTAACCTTTATTGGTTGCTTTATTATGACTCATGAAAGAGGTTGTTAACATTTAGGAAAAAAAAGGATAACAGTTTTTTGTTTATTGAATATATTGTTTTACTTTTTCAGTAATCATCTAAAGGTTATTGATAAACTTATGTGGCTGAATGACGAGATGAACGCTCAAGCAGCTCTGAAGAAACCACGAACTAATTTTGGTTTGACACAAAGCCTGACATTTGGAGTTCATACCTGCAGATCTCTTGAATCGAAATTTAGAAAGGATCATCATAAAGAAAGCCATAAAAATGATACTTGATTTGGATTTATACATTTAACTAATGTTTTAGTTATATAATCAATGCAGGTGAATGTTTAGCAAGCTGCTCTGCTCAGAATGGTGCATGTGCCAAACAGTCAAGAGGCCTCTGTTAGCCTCCCTTCCCAAGCGGCACAGCAGGTACTATCTGAGGAAGAAATTGAGCAGCTGTGTATCTAAATAAATAAATTAGGACTTTCTTGTTCTTCTGGATAGTTGGAGTCTTTTGTTTTGTATGGGCTATGCAATAAGCCTTTCTAATCATGATGGCTGTACTTATGAAGTTTCTTTCGAATGAGTTTTATGACTCAATTGTTAAGGCTTGTAAGGTGAAACTGCCATCTCTTCTGTTGATAGTTTTTCTCTTTTAACAAGGATGCTTCTGTCACCGCTGTTTCAAATCAGCTGTCCTCTCTTCCAAAATTTGCACATTTTGGTCCTTAAAAGTGTCCTTTGCTCGTGATGTGAAAGTGTACTCCCAGAGCTGCTGGTTCTCCAATGATGTGCCATGCGTTTGTGTAGTTGCTTGTTTCTTCCTTTAGTAGGCATTACTTATTCATCGCTGCAGATTTGGTTGGGATGCTCTTTCTTTAGGATGAACCCGTTTTTGTCTGATTCAAAAGGCTAGTCACACAGGCCATACACAACCAAATACTCGAACAAACACGCCAATTTATCAAGCCTGGCCTCATTTAGGGGAGGGGCAAAAATCGATGATGTCCGAAGCCTCGCTACCGCAATACCACGTGACCGCTTTAGGAAGTGTTTCAGATCCTCAGTATTCAGTCAAGGTGTGGGAGTTTGTAGGAGAGTTGCTGTCAGTTGAATAGAGTCTGGATATATTCTAAGAATAGATTGATTGGAAAAACAACCAATCTATTTGGTGAAAACAATTATGGTTAGATCAAACAATATAATGACCAGAAGCTGATCTATGGAAGCATTAGAGGTGAAAGTGGTGCCTGCTGTAAATCTTTGCCCTTGAATCCAAGGTGTGTTAGTTCAAGACCTGACTTTGGCTTTTGAAAGTAGCTGTACTACTTAACCAGTGTTTTGGTCAAAGTGACCAATTTATATTGGTTTTGCCTTTTACCAATATTGATTGGCTAAAAATATTACCAAATTAGATTGGTTGTTTTAATGAAAAGATTGGATGAGCACATACTGTAACTTACAACCAGTTTAAATCCAGAAACTGTGGAAAAACTATAATTCTTGAATAAAAACTTTTATTTTACTCAATATTGCCCAATCTGCACAAGAACTTTCACTGTCTGCTTGAGCTTATGTCCCTAAAATGACAGAAAAACAGTGCACCTTAAAATTTTGTTCTTTTCTAAGAAATTTTACACACAAAAAACCTACAAAATATTTTATCCAACACAACAATCATGAACAATTTCAAAGAAAATTAAATAAATAAAAAAAAATAAATAAAAAAAATCCCAGATTATATTGCTACGCACTCCACCAGTAGGGGGTGACATGTTCACATTGAAGTTTCATGAAATGTGTGGTTCGTTAAAGCAATATGCCTAAATGGTTCAATGACCCGTGAGGTTTCATCTTAACATCACTACACTTCAGGGTAAACTAACTGATGGCTCATAATAATTTGGCAAAAGTGCCTGGTCTTATATATCCAGGGGATGAGGCGGGTCAGATGAGGGCTGATTGGGAATGAGGTAGAGCTGATAGGTTCGTTGATGATCTGTAATTGACCGATCTCAATTTATTTAACTGGGGTGAATAGTTGAATACTTTTTTTCACACTACAGGTTGCAGAAGGGCGCTTGACTCAGCATTGTTGTATCTTTGCCATTCCTTGATATATTATCATACAAGTTTAGTTATGATTTGCAGTATATCTCCCAGACAGGGGTTGGGTTGGATTTAAATTTCCACAGTGGTGTCATGATGTGGCAGGTTTACTAGCCCAGATGCAGAACTCACAGACGCAGAGGCAGGTTTAAAGTCCAATATTTATTGGAAACACAGGTTTTCCTCCTGGGAGGCAGAGAAGACAGAGCAGGTTAGGTTCAGGTACAGGTTCTGGTTCACAGACTTAGGCAGGGTGGCTCAGAGGGAAGCTCTCACCCAGCTTATATGTCCCTGTCCTTTCCCTGTCCTCGCCCACCCTGGGTGGGCGAGGACAGGGAAAGCTTCAGGTGGCCGGCCGTGGGGCCGGAGGCAAGACAGAGTCTCAGGTGGCCGGCCATGGGACCGGCAGCACGGCAGAGTCTCAGGTGACCGGCCGCGGGACCAGAGTCTCAGAAGCTGCAGGGGCCTTGGAGGAGGACGCCACCTCCGCTTCAGCAGGAAGCACCGAGGGAAACGCTGCCACCACTTCAGCAGGGAGCTCTGAGGAGGACGCCGCCTCCGCTCCAGCAGGAAGCTCCGAGGAGGACGCCGCCTCCGCTCCAGCAGGAAGCTCCGAGGAGGGCGCCGCCTCCGCTTCTGCTGCTAAGCAACAGGCTCAGACAGGGCCGCCCACTGCGGCTCCGAATCAGGAACTGAAGAGGCCGCTGATTGCGGCTCCGTATCCGGAACACCGCAAACCACCGACTGTGGCTCCGGATCGGGAACTGAAGAGGCCGCAGATTGCGGCTCCACATCAGGAGCAGAGGAGACCACCGATTGTGGCCCCACAGGAACACAGGAGGCCGCCGACTGCGGCTCCGGATCAGGAACAGAGGAGGCCACCGACTGTGGCTCCACATCAGGAGCAGAGGAGACCACCGATTGTGGCTCCACCGGAACACAGGAGGCCGCCGATTGCGGCTCCGGATCAGGAACAGAGGAGGCCACCGACTGTGGCTCCACATCAGGAGCAGAGGAGGCCACCCCTTGTGGTTCCGCTTCAGGAACAGGGGAAACCACCGGCTGTGGCTCCGAATCCGGAACTGAAGAGGCCGCTGATTGCGGCTCCACATCAGGAGCAGAGGAGACCACCGATGGTGGCTCCCTAAAACAGGAACTGAGGAGGCCGTCCTTTGCGGTTCCGCTTCAGGAACAGGGGAAACCACCGACTGTGGCTCCACTTCAGGAACAGAGGGGGCCGCCGATTGCGGCTTCGGATCAGGAACAGAGGAGACCCCCGACCGTGGCTCCACGTACCGGAACGAGGAGGAGGGCTCAAAGGTCCTCCTGTTGTCGACGCCACGCCACCCACCAGGGTGGTGGCGTCGAACCGATCCATCCGACCGCAAACTCCCCCAGGAGTGCGTCGAAGGAGTCTGCTGGGCTAGTCTGTTGGCCGGATTGTTTTGTCATGATGTGGCAGGTTTACTAGCCCAGATGCAGAACTCACAGACGCAGAGGCAGGTTTAAAGTCCAATATTTATTGGAAACACAGGTTTTCCTCCTGGGAGGCAGAGAAGACAGAGAAGGTTAGGTTCAGGTACAGGTTCTGGTTCACAGACTTACAGGTTCTAACAGGCAGGGTGGCTCAGGCTTGCTTCCATGGCAAGGACAACAATCCGGCTCAGAGGGAAGCTCTCACCCAGCTTATATGGGGAGAGCTTAATCATGAGCTGATGGGGATCAGCTGTTTCAAATGAGCACCAGCTCTCGGGAGAGGATCCATGGCGCCCTCTGGTGGGCAAGCCTCTGGATCCCAACAGAAAAACTGGATCAAACTGGATCAAAAACAGAAACCCACAGAAAAGGATCCACATCGCCCTCAGGATCCCAACAAGTGGTTTACTTGTGGCCCTGTTACTTTCAGTTCATACAATATACCATGGGAAATTCTTTATTTGTGAGGAGTCTTTACTTAGATTAACATCCTCTAATGAATGTATTTTTATTATTGTTGTATATATTTTACATGTTATCATTGTAAGATTGTTTCATCTTGTTCAATAGATAATAATATTGAAATTACATTAAATCACATATTGTAACTGACAATTTTGTCTTTAATGTTGCTTTTTGCAGAGATTTTATTTTTATCTCAGCAAATTATAATAGCATTTCACTCCAATGGAAGAGGTTAAGTTGTATTTAAGACTATGATTTATCTAAAAATAATTTTGTTGTATTTTCGTTGTTCCTCTACCAAGTAACCTTCAAGTTTTTGTTTTTACAAATACTGGAATATTAAGCAAAAATACAATTAAAAATCATATATTCATACAAAGTAGTTTCAGAATTTTCTACTGACATAATGGCCCGCTTTGGAAGCACCATTACAATTTCTTTTCATGGGGCCCATAATTCTTGGTGGGGCCTCTGGATGTTTTCAAAGAAGAGCACCTTTGCAGCACTGAGCTGTAAAGATGGAGAAAAAGGAATGTAAGCAAAAAGTCACCCTGGAGGATCAATTTCTGTCATGGTTTCTTTTGAGTTTTCAGTTATTTATGATATTCTGTTCTCTTGGTCATTGGTTTCTTTTTCAATTTTGTGTCATTGTTGTTGTTTTCCAGTTATATATAAGTGCAGTATTATGTTTTTTGTGTTGCGCTTGTTACCCCTTTGTGCCAGTCTCCTGTCCCCTAGTTTCTAGTTATTTATTTCCACCTCTGCTCCCTGTTAGCTGATTATCCCAGGCTTTGTTCTGTCTCCCATACATACACCTCCTGTGCGTTTCCTTAATGCTGGTTTCTCGTCATTACTTTGCTCCTCATGTGTGTTTTCCACTGGCGTCTCCTGGTTTTTGCTTTTCTGTATTTTGTTCTTGGATCTTGCTTCTGTTGTCTTGTATGCATTGTCATTAAATCAGCAAAATCTCTGCCTTTTCTACTCTCAATTTTGGTCCACAACCACATCCCCCCCTTTGACAATTTCAGTTCGTCCTAAAAAAAATGAGTGTTTAAATTGCTGCAGTTTAGCAGATAATCTTATGATGGACTTTGTTATTAAAGTTTTTCATAAAAGGGTGAAGACATTTGTTGTAAATTATTTAGTCTAGTTTTGTTTAGTAATTTATGCAGTTTTTTTGTTGAAATTTAATTTGAAATTGTCATTATGTAACTTGTGCTACCTTAATGTACATACTGACAACAGTATTTCACATTGTACATACAGTATCTATTCTAGGCCTATAATAAAATTGCTTCCTGTATTAAGACGTGGCATACAGTAATTGCCTCTTATTAAATGTGCTTTGTACCCATTAGCTATGTGTAATACATTTTTGTCAGCTGTGTAATTTAAATCTTTTTATTATATTTGGCAGATTTCCAATGCCCATGTTACACTATAATGTGAGGGTTAAATTGAGATAGTTCAATGTCTGACAATGCTGTAGACATTAAATATTTATCTGAGTTCACAGTGAGGTCGGATTGCATTAATGTTCTACTTGAAAGGGTTTTTTCATGTAAATACCATTTTTTTTTACTTTAGTATAAATGCATTTTATTTTGCAGTTCCACTCAAATTGTTCTGTTTTGTTGTTTTTTAACCGTGGTTAGGTTTTAATCAAAATTATAACAGAATGCAGTTTGTTTTGGTGAAGACATAAATCTATGATTGTTCTCCTTATTTTTTGTCAACATTGTGCTAATCTACCTCAGGCTTTGTCTTAATATTTTTGATGTTACTCTACATACACCATTATTTACAGGGGACATATCTTACCTACTGACATTGCATTCCTTCGTTGCTGGCTGCAGTTTGCTTGAAGAACATACAGAAAACTGAGAGGGTACAAAGGAAAGACAAAGGGGAACATAACAGAAGTTGCTGGACTGTGAAAAAGTACATCAGCAGAAACCAGGTACACATGCCCCTCGACAAATGATGCAGGGTGGTAATGGGGCAAGAGGTTGAAAATGTGCTTGTTTGTGTGTTTTCTGTGGTACACAGATCCAGTTTCATATTAGAATCAAAAAGCTGAAGAATTCTGCAGACCTGAGTCGAATGAGATGTGTCACTCCCTAAAGCTGTGATAAAATGTGATGGTACCTGCAAACAGAGAGGTGAGCTGACAGTGCTCTCACTTTTGTTTTATCATGAGGGGCAAAAGGAATATGGTGTTCTGTTTTGATGTTGCTGTCAGTCTATCATGGTAACCAAACCAGAGCAGCAGATAGTCAAACACACTAACCCCTCATGGCACACTTGACAACTTGAATTGTCTGTTTTTAGGAAGTAAAAAGCAAGGAAACTCCATAGACACCCACGGTGGGGAACTGTCTGAAAAACAAAATTACTCTGTTGCAGATATATTATTTGTTTCCAACTGATCTCATTTACAAAGTGATTGGTTTTTCTGTGATGACTGCATGTCCTGCTGAGAAGCAAGAACTGAAACATACCAGAAAAGTGATTTTCTTTTTGTTGCAACCCCCTCCTGCAGTCTTCCATTTCGTGCAGCATTCACATAATAATAATATCAACCATCAGTTAAGAATCAGACAGGGTTTTAATGGGTAACATAAAATCAGCAAGTTAACCCTCTTTATATAGTATAGTAACTTATTAAACAGATAAATTAAATCAATTTGTTGCAGGGAATTTTGTTATTTTCTTGATATAAATGTTTCTGCAAGCTTCTTATGTATGGGCCCTTTACTGTTATGATTTCTGAACCACCTCTACTACCTCTTTAAAAATCAGTCTGTTACTATCCTTCATGATTCCTCCACACAGTTTCAGCTCTAGTCAACCATCTCCTCCTCCTTATTGTTTGAGCTGGCCAGCTCCACCCACCCCACTGCCTTCCTTCCCCTCTCCATTTTAGAGAAGGTCAGATGACTGTTTAACAGACAGCCCTTACAAAGTAGCTAGGCCAGACTGTGTCTCCATATCTTTCCTGAATCACTGTGCTGATCAGCTGTCAGTTATAACAGTTTTTTACACCTCACTGGAGACATGCCATGTACCAACTAGTTTTATCACAACTATCACCCTTGTCCCCTTAAAAAGAAGGACCACAGGACTAAATTCCCCAAACTTGTTGTCCACTAATGTAATGAAATCCTTTGAGCAACTTATGCTGACACACCTTAAATTAATCACAAATACACTTCTAGATCCCCTAAAGTGTCATGGTCTTGGCACTGATGGTTGGCTTTTTCATTTGCTCCCTCTCACCTGTCTAATTGGCCCGGCGGCTGATTAATGCTGACCATTTCCGCCTGGTTCCCTCAGCTATTTATGTTGTCTCCCTGCCTACCATCAACTCCAGATTATTCAAGCTGTTGTGAGAGTAACTCTAGCATCAAGTGAGTTTTTCTATTATTCTGATTCTGACCTGTTTTTTGCTCTGAACATTCAAATTTTTGTCTTGCCCTTGTCTGCTCTGTCTGTTTGGGTTTTTGTACTGCTGGTTACTGAACCTGGACTGTTTCACTGACCTTGGCTTGGATTCTCCTTACAGACACTGTTGCTCCATCTGCGTTGGCTGGCGTCAACTCATCTTCACTCGGGGCTCTGGAAGGGGCCACAGCTGCAAATAGCGGACAATCTCCCTCCCTTTCCTCTGGACTTTTGCTCCTAGTTGTGGTCTGTCCGACATTCCAGTCACTGACCTGAGTTTCCTATCTCTGCAGAGAATCCGGTTATCCTCCCCACTGACGACCAGCCGCATACTGTGTTTTTGTTTTTGAATAAAGTCTGTTAAAAACCATCCTGGTCTGTCTGTCTAAATATTGGTTCCAAGTTTCTGATGTCTTTACACAAGGTTTGCCTATAAACTCAACAGATCCAGTGGATGATGCATTAGACATAGCACTTCACTACATCCTTCAACAACTAGACTCCCCAGAAACCTATGGATGGGACCTGTTTGTGGAAATTAGCTATGCTTTTAAGACCTTATTTTAAGACCTTATTGAATGAGCTCTCATTGCTGAGTGTGGATAACTCTAACTACAAGGACTGTTTAAAGACAGGAAGAAGCACATGAAGCTGGGGAAACATCTCTAAATTCTGGAACTTCAGCATAGGTTCCTCTCAATGCAGTTTTCTTTCCTTTTTGCTATTCTCCATTTAAACCAGTAGCTTCACCTCCAGTCACTAGTCCATAAAACTCTTTGCTGATGACATCAAACTTATAAGCATGAAAGTAGGGGGAGGAGTCTGCCTACAATTGGGATGATCATTTGGTGACCTGGTGCAACCACGGAGGCTGGAGCTCAATCCTCTGAAAACAGTGGAGATGGTCAAGTACCCAAGAAAATGCTCAGCCCTTTCCTCCCCTTCATCTTAATGTATAATTTTTCAGTCACTTTGTTTTAGCTTCTTGGCAACCATCTTCACTTAGGACCTCAAGTGGGGGCAAAACATCCGGGTTAGTTGTCCTGGGCCCAGATAGAGGGGTGTCAGCCACGTCAACTATGAACTTATATCCAAGAACTTTTTTTTTTCCTCCAAAAACCTGTAATGACCTCAGAAACTGTAACCCAATATTCAGACAGACAGACCATGACGATTTTCAACAGGATTTACTGTTAAAGCTACAGTGTGTAATAATTACAGGGATATACAGTCAGAAATGTAATATATTATACATAACTATGTTATTTATCATCATCTACGAGCTCAGCCTCTTAACCTTAATATTTGCGTTGCCTTAGAATTCGTTATTTATAATTACATAGGAGCGGGTCTCGCAGCCATGGAGGCAGACATCTTTGCGCTACGGCAGCGCAGAGCCAACAAACTAGCGATTGCGAGATCGCCCATTACAATAACATGCTGCGTGATGATGCTGTTACTCTCCAGTATACTTATTCAGCAACGTCCCTGACGTTTCACAGGTAATGATTCAGTAATTTTCTGTAAAATAATTTTCTGGATATATACCTTGGTTACTTCTCTCCGGCTCCTTTGGAGATCTTCAAGCCTTTCCTCCTCTGCTCTAGTCACCCCGCTGGCACCTCTCCCTCGCCTGGCCCTGGCTGCATGCCCACCCCGGCCTCTCTGCCCTCTTCCTCGCCCTCTTCCTCGCCTTGTAACCCCCGTGCCACAAACAAGACTTGGACTCTGTAAATGGGGAATATATATTCTTCCAGCGAACACAATCTCGCTGTTAAACTAATGACTACAATTACTTCGTCTGTTTATATCACCATGCAAAGCAACTCACCAAAACGTCACAACGATGCAGAAAAAATAACGGGTATATTTATTATCTTAAGTCTACATGAAATCTATACCCTACACAGACTAATGAAATACTATCTGTAAAATTATCTAGGTAAACAAACCTCATCACTTGAAGGTAGGTGATGCGGACGTCGTGGAAGATATTTTGTCCCGTAACGCTCGCCGTACTGTTGGGGGGGAGAAGCAGTGGGGGGGAGATGTTCATCTTGCTGCGGTCTGCAGTCTGGACGTTAGATGTCGCTGAAAATTACACACTGTAGCTTTAAACTAAAGGTTTACAGGGAGTGGCTTGGCATTAGCGGTGCAGGTACTCTGATTCAAAGTTCAGTCTACGGTTGAAGCCGTGGCTGCTTCCAGAAACCCAAGTGATGATGAGCTGACGCCAGCTAATGCTGAGGAAGCAACATTGTCTGTGAGGGGAATCCAAGCTGAGGTCAGTGCTTTGAACAGTCCGTAGGTAACAAGCAGAATCCAGGAAAAACAGAAAAGGCCCAGAGATCTGATCCAGACAGAGCAGACAAGGGCAAGGCAAAAACTTGAATATCCAAAGCAGACAACAGGTCAGGATCAGAATAAAAGACAAGAATTACTTGATCGCTAGAGTTACTCTCACAACAGCTCAAATAATCTGGCGCTCATGGAAGCCAGGCAAACAACATAAAGAGATGGAGAACTAGGTAGAAACAATTGAAGTTAATCAGCTGCTGGGCCAATTGGACAGGTGAGCAGGAGCCAATTAAAAATCCAACCATCAGCGCAGAGACCATGACAAAAACAATAAAGACTCACAAGCAGATAGATTGTTGGATGTGTTTTGAATCTGTAGTCTGAGAATGAGAATGGAAGCAATGTCAGACCTGTAGAGACAGATTCAAGCAAACAAATCCATAGTGGTGAGGCTTGAGGCGGGGAGTTAATAGTCAGAAACAGGGCCATGATCCAGGTATCCAGTAAGGGCAATGTGAGAAGGTGAAATCATCCAACCGAACAAGAATTGTTTAGTGCTGCAGGTTCTCAAGGACAGTGCTTTCTGTGCTGCAGGTAAAGACCAAAAAATCCAGAGCCTAAATTGTCCTGTTTGCTCAGGGTCAGGCTGTAGTTCTATCACCTTGATATTAAAAAGAACCATGACTCTCACCTGAAGAACATGCCTCAAGTCTGTAGCCTGTAGAGCTTATATTCAGTTTGTTCTAACCTACAGACATCGCACTCTCTCTGCAAGCTGTCCACATATCATCAGTATTTTTTAGCGCTTTGATGTGTTTGTCAGCTTTTTTTTTATCAGGAATCTATTATGTGTTTTTGCTTATTAGAAACACTCAAATATGAGGGGCCATACAACCCATAAATAATACTGTCACTTTGAAATACATATATTTTAACTCTACTATACATATATTTTGTCTCACTCATGCATATATTCATCTCTCACGTACACATTCTACTCTCATATACATATATTCTTACACATGTAGACATATATTCTACCCTTACATATATTTTTTCTCACATTTATAGATTCTTCTCAAGAAGACACATTCTACCCTCACAAAGGGTAGAATGTGTCTTCCCTTGAAGACACATTCTCTCACACACAAAGATTCTCCTCTCTCACACATGCATTCTCTTCATTTCCATATATTCTCTCACATCCATAGATTGTACTCTCACTTGCATACATTTTAGTCTCTTAAATGTGTGAGCTACTAAATGCAACAAGCTCATAGAAATTAGAGATATATTTAAAAATGCATAGATTACTTGGTTAAAAGCCTGTTTTTCTCATTATATATTTTCTAACAATTCTTTTTTCCTCTTTAATCTTAATAAGTCATACAATTTCTAATCTAACTTATCCGTGTAGTATGTTCTCATCAAAGTAATTTCTCGTCAGCCTTTCATTTCTGCCTCTCCTCTTTCTCTTGTTTTTCTACTTTACTTGTCAAATTGTAGTGGGTGGTAAATCTATTTTTTGTTTCTAACTAAAAGGTTTTTGTTCTTATAAATTTGTCTAAACTCCATCCAAAACAGTTTTTTCAAATCTTGTTTTTTAATAATTATTTATGCCAAATGTGAACGTTTGTTCTTTTACTCCAGTTCAGTTAATATGTGCCACATATATATGGGACACATGTGTATATATATAAAATTAACATGTATTGTTTCTGATGGCAGCTTGCTCTGACCTCTGTCGGCACACCTCTCACCCGACGACATTTAGTCTGTCGATGTCGATGGTGACTGTCTACCTTTCTGTATGGAGCTAGCAAAAACAGTTTCAATTTCTCATGTTCTTGCTAATGAACTTAGAAGGATTACAGATTTGACAGTAGAGTGTGGTGTCTGAGCCTGTTTAGGTGTGGCTTGGGAGTAGCTGGCTGCACACAGCTGAGACTGATCTTCCTCTGGTGCAGTATTTAAAGCCTGGCTTCCTGTGTGCTCACTGCCTGATTGTCACCGTTTGTTGGTAGATGTGCCAACTTCTCTCCCTAGCCAGACAAAGAACTATTGGAACTCGGGGGCTTAACTGGCATACTTAGTTTGGGAAAAGGAGAGAGGAAAAGCGGCAGCTATTCGAGCCTTGCCAGTCCTTTCTCTAGTCCTCTCCCTCAGTCGGTTATCTATACATATTGCCAGTGAGATTAACTCATCTAATGAGCTAGGCTCCTCATGGGAAACTAACTCATCCTTAATCTGGTCTGAGAGACCATTTACAAACACAGATCGCAACGCCCTGATGTCCCACCCACTTTCAGCGGCCAGGATAAGAAAATCTATTGAAAAGCTAGCTACTGAGTCAGTCCCCTGACGTAAGCTTAACAACCTCTTTTCGACTTCCCAACCCTGAATAGGATGGTCAAAAACACGGCGTAGCTCAGAAGTAAAATCTTCATAAGACTGAAGAACCCCTGATCCCCCCTCCCATAAAACAGTTGCCCATTGACTAGCCTTACCTCTAAGTAGATTTATAACATAAGCTATTCTAGAGCGATCATCAGGATAGCTGGATGGTTGCAGATCAAAAACCAGGGAACACTGTAACAGGAAACAACTACAGGAAACAAAATCACCTGAGTAATTCTCTGGGGGCGGAACAACAGGTTCTCTAGCCATAGGTGGGGGGTGTGCTTGAGCCTGAGAAGGAGGATTACTCACTGCTGCTGGGATTTCCGGTGGAGTTTGAGTGGGAAGCTGAGAGGCAATGTGAGCTACCTTGTGACTCAGATTGTGCAGAATGCTCATGGCTTCTGTGAGTAGCTGGTCATGCTTTCCAATTAAGATTCCTTGGTTGGAGAGGGCTCTCCGGAGTTCGTCTGGGTCTGCTGGGTCCATGGTATGGCCTGATGGTACTGTTTCTGGACCCAGAAAGCAGACTGCCATGCTAGGAGAAAGGAGCAAAGTTTATTCTTTGGTTCACAGGCTGACAGTGAAGGAAGGTATCTCTGGAAGCAGGGGCAGTTGTAGGTGGAAGGCAAGCTCTCTGCAGCAGTTTGAGAAGAGGGAGGTGGGTGGTGTAGCTTGGCAGCTGAAGACTGATTTGGAGCAGGATCCTGGGTAGACAGAGCACAGGTAAGATTAATTCTTTCAATTTCAAAAGCTGCAGAAATAATTTCCACAAGGAAGAGAAGTTGGCAGAGAGAGAGAGAGAGAGAGAGAGAGAAGCTCCTTTTATTGGTCCAATATGTCATTACAAAAAAACCTCACAAGTTAATTATATATATATATACAATCATCTTAGCAGCCCAAAATCCAAACAAAAAAACCCCCTCAAAAACTGAGAGTAAGCAATTAATCAACTACACGACATAAAATATCTCTACTTCCCCAATTACAGATGAACTCTTTCAAGTCTGACACCATCTTATAAAAGGCAAACTCTGTCCTAATATGTGCAGCTACCAGCCCTCTGAACATCAGGTCGACATCTACAGAACCTTTCTCCTTCATTTTATTTCTCCTGCTGAGCCAAATGCTCATCTTTGCCTGACCAAACAAAAAATTAACCAGACAAATATTACGCCGTTGTGCTACGGAGTATCTGGGACCAAAAATAAACAGTTCATTATTAAAATTGAATCCTAATCCGCCCACCCACTGCTTTAGCAATGAGAAGAGAGGAACCAGTCTGGAACATCCAAGCCAGAGATGCTGTAGCGTTTCCTCAGCCTGACAAAAAACAGGCTGACTCCCTGATCTGTGATTAAAAAGCGTCACATGTCTGTTCGTGGCCACGGCCCCGTGTACTACCCTCCACTGCAGATCCGCACTGCGTTTCTCTATGGGAGCTTTGTACAGGGACCTCCAGCTACCCCTGGGAGATGAACCTGGCACCAACACATCAGCCCACCTCGACTCTCTGACCCCGGACAGCATCGCTCTGTTCAGGACCTTCACAGACACAGCATACAAACTCTTTTTTGATGCCTCAGAGAAGTTTCCCAACTCAGGTGTTTTGAAGGACAACAGAAATCCATGCGCTTCCTCCTGCTCCACAACTGCAGCACAGATGGACAGCTCAGGAAATCCTTCAGTATTCTGTTCTGGCTCTAATGCTCTCCTGAAAGAACCGGGAAGTCCATTCATCACCTCCTCCACCAGTTTGTCCATGAGGCGTAAAGACTTACTTCCAACATCTTGACACAGTCTGGCAGCACTTTTCCACTGACCCGCTGACCTCAGTCCTCCCAGCTTCGTCAGCCCAGCAGCTGTAAGGATCCTCCGAACGCTGTCAGAGCCCAGAATCTTGCTCTGAATGGCCAGGTTATAAAACAAAGGTTCCTCCTCCACCGACCCATATAACTGAGAGAAATCTCTCTTACTTTTTAAAACTATTCTCAAGTCATGTAGAACCGACTGGTAAAAACTGGAAGTCTGTGTTACCTCCATACTGTCCAGCTCCAAGAGAAAATAATGCTTATCATAAGCCAGGTTCTTCACTCTACTTATCAACAAGGAAGTCGTTTCAGTCCAGGGCTGCTGTGTCCTGTAAAGAAAACGCTGTGCCGTCTGAAGCCGAAACGCAGTTATGCGACTCCTCAGGTCATTCAGTCCCTGACCTCCTTCAGACACAGGTAAAAACAGTACTGCAGATTTGATCCAATGATATCCATTCCAACAAAAATCCACCAGTTTCTTCTGTATTTCTTTAAAGACTTTGTCTGGAGGAACCACGACCATGGCACGGTGCCAGAGCATAGATGCAGCCAGACAGTTGGCGACCAAAGTCCTCCCCCAGTAGGACAACTGGGGCAGGACCCATTTCCATCTAGACAATCGGGCGCTTATTTTCTCAACTAGACCCTCCCAGTTTTTGGACTGAAAATGTTCATTTCCCAGAAACACACCTAAGACTTTCATTCCCTCTGTGCCCCACTGCAGCCCAGCTGGTAAGGTTGGCTGCTCTTTATTGCTCCACTCTCCCAGTAGAAGTCCCTCACACTTTGACCAGTTGACCTTAGCAGAAGAAGCTTGTTCATATAGTTTTAATCCTTGTTCCAGAATCTTAATATCGTTTTGACATGTTATAAAAACTGTGATGTCATCAACATATGCTGACAACCTGACTGATTTGCTTATGTTGTCTACCAAGTTTAACCCTGACAGACTCTGCCTGAGCTTATGCAAAAGAGGCTCAATAGCTAAAGCGTACAGCATCCCAGATAGAGGACATCCCTGCCTGATTCCTCTCTGAACAGATACTGGTTTGCTAAGACCCCCTCCTACCTTTAACAGTACAGTGGCTCATGAATATATTAACTCAATCCATGAAATAAAGGTTTTAACAAACCCGAATGCTTTCAGTGTTTTAAACAAATAATTATGATCAACTCGATCAAAGGCTTTTTCTTGATCTAAACAAAACAAACCTATATCAAACTCCTGAAATTTAGATAAGTCAATAATATCTCTAATCAAAAACAAATTATCCATTATAGTCCTGTCAGGGATACAGTATGTTTGGCTGGCATGTACAATCGTGTCCATACATTCTTTAAGTCTATTCGATAAGACTTTAGCCAGAATTTTATAGTCTGTGCACAAAAGAGAGACAGGCCGCCAGTTCTGTAGGAGACCCAGATCTCCTTTCTTCGGCAGCAATGTCAGGACTGCCCTCCTACAGCTCATTGGTAGTGTCTCAGAGTCCAAACATCCCTGGAAAACCTCCATGAAGTCGTTTCCAATTAAATTCCAGAAAGTCTTATAGAATTCTGCAGGAAGTCCATCGATGCCCGGAGACCGACCACAGCTGAGCTTTTTCACCGCTGCAGACAGTTAATCGATATGAATAACAGACTCCAGTAAGGCTGAAGATGCTTCCTCCAGCCGAGGGAGTCCCTCCAGGATCTCCTCCACACAGTCAGAGTCACAGTCATCAGCACAGAACAGGCTTCTGTAAAAGTCTATAGCCAACTTCCTCATCTCTGATGGGTCAGCAGTCACCGTTCCATTAGGGTTCTTGAGGTGTATCATCTGGTTCTGTTGCCTGACTTTCCTTTCCAACTTAAAAAAGTAACGAGTGGGCGCATCTTTGTCTTTAATAGACAGGATTCTTGATTTAATTAGAGCACCTTTAGCTTTTTCATATAAAAACCTACTCAAAGATGTCCTCTTTGTATTCCAAGTTGGATTGTTATCATTATTTTTATCCAACCCATTAATTATGCCGTCTTCCAATAAAAGAATCTCCTTCTCCAATAATTCAAGGTGATCCCTTTCTATTGCTTCTGTGTGTGATGAGTACTGCTGACAAAATATTCTAATTTGAGTTTTCCCCACCTCCCACAATGACCTATGTTTTCAAAACTAGATTTTCTGCTTCTCCACTGTCCCCAGAAATCAGAAAAATACTGACAAAAAGTTTTGTCATAAATGAATTTGATGTTTAAATGCCAAAAAGGAGATCTTTGGGGATGCACCATTAAAGAAAAATGAACAGTTACTAAATGATGATCCGAAAAACCAACAGGTGATATCATGGCTGTACTCAACCTATTGTTGTATGTTTGGTTGACATAGAATCTGTCCAGTCTGGCTGCACTAACCCTGCCCTCAGTGACTTTCACCCAAGTACACTCACCGGCCACTTTATTAGGTACACTTGTCCAACTGCTCGTTAACACTTAATTTCTAAGCAGCCAATCACATGGCGGCAACTCAGTGCATTTAGGCATGTAGACATGGTCAAGACAATCTCCTGCAGTTCAAACCAAGCATCAGTATGGGGAAGAAAGGTGATTTGAGTGACTTTGAATGTGGCATGATTTTTGGTGCCAGAAGGGCTGGTCTGAGTATTTCAGAAACTGCTGATCTACTGGGATTTTCACGCACAACCATCTCTAGGGTTTACAGAGAATGGTCCGAAAAAGAAAAAACATCCAGTGAGCGGCAGTTCTGTGGGCGGAAATGCCTTGTTGATGCCAGAGGTCAGAGGAGAATGGCCAGACTGGTTCGAGCTGATAGAAGGGCAACAGTGACTCAAATAACTAACCGTTACAACCAAGATGGGCAGAAGAGCATCTCTGAACGCACAGTATGTCGAACTTTGAGGCAGATGGGCTACAGCAGCAGAAGAACACACTGGGTGCCACTCCTTTCAGCTAAGAACAGGAAACTGAGGCTACAATTTGCACAAGCTCATCGAAATTGGACAATAGAAGATTGGAAAAACGTTGCCTGGTCTGATGAGTCTCGATTTCTGCTGCGACATTCGGATGGTATGGTCAGAATTTAGCGTCTACAACATGAAAGCATGGATCCATCCTGCCTTTTATCAACGGTTCAGGCTGGTGGTGGTGGTGTCATGGTGTGGGGAATATTTTCTTGGCACTCTTTGGGCCCCTTGGTAACATTCGAGCATTGTTGCAACGCCACATCCTACCTGAGTATTGTTGCTGACCATGTCCATCCCTTTATGACCACAATGTACTCAACTTCTGATGGCTACTTTCAGCAGGATAATGCGCCATGTCATAAAGCTGGAATCATCTCAGACTGGTTTCTTGAACATGACAATGAGTTCACTGTACTCAAATGGCCTCCACAGTCACCAGATCTCAATCCAATAGAGCATCTTTGGGATGTGGTGGAACGGGAGATTAGCATCATGGATGTGCAGCCGAAAAATCTGCGGCAACTGTGTGATGCCATCATGTCAATATGGACCAAACTCCCTGAGGAATGCTTCCAGCACCTTGTTGAAACTATGCTACGAAGAATTGAGGCAGTTCTGAAGGCAAAAAGGGGTCCAACCCGTTACTAGCATGGGGTACCTAATAAAGTGGCCGGTGAGTGTATACTGTCTACTATTTGGGTGGAGTTTCCTCCAGACATCTACAAGATCATTTTCTTGAATAATTATTAATAAAAGAGAAGCTGATGATAAATTATGCTCTCTTCCATTCCTATCAACCGAATCATTTGTGGTACAAGTCTCCTCCTACCACTACTACTGAACTACTATTAAACTGTTTTAATGTGTCATTAAGCTTATGAAAAAAATCAATGCGGTTACCAGCATAGGTGGAAACATATACATTAACAAACACAAAAGGTGTCACTCTGATTGTTGCTTGTACTATTTGCATCCGACCCTGCTCTATATCAGAAACTCCTACATTTGACAGAACAATATGATTTGAAAAAAGGATAGCTACACCTGCACTCAGATTAGAGCCGTGGCTCAGGAAACACGATCCACCCCATGCTAAGGCCCAATCTGTGTCATCTGTTTCAATAGTGTGTGTTTCCTGTAGAAATAACACATCAATGTTTTTTTGAGATGCCACCTCAGAAATTAAAGCTCTCTTATGTTTGTCCCTCCCTCCATTAATGTTTAAATATCTTATTTTTAGGCTCTGCATAGAGATATTAAAAAAAGAAGGAACATACAGGCTGAAACCAGTAGAAAGCAGTAGAAAGAAGAGGCCACCATGTGATGATGCCTTTTTTTTTCTATTTCTTGACTTTCTTACCAACTTTTCCTTTCTTAGCTTTCCTCAGTATTGCCAGATGTTTGTTGAGACGATAACGCCTCTTTTCATCCAGGAGGTCATTGCCAACCTGTCTCTTTAAAGTGCTGACCGATTTGATAAACTTATCTGTGTCCTCAAAGTAATCGCTCACTTTAACTGATTTATTAAAAGTGGCATCCAGAAACTCATTTATTTCCTCTAGAGAGTATAGATCACGCCTTCGGTTTACACCCTCAGGAATAGAAGCTGTGTCTGACTCAGACTCATATTCCATTTCATCTCCTTCACATGAAATCTGACTACAGACGTCACCCTGTCCCGTTACACTGCTGCTAGCTCTGTCCTCAGCAATTCCTGCTGACTGTTGCTTATTTAAGCTCTCTGTAGTTTCAGACACCTGCTGTTTCTCCACTTGACTCGGTTCAATTACTTCTTGTACAACGTTACAATCCGCCACTACAGTCTCCGTAGAGGGCGCCGCGCCCGCCACACCAAGCGTAGCCCCCACAGAAAAGGGGAACCGCGCCCGTGGGCACAGGGCCCGCGGCGACCGACACCACGCTCCCCGAAGACCCGGCAGCAAAGCCACCAGCTGTATCCGCTGAGTGATCTCCATCCTGTTGTTTATGTGGACACCCAGATCTTTTGTGTCCAACATCTCCACACTCAAAACATTTAATGTGTCCCGAGCTGGCATACACCATGTAAAAACCATCTCCATGTTTTACTCTGAATGCCACCTCCAGGGTCTGTGTGGGTGATTCCAGGAACATAAACACCTGCCGCCTCAGAGATTGGACATGTTTCAGTTTGGGGTCCTTGCACCCCAAACTAACTGTTCTATGAGTACTTGCCAGTTTGCCAAATCTACGGAGCTCATTCTCCAACAGGTTGTTTGGTATAAACGGCGGAACACCGGATACGGTGATCAGTGTGGATGGCACTGACAGCGGGGAGACCTGCAGGAATAAATCCCTGACAACCACCCCGGCCTCAATCAGCTGATGGACAACCTAAACAGGCTCAGACACCACATAGAGTTTGATAGTACAGTTACAACTCATAGTACAGTCAGTCTGGTCTACTTTATTTTGACTGTCTAACCCAGAAATTATATTAGTTTGCAGCAGCAAGAAGGTGGGTTGGTTTTCGGAGTGTCTTCAAAATAAAAGCATGCACCTTTATTTTCCACATCTACACAGCATATTGTAAGAACCCCCTGGTGAAATTAACATGATAAAACCTGGTGAATGAATACCTAAATTTAGGGACTTGATTTAGTGTGAACAGGACATCAATATAAATTATAGTGTAATTCCTTCCAGTAAATGGGGTATAAAAATACATACAGCAACAAGGCATACAATGTGTTCAAAAGCAGAATCCATCCATCCATCCATCCATCTTCCTCCGCTTATCCGGGGTCGGGTCGCGGGGGCAGCAGCTTAAGAAGGGAGGCCCAGACTTCCCTCTCCCCAGCCACTTCTTCCAGCTCTTCAGGAGGAACCCCAAGGCGTTCCCAGGCCAAAAGCAGAAGATAAAGTTTATTAATACTGAAAGAGCTATGACAGTTCAGCTCTGCAAAAGCCTTTAGGAGCTGAACAAGTGTTGTTCAATATGGAGCATTTAGTGCAATTAAAACAATTATCTCCGAGGCTACTTTTTATCATTAAACCAATTACTAACACCATTAAAGTAGCCAGAAAAAAAGACATTGGGTGTGTACCAGTAAATACAGGGTGTGCCAGTTTAATTTCCAACATTGCACCAATAACAAATGCCTTCGTTAGAGCAGCAGCTGCTGGTGGGAGGAGTGTTATAAATGAGCTTTGGCTTCTAGGTTGTTTGACTTGCTTGTTGTAAAATTGTGTTGCCCTGGGATGTAGGTAGTAAGCAGCCCAACCTAGTAGATCTCACTTGGTCTCTTAACAGGGTAAAACCCATTAGATTAAGAGATCTTAGGACCAGGGTTGGTTAAAGAGCTGCAGCCCGTGGAGACGTTTCGTTGGAGGGGTAAACCTTGATTGTGACAACAATAAAACCCTGTATAGAAATAAAGATGTAAGAAATTGGGTTAAGACATATCAATATATAAAAAAAGACAGTGGAGTGAAATAGAACACATTTTGTGACCGATATTATGAAAGATACAGAATTATGCTATGGGTATACTAAGATCAGATATCTAGATTGTAATAAAAACAAAACAAGCTTCCACATGTACGTTAGTGGTTCCAAGACCATGGTAAGAAACAAACCACATTTAGACCATGAGGCAAACCCTGGAGAATAGTGCAGATTATGGTAAATTAGACAAGAGACATAAATCATAAATGATCAGTTGATGGAGCAGAACACAGATACAGTGGCAGCCATATTACATACAGTTTTATAACAGATTGAACTAATAATTCCACTTTCAAACAACAGTCAGCTTTAAATCACAGTCTCCTTAGCTCAATAAAGTTTGAATCTTTGATCTTATTTTAAAGGCAGGGAATTAACCTGCTACATCTGGAAATTACTTAAAAAAGTTGACTTGAATAAACTTTTCAAAATGGCAAGAAACAATTAATCTGCCATAATCTAAGTCATTAAGTGTGATATCCAAAAATTAGAGCATTACATTTTTGACAACCTCATTTTATCTTCTGAGGTGGATCCTATGTCTCTTACGGCTTTGATATAAATTGTTATGGCACAACAATACCATACAAAGATAAAAGACCAGGAAAAAACAGGTTAAGTTATCGCTACTACCTACCAACCTACCTACCTCTAAGTCACAAATGTATTATTTCTGATTTAAATGATTTAGCTTAAATCCCATTCATTTTTTTTCTATTGATTTCTTGTAGCGTTATTTAAATTGCAGCTGTAGTTTGATTTAGCCATTTTAACACATCTGTGACAATTAGGTTAACAATTCTGAAATTGTAAATAACAGGACATTCTCCTTAGCATTTTTTTTAATTGATTGTTTGCTCCCATCAGTCTAAGAAGAAAAAAGTATATAGATCTTGGAGTAAAAGCAGCTACACTGCCATTCAAAGAGTATCATGTGCCAACCTGGTTTTATCATTTAACTTTTCTCAAGGCCTGCAAGAAGAGATTCTATCAGCTTCATGAAAAACGGACAAGTGGCCAGTTTAAATTTGATTTGAAATTGCCTTGATATTGTCTTAGCTTTGGAATGAGTTATGCTGTCAGGGAATAGTTTTTACTCTTTACCCTTTTCTCGTCCTTTCTTTTTCTTTCTGTTGGAGGCAATTTTTTATTTTGCAATCACCCAATGTGTTTTTGTTTTACTGTCCTTGAATTTTTTTTCTTAAAGGTGGTTTCACCAGATCATTTCACCAGATCAGTTTAATGGAGTTTTTAATATTTTCAAGGGACTTGTCACACATTCATTTTAAGAGTTTTTCTTTTTGTGTTACTGAAACATTAATACCAAATGTAACAAATACAGTACCCAGAAGAGCCCACATGCAAGGATACAATACAGCATGGCAGCATGATACATTTCAAGATCCCTGGATATGATGTAATTCCTTTATTACAACATTTTGACTTAGATTTTTACAGTGGGATAGATGACAACCTAAAATTACACAGTATCACACAAGCAATCTGATGTGATAGGACGTGATTTATTCTTTTTAGGAAGTTTAGGTCCTTCAGAATTTGCAGCAACATGCCACACCCCTTCTATCCCTAATTCTGTTGTGGAAAGAGTGATATTTTATTTCATCTGTTGTGAATGGTCCGATGAAACGTGGAGACAGTTTACGGGACATGGATTTTAACGGTATGTCTCTAGTGGAGAGCCATACCTCTTGGCCTGGAGCGTACTCGGGGGCTAGGCGTCTACGGTTGTCTGGATACCTTTTGTTATTGGCGGAGGTGTGATTGAGGGTGGTGATGGTTTCCTTCCAGGTGCGATGACAGCGACGGATGTGTTGGTGGATGGACCTGACTGCAATCTCTCTCTCGTCTGCGGGGAAGAGTGGAGGCTGGTAACCCAAGGAGACCTGAAATGGAGACAGACCAGTGGAAGCGGCTTTGTGAGAATTAAGGGCGTACTCAGTCCAGGGAAGATACTGACTCCAGTCAGGGGGATTGTTGGAGGAGAGGCAGCGGAGAGTGGACTCGAGTTGTTGGTTCAACCTCTCTGTCTGCCCATTAGTCTGCGGGTGGTAACCAGAAGTGGGAGATACTTTACAGTCGAGTGCAGAACAGAAGGCTTTCCAAACTTGAGAGATAAATTGTGGGCCACGATCTGAGAGGATTTCCTAGGGTATACCATGGAGATGGAAGACGTGTTTAACCAAGAGTTGGGCTGTCTGGAATGCTGTGGGTAACTTTCTGAGGGGAATCAAATGGCAGGTTTTGGAAAAACGGTCAACGATGGTGAAAATGGTGGACATACCTTTAGAAACTGGGAGACCGGTAACGAAATCCACAGTAATGTGGGACCATCGACGGGTCGGAACTGGTAGAGGGTGTAACAGACCAGAGGGTGGTTGATGGGAGGTCTTGTTTCTTGCACAGACGGGGCAGGCGAGCACGTACTCCTTCACATCTTTATGAAGGGACGGCCACCAAAACCGACGTTTGACGAGAGCAATGGTATGACTGACACCAGGATGGGCTGAGAACTTGGACGTGTGTAACCACTGGATGAGACGGGATCTGACTGCAGAAGGAACATATGTCTTGTTAGGTGGGCCGTTACTTGGGTCGGGTTAAGAGGCCAGGGCTGAGTTGATGAGATCAGAGATCTCCCAGGTAACGGCTCCAACCGTACACGAGGATGGGAGAACGGGCTCAGGTGTTTCAGGTCGATCAGGGGAGTACAGACGGGAGAGAGAGTCAGGCTTGATATTCTTGGAACCGGGTCTGTAAGAGATGATGAGATTGAATCTAGAGAAAAACAGAGACCATCTGGAGTGACGAGGATTGGATCTTTTAGCTGATTGGAGGTATGTCAGGTTCTTATGATCTGTCCAGACCAATATTGGGTGCTCGGCTCCCTCGAGCCAATGTCTCCATTCCTCAAGAGCGAGTTTTATGGCAAGCAGTTCTCTGTCCCTGACGTCATAATTCTGTTCAGCGGGTGAGAGCCTGCGAGAAAAAAAAGCACAGGGGTGAGTTTTGTGGTCAGAATCGGACTGCTGGGACAAAACAGCTCCTACACCGGAATCAGATGCATCCACCTCAAGGATGAACTGCTTCGTAGGATCAGGCTGGACCAAGATGGGGGCACTAAAAAGAGTTTCTTGGGTTTATTAAAGGCAGAATCAGCCTCAGGTGTCCATTGGAAGGTTTTCTTAACAGAAGTCAGAGCGGTAAGTGGTAGAGCAGTTTGGCTGTAATTTCTGATGAAACGCCTGTAGAAATTAGCAAAACCAAGGAACCTTTGAAGCTGCTTACGGTTTTCGGGGATTGGCCAATCCAGGACTGCCTTTATTTTCTCCTCAGATGGCTTCACCTGCCCGCCTTCAAGCACAAACCCAAGGAATGTAACAGATGGTTGATGGAATTCACATTTCTCCGCCTTGATGAAGAGCTTGTTCTCAAGCAACCTCTGAACCAGACGAACGTGTTTCTTGTGGTCAGAGAGGTTCCTAGAATAGATCAGAATATCATTGATGTATACGAACACAAAAATCAAGCTTGGTGAACACAGTAGCTCCTTGCACTGGGTCTAGAGCTGATGCCAGTAGAGGGAGTGGGTATTTATTTTTAATGGTTATCTGATTCAATCCCCTGTAATCAATACAGGGTCGAAGGGAACCATCCTTTTTACCCACAAAAAAAAAAAAACAGCGCCGAGAGGGCATGAGGATGGTCTGATAATTCCAGCAGCTAAGGACTCATTAATATAATTCTCCATCGTTTCATGTTCTGGTTTGGAGATGTTAAATAGCCTGCTGCTGGGAAGAGAAGCTCCAGGTAATAAGTCTATGGCACAATCATAAGGTCTATGAGGAGGTAGAGACGTAGCACTGACCTTACTGAAGACTGGAGCCAGGTCATGATACTCGGGAGGAACGGAGGAAAGGTCAGGAGAGTCCAACTTCCCCCCACCTCTAGGGGGCTGTCTAGTGGGAGCAGCAGAACGAAGTCATGACTCGTGACAGGAAGTAGACCATGACTCAATGTGGCGTTCAACCCAGTTAATATGGGGGTTGTGACGTGTTAACCACTCGAATCCAAGCACCAGGGGAGAACAAGCAGAGGGAAAAACAAAAAAGGTCAGAGTCTCACGGTGATTACCAGAAATGAGGAGCTCCAAAGGTTGAATCTGAAGAGTGACTTGTTGCAACCTTTTCCCATCGATAGCCGTAACCCTGAGGGGCTTCTGCAAAGGAACAGTCTCAATCCCCAATTGCTGAACAAGATTCGAATCAATGAGATTCCTTTCGCACCCAGAATCAATAAAGGCCGACAAGGTCAGAGACTGGTTGGAGACAAACAGAGTTGCTGGTAATAATATGTGAGGAGATTATCAGTCTTTAGATGGTCCGTCAGACTCCTCACATCCTCTGACGGACCCCTTCTTTTGATTTTGCCGGGCAGGAAGCAATAAAGTGTCCAGGCTCACCACAGTAGAGACACAGATTCCCCTTGAATCTATGTTGCCTTTCCTCAGGAGAAAGTCTTGTATGACCAATCTGCATAGGTTCACTTCCTGCTCCTTCTGTAGAAGGGGAGAAGAAACGAGAGACTTGAGCCGAAGATGGAGGCGATTGACTCTTAATCCCTGGTCTGGTACTGGACTCTGGTGACCTGACAGAAACAGAAGAGCGGTTAGATGCAGGGGTGGAAGCAGACATTCCATGGTTCTTTTGTCTAGCTTTATCTCTAATCCGAAGTCTGTTATCCAATCTTATTGATAATCGGATTAGATCCTCCAAGCTAGAAGGCTCGACAATTGTGGCGAGTTCATCCTTAACGTTTTCGTTAAGAGCCTTGAAAAAAGCACTCTTTAGTGCACATTCGTTCCATCCTGAAGCTGCAGCCTTGACCCGGAAGTCAATGGAGAATTCTGCCACCGTTAAATTTCCTTGCTTTAAATTAAGCAAGGCCCGGGAATCAATAGTTTGATCTGAATCCTGATTGAAAACCTGAGAAAATTCATTCAAAAATTCAGAATATGTGCATGAAAAACTGGTTTCATCAGAAAATCTGGCCTCCGCCCATTCAAGAGCTCGACCTGAGAGTTGAGAAAGAATGAAAGAGATCTTCCTTCTATCAGTAGAAAAACTGGCAGGAGAACCTTCAAAGAGTAGACGACATTGAAACAAAAAACCCTTACATTTTGACTGATTTCCAGAAAATCGTTCAGGTAAACTAGGACGGAGTTCAGGAAGTGACGTCGTTACCTCTGACCCTTGAGGCGGACGTGATTCAGGAACAGGAAGTACAACTGGTGCGGGGTTAGCAGTTCTCTCGTAGCCAGCGTATCTTTGTAAAATTTGATTCTGATGTTCAACAAAAGCATTTAACTCACGGAGGGTCTGAGCTTGTCCTTCGATCCGGGCTTCTTGAGCCGCAAGCCTCATTCGGAGGTGTTCCGCTGGGTCTTGTTGTTGGCCGGAGTGTTCTGTCATGATTGGCTTAGGATTTAGCCCACATGCAGAACACTAAACGGAGACTGAGAAAAGTTTAACAATGTTTATTGAAATGATGTACAAGTTATTTCAGGATCTGGTTCTGGAACTGGTCCGGGACTGGTCTCAGAGTTTCTGGAGAGATGAGAGTTTGGTTAGCCAGGCTGATGATGGATTGATAGAGAGAAGTATTAGGATGTACCTTGCGGAGATTGTAACTGAGCCGTGAGGTGAGATACCGTAGGTCCAGAGTCAAAGATGTGGCAGACAGTTTAAGCAGCAGCAGCGTCTAGTTCCGAGCTAGAAGGTTTCTGGCTTGGGTTTGTCCTTGCTCTATCCAAGAGCTTAAGAAGGAATCCAAACTGAGATCTTCAGGTTTGGCTTTCATGAGCAGGCAGGCAGGTTTCTAGGTGGAGCTCATCCAGAGCTTCAGGGTTTCCTGTGAGCACAAAGACAAAGGCGATTAGAAGACTAGTTCCTCTCTAGAGTCTACTAGTAAAGTTCAGACGTTCTGAGGCTCAGGTTCGCTAACCAAACTAGGGCAACACTCTGGCGTCGAAGGAACGTCTGGCAGCCCCTTAAGTAGTGTGGACCTCTGATGAGCTGATGATCTCCAGGTGTGTAGAGGAATCAGCTCAGGAGGCCCACAGCGCTCTCTGATGGAGATCAGGTGGCAGATCTCTGGATCCTGACACTACCTACCTACTGAGTGTACTGGTAGATAGGAGGCACAATCTGAAGCCATGGGAATGATAACCGCTAATAATGACAATTTATTGGGATGATAAAATTCGAAGCAGCAGCAACCTGACACTTTGTATTTACTGCGTGATAGAAGACAGGTTCAACATGAGGAGGAACCCCATGAGATGATGCACTGGTCCTACCTGTTAAAAACAATGTTGTTTTTTTCATCTTTACCTGCTGCCAGGTGATTTCACCTAATTAGATACGTTGATCTACCATTATTCCATCAGTAAACTAGTTTCCCTGTAATGTTATGGTTAAAACAGACAATGGCAGTCCGTTTTGATATGTATTTGTTTCACATCTCACACAAAATTTAATTTCTTCACATGTAGAATAAACATTCTAGATGTCTAGTAATGAATTTCAGATCTCCATATTCCCATTGTCACTAGTATTATGTGGACTATGGAAAAATGTTTTTGAGTTATCATAAATAAATTTTCAGTCAGTTTTCAGTTAAAATTCGGTTTCAGTTGATAAATGTCAAAATGGCCATTTAAAATATGCAAACATTTCTAAATACGACTTAATTCTTACTTGTCAATTTTGATTATTGCATTCCGCAATACAGTTTCTGTTACAAAAATGTAATTTAGAGTTCTGTCTATGAGTGTGATTTTGTATCATGAAGTATCCTATTTTAGTGATACACAAACGTAACAACAGAGAGAAGAATGCTTATAATGAATCCCTTTCATAGAGGACTTTATATAAACTTACATTAATAGTAACTTTAGCAGCATTTTCTTCTTTGCCCTTTTCTTCTCCTTTTTAACTGTAGAGCTGTTGCTCTTTTTAAACACATCCTCTTTTTTTTTGCACTCCTGCATTTAAATCTTTATTTCCAGTGGGGTGAAATAGGCATTTTCCGTTGCCTGTCGTCATGGTGATTCGTCGAATCGGTCCTCCACTGATAATGGCTTTTCATACTTGTTGCGTACATGTTTAACTCTGAACGGACCTACTTAGATTTGATGAAACTAACTCACAGCAGATTTTTTGAAACTTAAAAATGTCCAACCTTTGGATAGATTCAAGTTGAGGATTTGAGTCTGAATTTGTTAAACCTACTTTGTGAAATGGACTCATTCGGACATAAACAAAACAGATGGAAACTGTTAGGGGATTTCATGAAAGTGTTTTGTCCTGTAATATTTTCTTTTCAGGTCTTTAAAATCCCATCTTGTGATGCTGCAATCTCCATTTTCCCTAAACAGAATAAATACCCTCATTACTTAAAGTTTAGCTGATGCCTTTCTCTAAAAAATGGAAATGAAGATCAGAGAGAAACTGCTTAGTAAAAAGCAGTCTATTTTACTTTCTGGCCTTTTGCACCTTAACCATTGAAGACAATCATGCTGCAATGGGTAAAATCTAAATGCCTTCGGGAAAATTTTTGAAGAGCATGTACACAGGAGTGCAGCAATGCTAGCTGTGGATTTATAAAACAATGCTTCCTATCAAACATTGTTTTGATGGACAAAAATGAAACACAGAAATTAATTTAAACATTTTGCAGTACAGGTCAGTTTATGACATTTGGACCATTTTTTTTCTCCTTCTTTTTAATAAACCATTTCCTGGTCATCCTGAAGCACAAGTATGAGTGCTTTTGATGGAAAAGGGTCAGAAGACCCTGCTGTAGGTGAGGAAAGGCTAATTTACATAATGTTTCATCTCACAACTCAAAGTATTCAGTAGAACATGAATTGTGTGAGTTAAAGCTCAGCACCTGTGTCCACAATGCAAATGAGAGTACATATTAGCCTTTATTATTAATTCTTTTCATGGTTGAGACACATACAATTTTTTGATGTCAGAGAAGGGCTAAGATTTACTGCACACATATTTACATGATTCTCAGGAGCGACAAATTATCATTCAGAATTTGTTTAACTTAGCTCCCATAAAAGGTAGATTTATAACATATGCATATATGCATAGGCAAAGAGCATGGTGGAAAATTACTCTAAACTTCATTGAATATAACTGATTAGTATTTTTTTTTATTTAGAACCAATCTGAGCTTCAGTGTATAAGTAACAATAGCATTAAACACGCACTAAAATGAATAACCTTTCAACGCACAATTCCCTACTGATGTATGCAGCATTTGTATCGTTAGAATGCCAAAAAAGCAGTATTCACCCCATATACACGCCCGAATAGGTTAAGAAATAGCATTTCTCACATCTGTTTTGCTGCATTTTTCAAATATAAAGACTGATTATGCATGAACGTGGCTTATAATTTCAAAATATTTCATATTAATCGATAACCAAATCCAAATCCATCTGGCTGCTCAGTAGAGCCGTGGGTAGTACTGCTGCCTTGCAGCAAGAAGGTTCAGGGTTCAGTTCCTGGTCTGGGGTCTGTCTGCAGTCTGGAGTTTGCATGTTCTCCCTGTGCATGTGTGGGTTTTTTTTCAGGGTACTCTGGCTTTCTCCCACAGTCCAAAAACATGACTTTTAGGTTAATTGGCGTCTCTAAATTCTCCTTAGGTGTGATTGTGTGTGTGTGAAAGGTTGTTTGTCTCTGTGTTGTCCAGCGATAGTTTGGCGACCTGTCTAAGGTGTACCCCGCCTCTCACCCTTAGACAGCTAGTATAGGCACCAGCACTCCTCGTGACCCCAGCTGGTATAAAGCATGACAGAAAATTGATGGATGGAGGCATATATTGTTTGATTAAAAATCGCAATTAAATCTAATTGTCCTGACAGGTCAACATCACAATCGTATTCTACTGACGTGTAAATGACATTGCTGAGAAAAATAACCTTTATGATTTGGGGTACAAGGCTTTTCATTAGACAGTGCTTTATATTAGTTTAAGAGTTATTATGTATAAATGTATCAGTGCAATGAGGACCCAATTAGTTAGCCAAAATTGTGATTTTGAAACCAGGACTATAATCAGGAACCTCTGAATGGAGAGAGATAGGTTAATACCTGAACAAATAAGGTAAAGTTCTGTGATAAAGCCACTAACCTTTGAAGTTAGTCAGTATATTAAACTGGTGACAGCAAGGCGACATCAAGTTGTAAATGTGCAACCTATGTTCTATATGAGGGTTAGATCCAGATGAGCTACAATCAAACCACACAAGACTGTCATGATGGGTTTTAGTTGCTTAGCCCACATGCAGAACACGACGGAGGCTGGGTAAAAGGTTTAACAGAGTTTATTGAATGTGCAATAATACAAGTAAGTACAGGATCTTGAACTGGTCCGGGCTGGTTCACTGAAGTCTGCAGAGATGATAGTTTGATTAGAAAGGCAGGCAGATGAGCATGAGTCCTTAGATAATTCAGAATTCTACCTTGACTGAATCCGGGCTTCTCTTTGAGAGAGGAGGAACCGTTGGGTCCAAAGACTGTTTGTTCAGCAGAGTACACGAGCAGCTGCAGCGTCTAGCTTCTAACTTTGAATGGCAGACCTTGATTAGAGTTTCAGCTCTTCACTAAGAGCAGCAGGAGGATCCACATAGGAATCTTCAGGTTTGGCTCACCAGAGCAGATTGGCAGGTTAAGCTCATCCAGAGCTCCAGGCTAGAGACAGGTTTCCTGAGAGACAAAAACAGAAGAGAGTTAGAATCAGATCTCTCTCTAGAGACAACTAAGATTCTTATCAGTTTTGAAGGCTCAGGTCGCTAACCAAACTAAGGTCAACACTGCGGCGTCGAAGCAAGGTCTGGCAGCTGTTTATAAAGGGCAGGTCTCCTGATGAGTAGATACGTCTCAGGTGTGCTGGAAGACTCCAGCTCCAGGAGACCCACGGCGCACTCTGCTGGAGGAAGGTGGTACAGCTCCAGATCCCAACAAAGACGAAATCTTTAAGGCTTACAAGCCCATGAGCTGTGGAAGCAGTATGCTACAGAATCTGAGGGTCAGGCTTGGTTTGCACAGAAATTAAGTTGAACATAAGACGGCACATTCAGCCTGACTGATCCAGGGGTTAAGCAGGACCTAGAAGTTAAGAGTCACAACCATATGGTGAGGTATTGGTGCCAAAATTTAGACAACTGCCTTCCTCTGCGCATGAGACTATAACAATTCAGAAGCCATATATTTCCAACTTGGGCAAAATAGGAAAAGGGAAACCAGAAGGCAGAAACAAGATCGAGATCAGGCATCTTGTTTTGAAAATCTACTTGATCTGCTATGTTTGACAAACTGTGTGGCCCATCTGGTTGTTAGATATTAACATCCATCAAAATTAGACTCAATCTATCGGGGCAACATTGGCGTCGGGTGAAGGAGTTTTCCCTGAAATCAAAGGGTTGATGGTTTTCAGTGTTGTTGTGTCCTTGGGACAGACAGTACACCTGCATTGCCTACTAATGGTGGTCAGAGGGCACGGCGGCACAAGTGTACGCCACCTTGCTTCTGTCAGTGAGCCCCACTGGGCAGCTGTGGCTACAATGTAGCTTGCCACCATCAGTGTGTGAGTGTGTGTGTGAAGGGGTGAATGACTGAATGTAGTGTAAAGTGCTTTGAAGTCTCCTGACTTAAAAAAGGGGCTATATAAGTACAGGCCATTTCTGTACATCGGAGGGACACTGAGTCATGCTGCAGTTACTAGGTCCATAACCCTCCCAGTCAACCAAATACTGAAGCCCACTGCCTATCCTCCTAGACCTGAGGAGGCGGCGAACAGTGAAGGCAGGGCCCCCCTCTCTGAATTGGGTGGGTGGAGGTGAACGGAAAGGATAAAGATCTTCTCTATCCCCATATAAAAAATCCACCAAACCAGACTCAGAAGAAGGGGGAGAAAAATAACCCGGACCAGGCTCCGGGGGTGCTGGGGCCGAGGCTACTGGAGGATCTGGGGTTCTGAAAGAAACCAAACGAGTCTGAGGTAACAGGAGAGCTGGGGAGGCAGAGAGTCTGGTGCGTCCCAGCCTAGTTTTACCCCTAGAAGGACAGGAACTGAGGAAGTGTCCATCACTGCCACAGTAGAGACAAAGACGACAGCTGATTCAACGTGCCCTCTCCTCCTTGGAGAGGCATGTGCGTCCCAGCTGCATCGGTTCGGGCTCCGGCATCCGAGCCGGACCAGGGGCTGACGCAGGAGCATAGGGTGCGGAGTGAAGAGCAGGTTGAGGGAAGGCCGTCGTCAGTGCCCTCCTCTCCCTGCGACGCTCAGTGAGGCGAAGGTCGATCCGGTTGGCAAGGTCCTCCAGCTGCTTCAGAGTCTGGGGGTAGTCGCGGGTCGAAAGCTCATCCTTGATGCTTTCCCGCAGGCCAAAGAAAAAAACATCCATGAGGGCATTCTCATTCCAGGAACAATCGGCTGACAGCAGATGGAAGTCAGTGATGTACTCCATCACTGACCGCTCTCCCTGTCTGAGAGTCAATAGTCCCCGGGAGGCTTCCCTACTTGGAAGAACTGGACAAAAAACTCGGATTAGTTCCAAAGAAAAATCATCAAAAGAGCTGCAGAGTTCAGGATTATTCAGCAACACAGACGTTCCCCATAATTTGGCTTTTCCAGCTAACAGAGATATAACGTAGGCCACCTTGGCACGATCAGAAGGAAACGCAGAGGGCTGTAATCAAAATGAATCTCGCACTGAGTCAGGAAAGCTCTGCATTGATCAGGATCCCCTTTAAACTCTTCAGGAGGAGACAGACGCGGTTCGAGATAAGCTGGACTATCAGTAGCAGACGTGGGCGCTGCAGTTCACGGGCGGGGCAGCTGGAGGAGCCTGATTACGCAGGTAATTGAGGATCTCCTGCATGCCTGATTCTAGACGGGAAATGCTCTGATCCACGTCATTTCGCTACTGCCCGTCAGCCGATGGGTCCATGTTTTGGCCAGGTTATTCTGTAATGATCTCAGAATGTAGGACCCAGAATTCGAGGCGAGACAGGCAGTGGGAAAGTTCAAAGCGTTTATTAACAAACAGGTGCGCGGGGCTGCTCGTCTGCTGCGGGAGGGATCTCTGCAGAAATGGGAGAATACAGGTCAGCGACTGGATATGGAGCTTGACACGACTTGGAGCAAAGTCACTGACCTGATTCAAAGTTCAGTCCGCTCGCGGAGCTTTGACCGCAGTTGCGGCGGGCAACGCCCCCAGAGAGAGCGAGCAGCAGACGCCGAGCAGCAACAGAGTCCAGAAGGGAAATCCAAGGCCGAAGTCAGAAGACAGTTCCAGGTTCAGAAGCCGGTAGAATCCAGGACCATATGCGACAAACAGAGCAGACAGGGGCAAGGCAAAAACTCGAAATCCTCAGGGCAGAAACTGGTCAATATCAGGAAAACAGGCAGACTATAGATTGCTAGGGAACGTATCACAAAAACACAAGAATAACCTGGCGCTGATGGGAGGCAAATACACAACTTAAATAGTAGAGGAACCAGGTGGAAATGATCGGCGATAATCAGCCGGAGAACCAATTAGACATGGAGCAAGGAGCAAAGGAAAAAACCAAACCATCAGCGCCGAGATCATGACAGCGGTGCAACAGTCAGTTGGATTTATCAAATTCAGCATTTACATTTGGTGTAATTAGAAACCCAACCTATTGTGGTGTGAGGGAGCATTTAGCAAAAAACCTTCACATAATAAGGAAAGCAAAAAAACACTGAAATGCCTACTAGCCCTTTTTAAATTTATGTAGAGCATTGGAGTTCTGGCAGTCCTGAGTTTTAACACTATGTTTGGTTAACGATTAAATGTTTTCAAGTCAGATGGATAAAGATTAAATGAAGTAACTAGTGACTAGTCTTAAAGTTCAAGTAATGACAAATTGCAATTGGAATAATTTATCAAGTGGGGTCCAGTCATTAATGTTGCACAATATTGTTGATAAATATTCACCCATACTACTAAGGACTGTAAATAATTCTTACTTGAAATATTCCAGGTGCTATGAACTTGCATTTTACATGCTTAAGTAATGAGTCAATTGGACAGTTATGTGACAGCAAATCTTCACACTAGACACAAGTGACTGCCAAAAATTCAAAAAGTCATAAGATTTCCATAGGTCATCCATGCATCATATACCCGTTTATCCCTAAAGGATGATAAATCTGGAAGTTAAATCCTAATACACGTTAATGGAAAACGTGACACAAGTTGTACTAGTAAGTATTACATTTAAGATTTTTGAAATGTTTAGTTTAGATAAGAAGATTTTAATTTTAGATGTGTGACAAGAAAGACATATATTTGAGACATATGAATTACATAATTAGTCAGGCTAATAAAGGTCAAAATGGCTATTTAAAAATTTTTAAGATTTCTAAGTATTTGAAAGTATGTTCTTTCTTGTACAGTTATATGTTTTTGCATCCTGAAATTTAGTTTTTGCTGGCAAAAATGTAATTTAGGATAGCTATATTTAGAGTTTTGACCAGTAGGAATGCCATTTTTACAGGGAAGAATTTTATTTTAGAGATATACAAATCTAACAAAAAGAATGCAGGACTAATAAATGTCAAAAATTGACTGCGACAGTTTTATTTCTTTAAAGATAGCTATGTAGTTATTCAGAGTTTATTTCTTTTCCATGCAAACAGTTGTACAAATATTTTATTCTAGGGTTAGACATTATTCCAAAATAGTGACAAATAAGTTTTCCAGTTAGGTAATTTTAATTCATCCAAATGTGGCTGAATTATGTTTATGTATATGCAACTCTCTGGTGTTTAAATTACAGTTTGTGTTTAATGCACATATGGAGTGTGTATTTATACGCCTTTGTTCACCTGTAGTAAAAGGTTTGGACAGAAGTAGAAAACAACTGAGCATCTGGTAGAGACTATGTTTTACACATCAGCTTCAAACAATATCGGTCTACCTGTTCTGCAAAGAGGATGTCATTAATTTTTTTATAACTGGTTTCAGGCTCTCTCCAGATGCCTAAAAAAGAAAATATTGGAAAGGAAAACAGCTGAACTATTTCTGAGAGTATTTTAAAGTGATTCTTTAATAGTTGCTTCTCTTTTCTATTGTATCACTTTTTGCACAAGTTATTTTGAGATGATCTGCAGTAAAAAGGAAGAAAAAAATCCAGCTAGATTTTCAAGATTTTCTTCACCATGCAGTTATCCCATATTAGCTTTCTATATTCATGATGTGAATGAAGAAATGTATTCATGGTGAAGCTGCTTCCAGGCATGAATTTTTTTTAAATGCTCTGATAACTGCTCTGGTCCATTACTGTGATGGAAATGGAACAGATGCTCTCACTCCACCAAAAGCTTTGTCATTCGTGTGCATACGGTTTATCCATCTGAACAAACTTATCATATTAATTTTTTTTTATCCCCTCTTCCACGTTCACACAGAGGGAGTCATTTATGGCCACTCTCATTTAACAGTTTCAGCTGTTTAAATCCATTGCAGGTGAACTTAATATTTCCACTCAATCATCTACAACGGCTTTTATTTCACAGCTTTATTTAATAATTACTGCCTAGCACCACATGAACCACGTCAATCATTCCCCGTTCAAAATGCTCCAACAATCTTTCTTTCCTCACAGGAGTTTGACGAATCAAAGCTTTTCAGCTAAAGGAGGGAAGAATAGATGAAAATACATTTATTGGCTTTAAAAGTTAAAAGAGCAATGAATGTTAGTCAGGTATAACTTCTTGAGGGAAAATGAAGTGTCTTAGAAACTGCAAAGACTGTTATTTGCTGCACTTGATGTCTTAATACTGGAGTTAATGCTCTGAATACATGGTCATAATTTAAGCTATACAATTAGTTTAAAACATTCATGTGAGTCACAGTGGAGCTACTCATCACTCTCTTGATCACATTAACACCAAAGACCTACAGTGAAAGTGGAATTGTACAGATTTATTTATGAAAGGCTGGCTTCAGTGGAGCTACAAACCTTAAAATGCCGAGCTTTACCTCCCACAGACATATTTCACTTCAGGCGAGTCATTATGCAACAGCAAGTGGACCTGCTTTGGGAGAAAGAGTGCGCTTATATATTTGCTTCTTGCACCCTAATCTGAAGCTATACCGAGTGAGACAAGGCAATTTAAAGACTCTTTTGACCTCTTCTAACAGTCTGTTGTCACATCAGAAATATTGTAATCTCTCACCAGGAGCTTCAATGATCACACTCAAACCTGCAAAAGGCAAAAAAAAAAGAAAGTTCCTGAAAGAATCCTTTTTGGCATATAGCTTGTTATGCTTCTTTTCCTTTTTTTTTTAATCAACCATTATAGATAATTGATAGACTTTTTGTTTTAATAAAAAAAAAAGTATCAATCTAAAAGAGCTATTTTTCTTTTGGGAGATTTATAAATACATTTTCCTGACTGCATTGTCACAGCACATTGTCAACAATATACAAACAGATGCCATAACATACAGTATGTAGATAAATAAAAACATACTGCCGAAAACCTGAAGCCTAATATTTCAATGAGTTTCTCCAATAAATTGATATCCAATGGAATTTGGAAACACATGGTTATCCCTTCTTAGAATATTCACCTCTGTCTTTAAATAAATTATTTTATAAAATTAAGACGAGAAACACGTTTAATGGAAAAATACCATTCAAAATGTCTTTTTTTTTTTTTTTTTTTTTTTTCATTTGCAATATTATGGAAGAAAGTATTTTCATTGGCACAATAAACACAAATGTCAATACTTGTGGAGTTTTATTTGTGTATTATTTTACCAAATCAGCACACAGATTATAATTTTATAATCAGTATTGGTATGATAGGAGCGTCCACAAAAGGTTGTTATTTTTAAAGGATAAGTAATAGCACATTGATGTTTTGTTAGAGGTTTTCACAAATCTTTCTATACTAAGTCTAATGGTTTTATAGATAACTGACACATTTGCCTGTGTTTAATACATTAACCATTTAACAATTACAATACACAAAACAAAAAAGTGAAAAAAACAAAGATATATTACCACCTGCTAATGTCAAATGTCTGAATGAATCAGTTAAAGTGATTTTGTCTTTTTAATTACCCATTTAATAACTGTTAATATTCTGTTCACTCTTATACACTATTTGGGGCTCTGATTTTACTTTTATTTGATAAGCCAGTGGTTTCTTTTTAATGACATTGCTGACATAATGGCAGACAATGGTAAAGCTCAATTAAGTTTATTTTGCTTTTTAACAACTTGAAGTCATTAAATACAGTATTTGATTAGATAAAGTTATGTGGTTATTATGCAACTAATGTTTTTCTGAACAGATTAATAAGAGACATTGACACCCTATTGTCTGCTAATGTTACTGGAAAATACACCCAGTGCATTTAATTAAGGTAAAAGAGATAGATATAGTGTATCACTTGACAGGGCTGTACTATATGCCCTAGATAGAGATGTTTTAACTCCTTATTCTATGAAATAAAGATTCTTAAAACTTAACTCTCTGATCCCAAGAGTTGGTTAAACCTTTGAGTTTTTGCAGTTCCAGTCTTCTTTATAATCATCCTTTTGCTTCATGTCCTACACCTATTCTTTACTGTGTTCAACTAGAAGGCCCAAACACAGAATAGGGAGTGGACATTACCTCATAAATATTATGCCCCAAATCTAAATTGGAAAGTCACTAACCTGTAACAACTAATCTGTCAGGGTTAACAAGTTAATGTGGTTGTATATATAATGTTATAACAGCTGTAGAAGCTGCAAGAGCCAGCACTCTGGGCAGACCAAAGAAATAGGATAGAATATTCTACATTCTTGCTGATATTAGAAGAATTTAAAGGCAATGTTAACAAACTGAGGTGCACAGCATCTTTCCATGAATGAGTTGAATAAAAGTCTGCATGAGGATTGGGATAAAGAGCTTAGCCTATTGAGGAAGCCTGCCATACAGTAGGTTGTTGTAACTCACTCAGGTGAATAGAGCAAGTAGTAAGCCACGGCCTATTGGTTCTGCCTTCTCATGCACTCATGCATTCTCAATCACACTGAGTCAGTGGTCTTAAAGAAAATCACATCAATGGTGTTATAACACCAGCAACAGCTAGCTTTGGAATATTTGGTGTGAAGGTAATTTGACAGCTTTATTTATAGCACAGCTGCATGCTGTTACAGTGCCTTTCTTTAATAAATATATGTCAAACCCATCTGCATGTGAGGGTACTCTAATTTTTTGCACCTTTGTCTATCAACATGTTGCAAACATTTTATAGTTAAGTATTGTAGCTAAATGACTTGGATTTTTACTCCACTGTCATGAGCGGTGCTCTGCTGTTTAATGCAGTTTTAGAAAAAGATCCACATTGTGTCATTATGATTTTTTTCCTAAATCAAATAGTGTTAGGTGTAGATAAGCTCATTTTTCACAAGGGTTAGCAGATCAAAAAAAGGAAACAATGATTTCTATTCAACACATTGAGAAATCTAATATGAATTGAAATGAATTTTGCATTGGACAACTTGGTCAAATCCTGTCTACAGCCTCTACCTCAAAACAACCTACAGTATATTATTCACTCCTCTCTTACCTCTTAAATTGTTCCAACTGCAGTAAAACTCTTTAAATAAAACTGAGGTAATCACTGCCACACTGAAGAAACCCGGATCAGATCCTAACAACTACAATAACCTCTGGTGCATTTCTAATTTCCCTTTTATTTCTATAATACTTGAGAAAACAGTTGCCTTCCAACTTCACTCCCATATAACCCCAATATATTTTTATGAACAATTCCAGATAGGTTTCCGCCCCAGCATGATACTTTACATTCTTTTCCTTCCAGACCTGAGTGCGGCCTGTGACACAATTTATAATTCCATCTCTCTTAATATAGTATCTTTAATTGGCATTTCTCAAACCTCCAATGGTTCCATTCCTTCCTCTCTGGCCGCACTCAGTTCATCCAAATTAAAACCTTCAGCTTTGATCCATCCACTGACAATTGGTGTGCCTCAGGGCTCTGTCCTGTGGCCGCTACTCTTTATTATCTACCTTCTGCACCTTGTTAACATCTTTCAGAAATATACATTTTCATGCAAATGACTAGTTTTATTTATCTGGTAAGCCAAACTCCAACCTCTCTCTCTCTCCTCTTGCCTTCATAAATCCCTCCATAACCTTCACTTGGTCCAGAATTCAGCAGCTTGTTTAAGTACCAAAACCCCCTCATTTCATCACATCACCTCAGTCTTACAGGAGCTTCACGGGCTTCCTGTCAACTTCAGAATTTAGTTCAAAATTCTCTTTTTCACATTTAAGGTCATCCAAAATCTTGCTCCCCTAATACCACTCAGATCTCCTTCAGATTACTACCTCCTCCCAAATCTTTGGATCTTTCTCTTCAATCCACGCTTACTAAGCCTCCTGCCTGCCTCAAACCATGTGGAGCAGAGCTCTCTCTCCCGCGCTCCACCCTAAAAAATCTATAATCCACTTCTTCCTGATATTTGCAAAGCTGATACTTCATGTCTGTTTAAAGTTAGACTAAAACTCTACCAGATCAAGACTGTGGGCCGGATTTATCAAGATCCAATTTTGCGTGCAGTAATTTGCGCTCGCAAACTGGAATTTTGCGCGAGGGGCTGAACCATGGTTTGCGGGTGATTTAACAAGAGCGATTGCGTAACTGGTGGCAGGTGCAAAACTGCTGGAGACGCCCTATTTAAATGATGGTTTTGCGCGTTTTGTGGTTTGCGGCATGGCGAGTTTGGACAGCAGAAGGCGCAAAAGGAAATTCGACCCCATGGAAATGGAGATATTGGTGGATGAAGCCAACAAACATTTAAGTGAGCTACAGCAAAGAAGTGTGCCTGTCACACAGAGGAACGCTTTATGTGAACAAATCTGTAATAAAGTAAACGCTGTTGGTGAAACCTTGCGAACAGTGGATGAAGTAAAAAGAAGATGCCAGGATATTAGAAGGCGAACCAAAGAAAAACTGGCATATAACAAAACATCTGCGAACAAAAGAGGAGGGGGCACAGTAGATGAGATGCCTCTGACCAGCATTGAGGAACAAGTACAGCTGACGCTCTGTGAGGAGCAAATCACTGGAATTGCAGCTCCAAAATGGCAATACTGGATAAACGATATGTTTTGATGACCGTTTCCTCGTTCATTCCAAAAATATTCACACGGAGTGAAAAAATGCGTTCTCTGCGTCTCCTTGCTTCATTTCGATGTCTCCTTCTTGCGACAATAACCGCTGCCATGTGTGCGCAATTACGCATACAGACCATTTGCACCTTCTTTTGAAACGTGTTAAATATAGAGTCAGATACCGTTAGCAAAATTGCTTTCAGGTTTGATAAATCACTTTGCGAGTGCTAAATTAATATATTTACATGTTCTCCTCCCACAAGACGCACTTTTGCGTGTAAACGCCCCATATTGCATATTCATTGCAGAAAAAGTACTAAATGGATCAGAGGTGCTATTTAGCACGTTTTAAAGACCAAATCCTTTTAGCACGCTGTTGATAGATCAGTTTGTACATTTTTTAGCGTGCGCAGCGAAATAGCTCACGTTTTTATACACGCAAACCTTTGATAGATCCGGCCCTGTGTGCCTCTACTGCTCTCTGCCTGCCCTGCTTTTGATATTGGGTATTGTTCATTGTTTTGTTTTACAGTGTCATTGGGTGATTTGAAAGGCAAATAAAAAAAATATATATTTTTTTTTTAAATAATTATTATCTTTATTATTGTTACTAGATTCACTACTAAATAATTTAAATATATAAAGCTTTTATTTCTTGTAATTTTGATGATTTGGCTAACATCAATAATAACTCAAAGTCTCAACAAAAAAATCCCATTAGACGAATCAAAAAATTTGATTTTAAGCACGTCAAGCTTCTGAAAAATTTGTCCATTTCTATATACTCAATAATTGGTTTGGCCTTACATTGATTACTGCCTCAATTCATAGAGGTGATTAGCCTGTGGCACTGCACATGTGTAATGGATGCCCAGATCACTTTGATAGCTGCTTTTAGCTCATCTGCCTTGTTGGATGCGGTGTCTCTCATTTTCCCCCTAACAACAGCCCATAGATTTCCTATGGAGTTCAGATCAGGGGTTTGATGGCCAATTAAGAACAGAAAAACCATGATCATCCAGACAGCTTTGGTACCTTTGGCAGTGTTTGCAGGAAATCCTTCTGGAAAATAAAGTCAGCATCTTGTCTGCAGAGGGAAACACAGAGTCCTCTAGAATTTCCAGAGTCAATGGGTAGAATTTGTGAAAATATAGCGGAACAACATAAGTCAATGACAACTAAGCCAAGATTATCACTAATTTCAGAAACTTCTGACTTTAAGAAACATGGATTATGTGCTGTGCTTCACGGTAGCCCAACAAAGTTTCAGGTTTGATTCCTGGTCCCACCATGATGGAATAAATGTGAGAAGATAGATGGATGGATACATTTCATTAAATTCATTTTACATAACTTTGCAGTGTGAGCTATTTAGAATAACTGACAGGATGTTTATGGAGCAACATCTTCGATCTGCCCGTACTACAATACACTGCTATGTATCAAAACATTTGCAATTTTACCAGCTTTAATAAGAGCATTATTTCATTCTGATTATTAATAAGGATGCTATTATTGTTTTTGGGAGATATGCATGCTCTTTCATTAGAACAGCATGGTTTTTTGACATTGCAATAATGTCTGCATGCACACATAACTAGCAATAGAGGCTAATGAGGGATGCCATATTATCGAAGATTATATGCCAGCCATTGTATTTTGTGGAGTAGCAATTCCCCATCATAGTTTTAGCTGAAAAAAAAAAACATTTTCGTGGCGCACTGTAGAGAATTGTTTGTCAGACTCCAACATTATTTTCACCGATAATACCTGCCCAATTGCTCATGTAGATGCCCTATAAATAGCAATGTAACAATGCATTTTTTTTTTTTTGGTTTATTCAGTCCAGAAAGCAAATAAAACAAAAGGTACATGACTGAGTGTGGCACAGCCAAAACCAAATTTTGTAGCAGTTCCTTTCAGGACTTTCTTCTACCTCCCTGTTTCTGCCTTCTCTGTCTCGTTTCCCTCCAGTTCACTTCACGTGTGAGGGGCTCTAACTCCCTATTTGGCAGTGTTGTAAATTGTTTCTGTCAGCCTAGATAAACGGACCCCTAGGTTTGTCCATCTCCCATCTTCACATACACCCACACACACAGCTTTAAAAAACACACATACAAGCTGAAAAATCCACAGTGTGGCCCTAACCCTGCCACACACAGACCCATGTTGAGTCTGTGTTGCAATCAAGCAGTGAGGGGTTATTCTTTCCCCCCTGTTTTTTAGGGGTTGTTTACTTGTTTCTCACATATTTAATATTCCACCTATCTCAACAGAATCAGAAGGGGCTCCCTGAGGGAGACAATGAGGAGGTGGGTTATTTATTCATGCTCTGCCAGCAATGTGCAGCTGAACTGTTATGAAACACATTTAAATGGCCTGCCATTGACCTCTAAAAATGTGAGAGGTGTGTGATAATTGTCATGAAATCCCCCTCCAGCCTGATCGGAAATGTCTGCTGCAAATTGGGTAAGATCAAAAAAGAAAAAGGCATAACGTTTCTTGTGGCAAATGAGTCAGACACTGTGGCAGGAAAAGAGATTAAAACAGAAAGCACAAGGGATGGTGAATTTCCCAAAAGAAAGTATCCTTCAGTTCCATATTTTTCAACCAAAATTGATTTTCTTTGAGCTGGGATATCATCTTGCTTCATGGTTTGTTGCAATAAAGCATTGTGCAAACTGATTCCCTCCTCCACTGATACAGTGCCATGGCAGGGATAATTTCTTTTTTATTATTATTATTTCTTTGGGGACTTTATTATGTCATTTCTGCAGAGATGTAATTTAGTGAGACAGTTATGCTCCCTGCTGATTTGATATAATGAGATGAGGCGACATTTCTCTTGTTTGTTCAAGCCTTTCAAGTCAATCCCAGATGCCTTTGAAAAGGAATTGAAAGTTAAACAATAAAAGCACTGATGTAAATTAAATCTAATGTACAGAAAGTGTAACACAATTTCGATACTGTCCCATCACTGAGGGTATGCAAAGTCTGCTTGTTGAATGAAGCTGTTGCTTGCTCCATTCATCTTGAAAGCCGTTTTCCCCAAAACGGCTTTTAATATGTCCCTTCAATGTTTTGAATTACCTGAGAAATAATTCTTTTTGCAGTTTTGATTTCTATGCTAATGAGGATAGTTATTAATGAGTACAAGTGTGCCTTACAAAGCTAGGCTAATAATAATAATAATAATAATAATAATAATATAATAATAATAATAATATGAGCCCAGTTACAAACCGTGTTCAATAATCATGAAAGCATAAAAGATATTTTAATAGGAAATTGTTCAACAAACAGGATACAATGGGAATTCTGTATTGTTTAGTACTTCATAACGTTGTATTTACATTTTATTTATTTCTTTTTTCTATCCACTGTCTATGTCCACGCATATTTGTGAACACAAATGTTTTTGGGACAGATCTATTGTATCACAAAAACCAGTGACACAAGAGACAACTATTGTGCATACACATGCTTCATCAGAGCATTTTTAGATAAACCAGTTAGCCTGATGTCTGCCAAAAGTAACCAAAGAGATTGCATACATGCATGGAGACTACAATCCATGCAAAAAGACACTAGACCAGCAATACAACTGGCATTGCAGGAATATAGAATGATTTATTTGAATTGCTTCACTGGGCTTTCTGCTGCTGTTAACCTGCATTGAAGTTTCAACACAAAGTTAGACTCTGAAGATGTCTCGGGACATTTAGGACAGCAAAAAGGCTGATAACATCGTACAGTAGCAATATATCTGGTTTTAAGGAACCAGAAAAGGCATATCATATCATAAAATCAAGGCATATGTTCTTCTAAAGTGCACAAAGTAGCAAAATGTTCTTAACTAGATGGGAGTAAATGGACTGTACCAGAGCAGTGTGCTCTTTGTTAATAAAACAATTAAGCAAAAGTTGAACTGATGCGGCTGCAACCAGCCCTTTCAAATCTTTGAATGCTGAAGTGACCCAATATAAACTTGTGTCTAACACCCCTGTTTTAATGTGCAACATGTCAGACAGGGTGTCACATAAATGATCCAATACAGTTGTAATTCATTTTAATCTATTAATTGTTTCTCTATTAATCTTGGAAAACAGCATTCATCAGCACATGTCCTCATATCACACAAATGAAAGTGGGGCACAGTGGTGCTGGGAACATTTGGACCATCAGTGGCCATTTTATCCTTACCTGGACTTTTCTCACATAAATCTAGCTCACCACCAGCTGTCTGAAGAGGACGTCAGGACATGAGTATAACATATTGGCTCACTTTGCTTTGAACTTGGACTTTGAACTTGGATTTTTATTTTATTTTTTTGCATTTTTTTTCACTTCTCTCAGTGGTTAGAATTATTTACAATGAAATAATAATGGTTTAGCACCTCATTTAAATACACATTGACATGCAAGCGGTCCTTTGCATTCACCATTTATGGTTAGACGTGTAGAAGGCAACATGAGGCACAGCCTTGTATTCAAACCTTGAGGTGCAGGTATGAAAAAAAGATGTCTCACTGGTGTGGTACTTATACTTCTATAATCTGGCCATTTTGATTGTTCTTAGGTTCTTCTGTTTTTGTTTATATTTTACTTTTTGAACAATAATCAAAATAGTCATAATCAGATATAAGGACTAGCCAGGAAGTGAAAATACTGTTAAGCACCTGGAGTCCAGAGACAGCCAGCCAAAACACATGTTAAAGCACTAATAAAGACTACAAGATAATCAAGTCTCTTTGTCGTAAATGTCCATAAAAAAGTGGTAAACACATTTAGCGATGCAGTTAACCTGTAATGAATATTATTCATAAAAACCATGGTATGCCTAATGAATATCTGTGCTTTTGTTGCATATTCATCTAACAATATACCTGTGATCATACTGTCCTCATAGAGACTAATAGAGCAGTAGCCAAGGCTCCTACATATCAGGGTTGGCTGAGGTGGTTCAGCATCTGACTGGCATGCCTGCTGGGTGCCTCCTTTTGGAGATTTTACGACATGTCTGATATGGAGGACACCACAGAGCAGACTCAGAGTTTGCTGGAGGGAATTTATTTTCTTTCAGCTTGGGAACAAATTGGAATGTCCAAGAATGAACTGGACAGGGTTGCTAGGGAAAGAGATATAGGAATGTACCTCCTGAACGTATTACCTCTGCAACACGGATCTTGCTTAAGGATCATATGATCAGACAAAGAGAGATCTATAAATGCTTATGATCTCTGTTCACTCTCAGAATCAGGACATTTGAGTAATCCAGACTTAATCTCTCCAATTGGCCAATCATTTCAAAATGATTTTTTTATCCACTTGTTATTCAAGAGGACTTCACGGAAGAACTGCAGCTTTCAGCATACAGTATTAATTGATGCTGAATTTAGAAAACATTTGCTGCAAGGAAAAAAAGGTTAAGCCATAAAATAATGATAGCTGTAGGCCACAAGTACTCTTAATCATCAAGTCCCTTGTCAGCTCTGGTTATAGGAAGTAAATCCTTCATTGGGCCTGAGTTTCTCGCAGAGGTAGCATATTAACACTTATTTACTACAAGCCTCAAAGCTCTAGGTAGCAGAGGTCTTTCTCAGACAGAAAGAGCTGGTAGATCACTCTTTATGAATAAGTTTATGTGAAAGGATAAGAATTGCATTGCTTGATGCATGAAAACTTGGGTGATTTATCTGTCTAGCTTTGATTTATTTTTTCTACATCTCTGACATGATGATCTGATGATATGCACTCACATGCAGAGTCATATGGGTGTACACGACACTGGGAGTGAAGCAGGATGAATGAGCAGCTCCTGTTACTAAGTATATTTTCACAGATGGACAAGAGCTTTACAGCAGCCTCCTGAAAGCACATCACTACTGCTCTGCCTGCAGATACACTCTAGTCTTTTTCATGTTGCTGTTAGATTTTGTCTTGAGGGCGTACAACTCACCATTTTCCATCTATTTCTGTCTTTGCTGCGGTTTTTGGCTGTGCCGTCCTCCACCCCCTCAGACATACGCCATATTAAAGCTTATAGGAGGTACAAACTGGAGGAGGTGTGAATATTGCATCCCACAGTGAGAGATCATTGAACCGTGCACTACTGAGGTTTGTAACACCTCTCTCTGACGTCCTTTTATTATGTGACTGGTTCTATTAGAGGAGCTCAAATATCGTTGTCTTTTTATCAGATACTTATAAGGAACACCTTCTCTCCTGTTTCCTCTGAGCCCTTAAAACGGTATCTTAATGTTTATATTGTTTAACACATTCACCATTCAAAAAAAAAAATGAATCTCTCTGCCTTTCTTTTATCTTCTCTGTTGATTGTCCTCCTAAAATATCTGCTACACTTAATGAGTGTTGCTTCATCTTGATGTATTTTGTGTAATCTACTTTGTGAGTCCAATTTTAAAAAAAAGCAATTAGCTGCTGGAAAAATATAAAAACCACCAAGTGCCTGCTGAATAGTCTGATATAGGCTACTGTGAATTAAATTTATGGAAGGCTCTAAAATTTAAATTAGTCTTGCAGTTTCTGTGCAATGAGATTTTATAAGAACCGTTTATTCCCAATTTAACTCTTCTCTGTATGTGTAATAATATTCTAAATATTTTTCAGCATTATTTCCAAATCTGTCTCAGATTATCATATCTCTGGAGATGTACAGTTGATTTTTAAATATTAAAATTATACAATATTTGATTTACTTTAGCAGCTTCGATACTTGTCAGCTCAAAACCCATAAAAACAGAAGTACTTATAAAAGCCCATCTATTGAAGATTAAAATGCACAACTTTATTATCCCATTAAACAAGAACAACACAAGCAGCTTCAACTACCAATGCAATAACAATCTCTTCATTACTTATCTTCTTGATTTCTTCTAAGTGTTTCTAAAGAAAATGCTGTTTGAAGTTTTTTTAATTTTATTTTTTCTTCTTGATTATCATTAGGTTTTTTAATGACAAAAGCTGCATCCTCAGTAAATCCCAAATTAAGTTTAAATAACAACCTCTCTCTTTTGTCTAAGGGCCTATGCTGTCATCTATTGTTTTTCATCAGCAACCAATATTGGTAAAGCCCCTGTCACACCTTGACTATTTAGACCAGCGCATGCCTGATGTACGAAAGAACTGGCAAAAACTCTTGCATACGTTGGGTAAGTTATGGGTACGTTGTATAAATTATGAGCACGCTGAAGCACGCAGGAATATGTCGACATACGGCGAGTACGTCGAGACTTATGCCAGTGTATGCTCATATAAGGGGCATAAGTTACAGGTAATTGAACTGATCGTGGACATACGTTAAATCAAAGTTACTTATAAGTCATGGTGTCTAGCTTATCCAAAATCTATGAGTAACTTGTGCATAACTTATACGTAACTTATCAATAACTTATCTCCAACGCATATCAACGTATATGACGTGTTCCAGATGACTGCTGAAGGTATTTCTAACCTACAGCTACTGTATAATGCCATATTGGCAGCGTTTTGGTATAAAAGAGGGTTAACAGGAGGAAACCATCAGCACTTCTGGAAGACTTCATCTTCATCATAGGGTTAGCGAGAATGTGAGTGTGATGGATCATCCCTGTGTTCACGTCTACAACCAACAAACTTCCCAACAGACATGATACTGAATCTGTTGCGACTGCAAACCCTCTTTCTTTGTTTCGATTTTTTAAAGGAAAAACCTAGCTGTTGTTTACCAACAGCTAGGTTAATACCACGAGCAAAGGAATCTTTTTATACAGGCCGGGCCCCTCCAGACACTGGCGTATGACATTTCATGGGCACTACGTTGACGTGCATTGTGTATAAGTTCGGCTGTCATTAGACATACGCTCTGGACTCATTATGAATGCTCTACATATACGGACACAATTTTAAAAGTACATAGAAAGTTCAGCAAATGCCAGAGTTTTAGGAGATTCTGGGATGTCAGGCGTACACTAGCTAAATCATCAAGGTGTGACAGGGGCTTAAGGGATGAAAGGTTTCATGTGTTCTAACATTTTGAAGAACAATCATTTTGTGAAACATCAGATTACAAATTATTTATGTCACATATTTTAAGTATGTTTAATATTCAAGATACCTCTGTCATGATCGGTTTTAGAGATAAACCCACATGCAGAACACCACTGAGACTTGGTAAAAAGTTTAACAGAGTTTATTAAGTTTTCAAACAAACAAGACAAGATTCAGGTTCAGGTCCGGGCAGGATTCTCTGTCGTCTGCAGAGACGGATAGTTGGTTAGCTGGGTTGCAGATAAGTTAAATGGATTTTCAGATATTTCAGTGGATACCTTGAAGAGGTCTAGGTTTGTTCAGAGAGAGGGAACCAGTTGGGATCAGAGACAGTTGGTTCAGCAGAGTGCTTAGGCAGCAGCAGCGTCTTACTTCTGACTTCAAGTGATCAGACCTTGGTTGAAGTGATCAGCTCTTTCCCAAGAGCAGCAAGTGGATTCCAGAATGTAGTCTTCAGGTTTGGCTCTCTAGGGCAGGCAGGCAGATTCAGGCTCATCCAGAGCTTCTCTCGAGAGACTGGTTTTCCAAACTTGGCTAACACTGCGGCGTCGAAGCAAGGTCTGGTAGCTGCTTATGAAGGCCAGTCTCCTGATGAGCTGATGAGCGTCAGCTGAGTTGGGGGGCTCCAGCCCAGGAGGATCCACAGCGCACTCTGCTGGTGAAGGTGGAGAATTTCCAGATCCCAACAACCTCAGGTTTATGTGGTGTTTTTTGAGAATTTACAAAGTTATACCACTTCAGGAAACAGTAAAATACTTTTGTATACTTTTAGCACTATGATTACCATCTGTTCTAACATTTTAATGCTGTTTAGGATGAAAATTTGGTCTAATCATGAACAGAATTATAGAAAAGAAAAAAAATTGGACTTACAGCCACATCTACTATTAAGTGTTAAAGGAAGGAATCCTTCTGAGTCACAGAGGGTGCCCACACCTAGCATGACAGTGAGTAATTATTGTGTCATCGCTGTGAGATTTGAACAGAAAAGGCTTAAATTCCACCACAGTATTACATACATATGTTCAGTATGTATGATGTTTTTAGGCTGCGACCCTTATTATATTTCTTTGTACTATTCCTGGTTAATGATGAAGCCACGCTGTTGTAATAATGTCCGATACAAGAAAAAAGGAATCATATATAGGAAAGATGTATTCTTCAGCGTTAAGGAAACAAATAGCCAAACCTAAAATAGGACAAAGAACGGAGGTGATACTGACATGCAAAGCTAGACTTGATTGGGGAATGATGAAAAGCGAGTTCAAATGCTGCTCAGTTTAAAATGGCACAATAGTGGAGGTTTTCCTGGGGTGTGAATGGAGTCTGAGATATCGACTGGTGACTAGGAGAGTGGAAGAGACCTCAGGGGCCTACTTCTAATCCACGTTGACCTACTCTTATCACGCACAGCCAAGGTCAAGAGTCTAATGAGGATAGGACGCCATTAGAGCAATTAGTTGGAACTACCTTGTTTCTGGGGCATGCAGAGCCACAGGAGAACAGAAGAATAGTGCGGTGGGCGACTACAGCAAGAGACTGAGTGATGATTTGCTCAACAGACAAACATAGACTATGTCACAGTGCTGCAACAGTGACACTTGGTGGCAAAGATATTCCCTGAAAGAAGAGTTGCTGCAGGCAGTTCCACAGAAAAACACACATTCAAGCAGAGCATCAGATGGCATTTTTGCTTTTCAGTCAAAAAGAGGTTGATCAAATAGTTGAGAAAGAATCTATTTAAAATGCTGTATTTATGATACACTTTCCATACTTAAATGAAAAACTGCTTCTTAGCTTATCAAATAATGATTAACTTAATCCTTTAAGAAAATATGTGGTTCTTGGAAATACTCTCTTTCGGATTATACTGGGAATATGCCATCAAAAATTAATTAATATTCTGAAGCAGACATGAGTGAACAGAAAGGGTTAATATAAAATAAATATGATTCAATGCCAAAGAAAAATATTCACCCATAAACTTATTCAAAACCTTTGTCTGAAGTTGAAAACTTTTAAAAGATCACTTTATTTTCCAATTCAAGTCCTTCAGCAAAAATTATTTGGATTTGATCTTAACCCAAAAATTATCTCAGTCTCCCTCTGTGCAATGCCTCTCCAGCCTTTGACCATTTGGAAGAGAAGGCTTCTTAAATGTGCACTCAAAGCCATCCTGTGGCATAAGAATATATTTGCTGGCTCAAAATCTCTTGAAGATAGTAATTTTTACCAGGGGGTTGATCCGTGATGGGACACCATAATTCCAGGGACCCTGTGGGAAAAGTCTGATCTTCCAGGCTCTTCAAAAGTTACTTTGATAGAAAACTGGATTACTGACACTTAATGCATGAAATGCTCTTGAGGTGACCGAGGATTCACAGAAGCAGCCCTGCAATTCAAGGAGGAATAATAATGTGGGCTGAGAGAAAACCTTTTTTCTCTTCAAGACAAGTTCATTTTATTTATTTGTATAGCACATTTTGTGCCATTTACTGCTAGGTGGTGAGATTCAATATGTGACTCAATGAAATGATAAAAAATATTATTTATCATGTTTTTTAGTTATTCGTCCAATTGCAGATCAAACCAAAATCAATGGAAATACGGTGTACTACAACCTTTAATAGAACTACACACAATTTGATTAGGTTATACATTTAGTTTGAAAATCTCATTAACCTACTTGATTTACTTGAATACTTGCCCTCAAAGCAAACCAGCCTGATATCTCAGTGGTGGGTGAGGTAACCAAAAATTGTGCTCAAGTAAGGACACAGGGCACTTCTGCAATATATTTCCTAAGTATAAGAATTGCAAAGTAGTCACCAGAAAAATCGCCTAAGAAAATAGTAAAAGAGTATTTGCAAAATTACTTAATACTTAATTAGTAAAATTTAATATTATTTAATTGCCAAAAATTATGTAGTCATACAAATAGAAAGTGTATGTTCCATATTCTCAGAATGATAGAATTTAACTCACAACATAATATAGAGAAATAGAAATAATTATGTTTCTAATATTAATGACAGATTGACTGATATTGCAAACATTGTTGGTGACATCAATGAAATTTTTACACATTTTCAAACTTTAATAACACGTTAATTTTATTTATGATAATAAGGAATTTGTGCTTGTTAGTTATGATACTATATACCCATTAGTTACATCCCTGTTTGCATTGCTATTACCATCCAAATCTAAGATTAGCAAACATTAGTTTAAAAATGATGATTAACTGCACTGATAACTGTGGCAAGATTTAATTCTCCTTCCTGCACTAGTTGTTGCCAGAGGCTCTAATTTCTGACAGAACTGAATGTGTTTGTTGTTGTTGGGATGAAGAATCACTTCAGAGGACACGCAGCTCTGAGCAAGTTTGATGATAACCCCCCCTCTCTCCATAAGGGATGAACCGGTCTCACTCAGGGTAGTGGTGGAGAAAACGATGTTTGCTGTCCGTTATTACAGAAAAACTCCTCCGCCCTCTTGATAACAAAATGTCAACGCAATGGAGCACTTTCAGTCGGGAGCTCTTTCCACTGAGGCGTGCCAAGAAGCACTTCAGAGGTCTAACTCACTCCCTTCCAAAGCAGCACTGTGTCCCTCAAACGGATCTACTGCTAACCCTTTGTTCTTCCCTATCCCTTTGTCTGTAGTCTGTCATTTACTTATATCTCAAGTGGGCAGGAGTGTCATTTCAGACTCTCACACAAAGAAAAGCATTTCTCTCTCCTCCCCTCACACAGAAACTCAGGCCAACATCTGCTGGACTCAGTAATTGAGTTGTAAAAGAAATTCAGAGGGTATGATCAATTCTTTATTTCATTTTTATTTTCATAAAAGGCACAGGGGCCGGGGTTGTAATTCATGTAAATTCATTGAAAATAATACTTCTCAATCCTCTTAAATCATATAAAGCCAAATTTATTTTTTCAAAACAATTACCTCTTTTTAAAGACCATATTTTAAAACAATTTTACATTTTCTCCGTTTTTAGTTTATCAGTGTCATAACAGTTTCCAAAGAATATAGTAATAGTGTTTTTTTGTTAACAGTTTATCTCGGTTCTTGCTTTTTGATTGTTAGCCAAGCAATGACTTTGAATCCAAGACAAAGACATCTGGCTCGAACAATTTGAGAGGAGGGCCAATTGACTTGATAAAAATTAATTAAACAGATTAAAAGATCAGTGTGAATGCTGTGCACAGTGGTTAGATCTCGGTCTGACTTGCTCCCGTCTGTTTCTGATGTCTGGAGCACGTTAACAACTGAAACCTCAAGAGACCAGAAGGAGACTAGCCACCAAAGCAAGCCTCCACAGCTGATTAAAAACAATTGAGGAGGCTGCACTGCATGGTGCATGATGGGAGACATTCTCTTGTAATAGGTGAAGGGACAGCTGATTGGATCTAAGTTTTCTAAATAAACATGCCATCTCCATCTTTCCAATTTATTTTTTAAAACATGCAGAAATACAACCATGAGCAAATACAAGCATTGATCAGTGACATATATTTGGTATTAGGCTTAACAGGCTTCTTAGATAGAGGCTATCTGTTGTGATGTAGGTACCACTAATAGATGCGATATATGGAATTGATTTTGTCCATAATATGAAGTTGTTTAGGTATCCATCCATCATCTTACACGCTTGTCCCAATTGGGGTCACAAAGGGTGCTGGTGCCTATCTCCAGCAGTCAATGGGCGAGAGGCAGGGCACACCCTGGACAGGTCGCCAGTCCATTGCAGGGCAACACAGAGACAAACAGGACAAACAACCATTCATGCACACACTCACACCTAAGGACAATTTAGAGAAGCCAATTAACCTAACATTCACGTTTTTGGACTATGGGAGGAAGCCAGAGTACCCAGAGAGAACCCACGCATGCTCAGGGAGAACACAAAACTCCATGCAGAAAGACCCCAGGGCCAGGATTCGAACCCAGAACCTTCTTGCTGCAAGGCACCAGTGCTACCCACTGTTCTACTGAGCAGCCTGTAGTTTAGGTAATTTTTTAATTAAATTCAAGAATATAAACAATATGAAAGGGGAATATAATTTTGAAAGTAAAATATATTAAACAGATAAAAATTTCACACTGATAGCAAAAACTGATTTTATTTTAGACTAAAGAAAAAGTTTTGGGAGACAATATTTTGTCATAGAATAAATAAAAGATAAATTGACATTAGAAAAATGAATTCCAAGGGTAAATAGCTCTCTCAAAATCTCTTTGTACATATATTATTACTTCAGCTACCATGTCTGTGCTGCAGAAGTGACTGAATTTTATATATTTTATTCAAGACGCATTATGGTGAAATAATACAATTATACCATGAAAAAGGAGTGATTGGGGGGGGTTACAGTTTTATAGGGGGGGGGTTTATTTCAGGGGGGGTGCCATCCCCCTCAACTTGACCACTGAAGTTGGAATTAGCCATGCTCTAGTCTTTGTCGATTCATTTTATTTGTGCTTTTTATGCAAAGCTACTTGTGGACCTTCAAAGTTATTGGCTCGGCGAGTTTCTTTATTTTCTAACAGATCCACAGATTAGTCATTCTGCCCCCTAGTGCCCACTGGGATGCATGTGGTACATTTACAGATGGCTCACTGAGCCGGCAGCAGTGATTCACTTTTCCTTATCTCCCTGTCCATGTTATCCTTGTTTACTGTTTGTGACTTTTGTTGCCAAAGATGCTTTTCAGTAAATCTGACTCCGAATAAGAATCAATTTAACTTTAGCTCCTTTGTTTATCCAATCCATATGGCAGACATTTGGAAGACTTTCCCCAGTTAATAGTTTTTTTACTTTGATGAAATGCAGGCATTATGATTGTACCAATTCTCTCTTTGATAATAAAGTGTCAATGTTAATAATATTTGTCAAATTACAACAGGAATGTGTTAGTGCTAATAACAGGCAATACAGGTTAAATCCTCCTTTAATTACCCAACGGTTCTTCAGTGTTGTTGGTCGTCTCATTGTGCATCTAATGACAATGTTTGTTTTAAACATCATGTTGTAGCACTAATGTTTTAAAACCGAATGAAGTTAAGAACTGGGATGCTCACAGCTTACCAAAACACTGCAGTGATATTGTTTTAATTGTAGATTGTTTTAACAGTTTTCATAGCTGTTTTGTTATATTTTATTTACAAGTAGCCATAATTTCTAACAGTTATTTAAAGTTGTTTTCACTGGTGGTTTTCTGTAGATTTCCTTCAATAATTCTTTGTACTTTGGATAGTTATTATTCAACATTTTTTACACCTTTGCCAGTTTGTCCACTTATTCATAAATCATTAAAGGACATTTCATCCATTTCAAACCAACATTAGACAGTCTATTTATTTTATAGGAGTAAATTCAAATATCACATAGGATAAAATGACATGAAAAACCTTTTTAGATTGCAGAGAGACTTTCTGTTTTTTGTTGAAACATTGAAAGAAAGTCAATTTAATATGTATTGTTATGTCTTTGCATTTCACCCAAATTCCATTAAGTGTAGCTCCTACATTTAATGGAGATAGTACACCTTTGGATATTTTTTTATTCGGGACATGAAAAGTCAGATTTGGTATGAAACAAACCTAAAGCAAGTAGGATTTGATGTTCTTTTGGAAGGCGGAAGGTGGAACACGGTTAATTATATTTGTAAGATGAAAAGGAGTCTTGAAAATGTTAAAAATGCAACGGGCTACTATGAGCAGCTGGACACAGCAGTCATCAATGGGAGCTACTGGTTGCTCATCTATGTGAAGGCAAAAAAAAAATCTTCTGTTTTAGTGGAAATAAATTAAATCCAAGGCAATGTGGTAGCATGCGCTACAAATATTAAGTGATTATATCTGTGATAACATGTTTCAGACTTTTTCTCTTCAGTTTGTGTACCATATTCATTCACCCGCTTTATAACCGGAAAAGGAGTCGGATGCAACTTCCCTCACAGCCAGCCTGATTGAGTTTGTTATTATTTCTCATCTGTCTGTGTTAAGCATGAGTTTTAACATTGATTTTTCCACTGCTGCCTTAAAATACCTTTACTGAATTGGTGCAGAAAATAATATTGCTTGTTGTCTTAAGGTGTGCTGATCAGACAAAATGCTTCATTAAATGCCTCACATAGTTCTTCACAATGCCAACGTTAGAACTATCCTGCATTTGTCTGAGCTTTTTTTTTTACACAGGCTGACATTTCTGCCTAGGTGGGGTGTCTCATCAATTGTGGAAGTGAGCTTTAATTGTGGGATTGAGGGGTATTTAGCTTTGAAATATGGACGGAAAAGCTTGTACAGTTAAAACTTTACCGTAATATTGTACAAATATTGCAAAAACTAAAAGAATCTCACATTGAAAAGTGTAAGAAATACACTGTAACATAAAAATAGCAGCTTATACACATAATTTATCATTTATATCTGCAAAAAAGGCAGATTTAGGAGTGAATTATACTTAAATGTCATCCTCTGAATATTTATATAGGATCATAGCATTCCAACTGGCTGTCCTGCAGAGATAGTGAAACATGCTGCAGCAATTAAAGACCGAAAGGCTAAGGAAACCTATAGGGCAGGTAGCTGAACTGCTCTTGACTAATCTAGTGCAAATAACTTTACATCACATAATTACATTCACCAGAGTACTATTTTAATAGTTTTCCTAAATCGTTTTTCTGTCTTTATAATGATTAACTTCAAGTTTTCCATTTTATTTTAAAATTTTCCAAATTATTTTCTTACATATTTCATTTAATTGATCCTTAAGATTGGAAAATTCTCAATAATAAAAATGTTTTATGAGTGCCACATTTCTACTTTTAAAATAAACTAATGAATTGTGTGTGACTGTATTTGATGTTGCAACAAATATTTAACTGATATTACTTAACTGATCATTTTCCTGCTTTTGCTGGTCTGACGTTTTCTATTTTCTAGATTTTATTTATTATTTTATTTATTGTTTTTTGGTCTTATTGAAGATGCAATACACTGACGCATCTCAATAAATTAAAAGGGTGATATAAGAGAAGCAGAGGTTCATCAGCAATATATCCAGACAGTATTCACAGTGCTGCACTGTTTCTAACATTTAGTTATGGCTAAACCTTATTCCACATGTTTTTTTCCTTAGAATTCTATAAACATTGGACACAAATTCCAGTTAATAGGGTTAATAATCATAACCACGTATTGTCCTAGAAATGAAAACCAAACAAAGTGATTATTCTTTTCTTTCTTGCAGAAAAGTGAGAGAGAGGACAGACCAAGAATGAAACCCCTTGAAAAGTCTGTGCTCAACTCAGCCCAAACCTCTCTTTTCTGCTGCTTTTATTATTGGACTTCAAAGGAATTACGGGAGTGGTCAAAAGTTACCAGGAAGGGTCTGATGTTATCAGGAGGGGTCAGAAGTTATCAGTCACCTACGGCTGCATAGCTGAATAATACCAGGCCCTAAGAGAAATATTTGCTCTCCTCATTTAGAACAATACTTTACATTCCCTGGCCAAATGCCTGTAACTTACAATAAAATGACAAGATATACATTTTTCTAACACCAGCCATATTTATTTGGTGCTTGTAAATCCTAATGAGTAGTTATATATACGTCTGAGAATTTCATCTTTCTGCATGAGAACTCTTGCTCTTTGCGTTTATTTAATAGTATTTATTTTGGTCCGTAGTTTGGTCCATTCACCTTTGCAGTTTATCCCAAGCTAATTCAAGCTTGATGGGAGATTTTTTAACACAGCGAATTTTAGATTTAAACAGAGATCTTCTGTTGGATTCAAGAGTAGTTCTGTATCCACTCTTTTGAGATCTTGACTTTGTGCTTCGAGTTGTTATCCCAGTCTGAGGTCAAAAGTGTTCTAGATATGGATCAGGTTTTCATCCTAGATATCTCTTTACATTGCTGCAGTCATCATTTTCCCTATCCTGACTAGTTTGCCAGGCCCTGCTACTTTAAAAACATCTCAGTAGGATGATGCTGCCTCCATTAAGCTTAACCACAGGGATAGTATTGTCCTGCTTATGAATTGTTCCATGATTCTTCCAAAAACGATATATGGCATTCACATCAAAGGGCTTAATTTTTGTCTCATCAGACCACAGAATTTCGTGTGTTTAGATATGAGAAGCCTTCAGGTGTTTACTTTAGGAAACTCTTGACAAGCTGCCATATGGATGGCAACTTTACTATACAGGCCTTATTTGTGTATTGATGCAAAGATGGTATTCCTTCTACAATGTATAAGATTCTGTCTTCACAGGGGAAAGCTGGAACTCTGACAGAGTGACAGAGTTTTTCTCCTCACTCAGTTTAGACAGCTGGTTAGAGCCCTAGAGAATGATGTAGGCAACTGTGTTCATGTGGACCTCCAACACAGCAGAAACTAAGGTATAAATGTTCTAAAGCAGGGGTCTTCAACATTTCCTAGACCAGGGACCCCCAAACTGATTGAGAGTTGAAGCAGGGACCCCCTGAATATATATATTGTATGAACTTGTGTTACATCACACTGGTCCTATAGTCACTCTATTACAGATAGAGTCATGTAATGAAAGTAATTTCGCCCTGGGATTATTAAAGTATTTCTGATTCGGATTCCTTGTTGATGGGACAGGTGTTATGAATGAAACAGTGACCACCATGTTTGCATTAATGACTGAAAGACATCTTGTGCCTCCAATTATCCGTTTACTACACTGTGTTGAATTCATGTTAATGTATATTTAAAGACATTTAAATTGGTGGAAAAAATTGCAGGAGGGAATATAAAAAAAGTCTAATCAACCAAAACTTTTGCAACCCCCATGCAGTACCTCTGTGGAACCCCTAGGGGTCATAAAGCCCCTGTTGAAGACCTCCATTCTAAACAATTTTAGCTCTTAAAGCTAAAGTGTGTAATTTTCAGCGACATCTAACGTCCAGACTGCAGACCGCAGCAACATGAACATCTCCCCCCCCACCGCTTTTCCCCCTCCAACAGTACGGCGAGCGTTACGGGACAAAATGTCTTCCACGACGTCCGCATCACCTACCTTCTCAAGTGATGAGGTTTGTTTACATAGATAATTTTACAGATAGTATTTCATTAGTCTGTGTGTTCAGTACCGTCTCAGTTCATCTCTCTCAACTTGCCGTAGTTACTTTCGAGCGTAATGGGCGATCTCGCAATCGCTAGTTTGTTGGCTCTGCGCTGCCGTAGCACAAAGATGTCTGCCTCCATGGCTGCGAGACCCGCTCCTATGTAATTATAAATAACGAATTCTAAGGCAACGCAAATATTAAGGTTAAGAGGCTGAGCTCGTAGATGATGATAAATAACATAATTATTACACACTGTAGCTTTAACTGACTTGGACTAATCAAATCAGACTTAAAGATTTTTGCTACTCCTTTTCTTTTTCTTCCTTCTTTACCCAATGTGCACATGTACAGTATAATACCTACGGGCCCATGGTGTTGTTATGGTGAGTATACTTTAGTACTTTGTTTAAAAATAATTTAAACAAAAACAAAGCATTAAACACAAAAATAACTTAAAATTCATGAACTTATTAAAAATATTTAAAAATGTATGATTTGAGACGGACAAAAGTATTAAGTTTTTTAAAAATTCTAGTATTTTAAGGGACTGCTATTTCTTTTTTTTCTTCTTAACATGGTAGTTTCTTGAAAGCAAGATGAATTGTCATGAGATTTATGAATTCTCAAAACCGCAGAAAATAAATTTTGCCAGAAGCCAACAGATGCATTGGCCTTTATACAGAAATGTTTCGGACCAATGAAACGCGGTGACATCTGTAACATCAATATGTCTAACAGATACGGAAGGCCGAATTAAAACCAAGTTGACTGCTGTCTTTTTAGCTGCTGCATTTTTAGCTCTCTATTTCTTTTTGAAAAACTGGCAAAATGGGGCGTGGTTTTTGCCTTTGTGGGTGAGAAAGATGTTCATGAAATCCTTCTGACCAGATATTGGTAAGAGTTTGATTTATCCATTAACTCTGCTATTTATGAAACAAAAGAAGAATGTGATAAGTCACAGCTGCTACTGCTGCTGTGAGTGGCTAAATGACCGACATCAAGGCAAGACTTAAGCAATCAGCTCAGAGTTGTATTCCATGTCTCTCCCTTTTGTGAACTCTTTCCACAAGAGTCTTACCAGATTGATGCTGTGTAGAATTCAAATCAATCTACACTACAAAAACTTCCTCATCTTTTTAGTTTACCCAATAATCCTGCTTTCAATATGTGTCAATGAACCATTAGACATAGTAATTCATTTTCGTAAATATTCAGACTGTTTGGTAGGGATATTTATTGAAACTCCCGATGAGAACCTCTGCATGTGGGCGGAGTGAGGAACTACACAGAATCTCTGAGCTGGTAGCTCAAACTGGTATTTTTAAGGTCTGCCCTGCCGCATCCACAGAGGCGTTCTTCCCCCTATATCCTCGTCATGTTTTGTTGCTGTTAGTGCCAGTGTGCCACTATCAATCACATCCGATAGAGCACCCATTTATTAATTTATCACAGCAAAAAATTGCTTTATGGGTCTACATGAGACCAATAAAGCATTTTTTTTATCCCGTTTCTGGGTGGGTACAGATGTTTCTGAGGGCAAACAGCATTGCAAACAAATTGCTTCTAAGCATCTGTAGAGCAGTGCAAGTTGATAAGGGAATGTGTTGCACAAAGCTGTGTTATCAGCGTTATGTTCACTATTGCTACATCTGTTTTGCACACAGGACCATTAGAATACTCTATTAGAATTAGACTATTAGAATAGACTATTCAGTGTGGGTAGAAGGAAACACAAAACCTTTACTTTATCCTATTTTGTTTTTGTTTTTTTTTAACTATGACTTTTTGTGTTGATCTCATTCAGAGACAAAATAACTTTAAGTAACCCCTTTGTTTATTTTCCGATTGCATTTTACAAAGGCTCTTCTGAAAAACGTGTACAAGTTTGCCCTGTTACAAGAATTTTTAGCTCTGTGCAAAAGCTCAGATTTGAATCCTACTATTACAGAACCCTACCAAGTATTCTCCAGTCAATCAACTGAAAATAAAAAGAGTATACCAGAACAAGGGGATTAATCAAAAAACCAGCCAAGGAGCCCGCAGGAACTCTGCAGAGATCAAAAGCTCAGATGTGACAGGATAACTAAGAGTAAAATCTGGTCTGTTTGAAAAGTGTGCAGATGAAAACTGTTGTGTATCTCTCAAACAATTGTTTGAAGAAAACAATAAAAAGTCCAGTTTGAGAAATGTCATGTAGCAGACTCAGCAAAAGAAGAAAAAGATGGTACTATAATTTAATCATACCAAAACCTAACTTTTCAGTCTATGACAAAGTGTAAGTATGGCAAAAATAATAGATATATTGATCCACATAAACATGCTTAGTTCCATGGAAACACATAGCGGTGATATGAGGGCTGGAGGGGTATTTTTCTTAAGAGTTGCTAAAAAACAGGACAAAACAGGACAAATCTGCTGGATGTAGAGCGCTGCAACAAGATGGCTACGTAGGAACAGGCTCCTCTGTTTCGGTATTTAAATCTCCCCCCTTGCTTATTTCAGATAACTATCAAAACTTCAGTCTAAACCATTTAAAGGGGGAAGATGCCGAAAATTAACAAGACCGAAAAGAAGACGTCTAAAACACAAGATTTTGGTGAGAAGTCGGGAGATGGTAGTGAGTATGAGGCTAATGCTACTACGAGGAAAGCTAGCGTTAGCTTACAACAGCACGCGTTGCTGGAGAGTATCAAGATGCTTTCTAAAGACTTAAAAGAGTTCAAAAATGAGATGAAGCAAGACATAGAAGAACTCAAAGAAGATGAAAAGGCAACAATGAAAGAAGATTTTAACAGATTCAGGGAGGAAATGATGCGCAAACTGCAGAACCAGAAGGGCAGTATCAACGTGGCGCAGACCCGAATAGCTGATCTGGAGGCGGTGTGCTTGGAAATGAAAGATGTGCTGCTTGTGTCATTAGAAAGCAACAGAGCTATGAACGACAAACTTGTGGATTTGGTGAGTCGAAGCCGGAGAAATAATCTTCACATCTATGGAGTTCCGGAAGGTAAAGAAGGTAGATCGGTTTCCGAATTTGTCGCCAATCTGCTGATCAAACAGCTGAAGCTTCCGGAAGGAATTGAACCACAGATTCAGTGGGCACACCGAGCTCTGGCACCCAGACCGCCTCCCAATGCGGCCCCAAGTTCTATAATTGTGAATTTCTTGCAATCCAATACAAAAGAAATGGTTCTGAGGAAAGCCTGGGAACAGAAAGTGGAGATGGAGGGCAAGCGCCTTTATTTTGACAACGATTATGCTTCAGAAATTATAGAAAAATGTAAAGCATTTGGCCCATTAAAGGCAGCCTTGAAGCGGAAACATGTCAGATTCCAGACGCCGTTCACAAAGATGAGAATCTTTTGGGACTCTGGAGTGCGGACCTACCAGAACGCAGATGAAGCATCGTCGGATATGATCAAGAGAGGCTTCGACTTGAACTGGGTGCCAAGAGAGAAAAAGTTGAATGTAACCAAGGAGAGGCTCGACTCACTGTTACCATGGAAACGGATCAACAACACAGGTGCAGGACAACGCGCGAGGGAGAGGCTCAAAGAGTTTAGACGTGAGGACCAGTAACTCTGAACATTGAATCATAACAGGTTTGCTCTACAATAAAAATAAAAAATAATAATAACAAAAAAAATTCCAAGTAACGTACGGGCGATTTAAGAGCTGAATGACTTTACCAGCTGGTTTTAGTCCTGTTTTGGATATTATTCTCCCCTCTGTTACTGAAGTTATTGCTCATAGGTCTTTTGATAGATATTTAAGCAAAATGCCGAAAGGAGTGAATTTTGTCGCGTTTACCAAATGTTGGACTTACCTAGTACAGGTAGATCTCCGTCTACTACTAGAGGGGGCCCCCACCCTAGTGTGGTACTTTGCCCCCACCCCACCAGCAGGGACACTGAGGGATGTTTTCACACATCTCCACCTTTGGAAGTTTCTGTTCTATTTGTTCATCTGTGTTTTAATAGCCTGTTCAGCTATTTGTTGGGGGATCTTTTTCTAAAATCACACGGTGACCTTACGAAACTAAATAATGACTGATATTATCAAGATAGTTTCGTTGAATGTGAATGGTATGAATAATCCTATAAAACGTAAAAAATTTCTAACTAAAATGCGAAAAGAGAAAGCACAGGTAATCTACTTACAGGAGACGCATCTGTCTAAATCGGAATTCGAAAAACTCAGGGGCTTTGGCTACTCAAAGGTATTTTACAGCTCTTTCAGACATGGAAACAAAAGAGGAGTTTCAATTCTAATTCATGATTCAATAAAATTTGATTGTAGCTATGATCTGTCAGATAAAGAGGGGAGGTATGTGATGGTGAAGGGGACTCTAGACAATGTAATGGTGACACTGGTCAATGTACAACAAATAGTAAAAAGCAACAAAATTCAACTACAAAAAAATTTAAATTGACACTTGAGGAGTTTGGATTTGTTGATGTCTGGAGGGAATTAAACACCAATGTAAAGGACTATACTCATTACTCAGCGCCTAATAAAAGTTATTCCAGAATTGATTACTTTTTCATGAATAAATCTGATATATATAAGATAAAGGAATGCAAAATAGAAGAAACAAGTATATCTGACCATTCTTCGCTAATAATAAAACTAAATTTATCTTCTGAAAAACGCAAAACAGCATGGCGATTAAATGTAGGCTTGTTGAACTCCAAAACAATCAAAGTCGAAATTTCGCACGATATAAAAACTTACATAGAAGAAAATGACGATGGACAGGTTAATCCGGTGATATTATGGGATGCACTTAAGGCAGTATGAAGAGGAAAATTAATCTCGAAAACAGCGGCCTTTAAGAAATCTAGAGTAAATGCCTATGAAAAAGAAAGAACTCAACTAACAGATCTGGAAAAACAACACAAATTAACCCAAAATCCCAACCTTTTAATAAAAATAAAAGAACTAAGAAACAACATTGATAAAATGCTTACATGTGAAATTGAAAAGAAATCAAAGTTTATTAAACAATCATATCATGAGGTGGGACCTAAAGGAACAAAACTGTTGGCAAAGAAACTGAAAAAGCAACAGTCAGATAGACATATCTATAAATTAAAGGATGATGAAACAAATCAAATGATACATGACCCAGCAACTATTGAGGACAGGTTTATGAAATACTACCAGAGATTATACAGTCAGCCTCCCTCTGCTAAAGATGGACAGATAGAAACCTTCTTGGAGTCACTGGACCTGCCCTCAATTGGTGAAACCCAAAACAAACTTCTCACTTCCTATATAACTAGGATAGAAATACAAAAGGCAATTAATAGGTTAAAAAATGGTAAAACACCAGGAAGTGATGGACTGCCATCTGAGTGCTACAAATCCTTCAGCGAAGATCTCCTACCATTACTAGAAAAATCATTTAATTATACACTGGAACATGCAGTGCTCCCGCCATCTTGGAGAGAAGCGATCATAACAGTCATTCCGAAAAAAAGGAGGAGTGAAACATGCTCTGATTATAGACCTATATCTATCCTAAACATGGACTATAAAATCTATACCTCGATTTTAGCAAAACGATTCGAGCAATTCATTGGAGATATCATAGATGAGGATCAGACAGGATTTATTAAGGGTCGCCAAATGCAAGATAACATCAGGAGGGCACTTCATATAATAGACCATATTCAAAATAAAAAAATATCAGCTATCTTAATCAGTCTCGATGCAGAGAAAGCTTTTGACAGCGTAGGCTGGAACTTCTTATATAAAGCACTTGAAAAATTTGGCTTTAATGAAAAAGCTGTACAGTGTGTGAGGACTTTGTATCAATCACCTGTGGCCAGAATCAAGATTAAAGCTGCAGTCTGTAACATTGAGAAGAGAGCAGACTTCGACTGAAAATTTGAAGAAAAACAGGTTTCACGCCACTCCCCCACCCTCTCTGCTTCACTCATGCCCCACCTCCAAGCTCCACCCCTCTCACAGCATCTGCGCGGCTACCGCATGCAACCAGAAGCGTCCAAGCAGCGTACGCGGCATGGAGTGTGAACCGGTAAGAGCGATAACACTCACCTCCAAGCAGCTAGATATAAGATGCTGGTTATACCGAAGTTTGCCGTGTAAGCAGTTGTCGGCAGGGGCAGTAAGGGCAGTTTCTCTTTCGCTGGTGGCTGTCGCTCCGCCATGTCTTCCACGCGCGTCTCCTGACTGCGGCAGCCGGGCGCTGCGGCAGGTTAAGCGGTGAGGGGGGGGGGGGGGGGGGATGTTTTGTCTCGTCCCGAATTACTCTTTTCTTTTCAGATTGAAATACAGGCAGTATGCGGGACCAATTGAAGCAGTTTTTTTCACAGGTTACATATCACATGTACTGCTGTCTGGGCATAGGGACAGTTTTAGCCAATATGACAAAAAAGTGATTTTTTAAAACTTACAGACTTCAGCTTTAATGGAAATATAACTGATAATATAAAACTAGAGCGCTCTACACGTCAGGGCTGCTGTTTGTCACCAACTTTATTTGCTATTTTTATTGAGCCACTGGCACAACACATAAGACAACATAAGGATCTTAAAGGAATAGATGTACATAATGAGTCCCATATAATAGGTTTGTTTGCAGACGATGTTATTTGCTATTTATCAGACCCTGAAAACTCGCTGCCTTGTCTGATCAACCAGTTAGAGATATTTGGCTTCTATTCAGGATACAAACTAAATTTGAAAAAGACACTGGTTTTGACATACGCTTACACACCATCTGAAACAATACGTAGAAAATATAATTTAAATTGGAACTCTACTATGATGACATACCTAGGAATCCGATTAACGAAAAACATAGGTGATCTGTATAAAGCTAACTTTACTAAAGTGGACCAAGAAATTAGGAGGGATATTAGAAAGTGGGATGTCCTAACACTAGACTTCAGCTACAGAATTGAAACGATAAAAATGAACATGTTACCAAGGTTATTGTACCTCTTCTTGGCATTACCTATAGAAATCCCGGATAGACAGTTTAAAACATGGAACCAGATTATTCCTAGATTCATATGGAACGGTAAAAAACCCAGAATAAAATTTGAAACTTTACATACACTCACCAGCCACTTTATTAGGTACACTTGTCCAACTGCTCGTTAACACTTAATTTCTAAGCAGCCAATCACATGGCGGCAACTCAGTGCATTTAGGCATGTAGACATGGTCAAGACAATCTCCTGCAGTTCAAACCGAGCATCATTATGGGGAAGAAAGGTGATTTGAGTGACTTTAAACGTGGCATGATTTTTGGTGCCAGAAGGGCTGGTCTGAGTATTTCAGAAACTGCTGATCTACTAGGATTTTCACGCACAACCGTCTCTAGGGTTTACAGAGAATGGTCCGAAAAAGAAAAAACATCCAGTGAGCGGCAGTTCTGTGTGCGGAAATGCCTTGTTGATGCCAGAGGTCAGAGGAGAATGGCCAGACTGGTTCGAGCTGATAGAAGGACAACAGTGACTCAAATAACCACCCGTTACAACCAAGGTGGGCAGAAGAGCATCTCTGAACGCACAGTACGTCGAACTTTGAGGCAGATGGGCTACAGCAGCAGAAGACCACACCGGGTGCCACTCCTTTCAGCTAAGAACAGGAAACTGAGGCTACAATTTGCACAAGCTCATCGAAATTGGACAATAGAAGATTGGAAAAACGTTGCCTGGTCTGATGAGTCTCGATTTCTGCTGTGACATTCGGATGGTAGGGTCAGAATTTGGCGTCTACAACATGAAAGCATGGATCCATCCTGCCTTGTATCAACGGTTCAGGCTGGTGGTGGTGTCATGGTGTGGGGAATATTTTCTTGGCACTCTTTGGGCCCCTTGGTACCAATTGAGCATCGTTGCAACGCCACAGCCTACCTGAGTATTGTTGCTGACCATGTCCATCCCTTTATGACCACAATGTACTCAACTTCTGATGGCTACTTTCAGCAGGATAATGCGCCATGTCATAAAGCTGGAATCATCTCAGACTGGTTTCTTGAACATGAAAATGAGTTCACTGTACTCAAATGGCCTCCACTGTCACCAGATCTCAATCCAATAGAGCATCTTTGGGATGTGGTGGAACGGGAGATTAGCATCATGGATGTGCAGCCGAAAAATCTGCGGCAACTGTCTGATGCCATCATGTCAATATGGACCAAACTCCCTGAGGAATGCTTCCAGCACCTTGTTGAATCTATGCTACGAAGAATTGAGGCAGTTCTGAAGGCAAAAGGGGGTCCAACCCGTTACTAGCATGGGGTACCTAATATAGTGGCCGGTGAGTGTATACCAAAGGAGAAAGGAGGTATGGCCTTACCTGACCATAGAAAATATTATTATGCTGCCCAAATAACTCCCATAATAAATATAAGTGACTTAAATTATGAAGCGAAATGGAAAAATATTGAACAATAAGTTAACAGAAGAGAATTGCGGAGTATCATTGGAGATATAGAGACCACTAAGAATACAATTAAGAATGTCGATGCCATTACTAGTTTTTCTCTGGGTAAATGGTTACATATAATCCGAATTTGCAAATTAGAGAAACAGTTGGGTCTGATCCAGTGGCCAGCCTACAACAAATATTTTATTCAAGACACACGATTTAAACAATGGTCAGAAAGAGGCTTAACAGCGTTATGCGCAGTCCTTAACAATGGGCACTTTAAAAGTTTCCAGGAACTACAGCAAGAGTTTGCTCTAAAAACTCAAGATCACTTTAGATATCTACAATTAAGGGACTTCTATAACAAAGAAATAAAACAAAAAATAGACCCAAATGTAAATGGGATTATCAAAATGCTGATCGAGACCTATAAGGGTAAAAAACAAAGAACAGTGTCTTTACTCTATAAATATCTGTTAGAAAATAGAGGCACTAATACATTGAATATTAAAACAAAGTGGGAAAGGGAATTGGATATTCTAATAACCGACGACGGCTGGCTGAATATTTGGAAGACCCAAACTACAACATCCTCTTCCAGAATCTGGAGAGAACATTGTTGGAAGAATATAATCAGATTTTATATAACACCAAAACTTACTTGTAAATTCAAATCTAGAGCTCAGCCATGTTGGAGAGATTGTGGAGCTTTTAATGTTAATCACGCGCACATTTTCTGGCTTTGCCCTAAAATTACTCAGTTCTGGATCGAATACACAGTAAGATTGTAACAATACTGGGTTACTCAATACCCAAGTCCGGTCTGGTGTTATACCTTGGTCTTTTGGACAATATCGTATATAATAATGACTGTTATGTGTTAAAAATTCTGTTGTTGGCAGCTAAAAAGGTGATAACCAGGAGGTGGTGCACATCTGAACCTCCTACCACAAAGGAGTGGATACAGACTGTGATCTCACTATTTGAGATGGAGCTTCTAACACATAGGCTGAGGACGCAGGAACAGCAATGCTTAGACAAATGTGAAAAATGGATAAACTTCACATCAACGGTACCGGACTAATTTTGGAAATGGATGGTCCCCATGTGTTTTGAGTTACTAAAATACGAGTCTCCCCCTGTTGCATGATTTTTTTTTCTTCGATTGTTCTGTACTTTTTGTTTATTATAATTTCTATGTAATGTTTGTTAATAACGACCAAAATAAAAATAAAGTTTAAAAAAAAAAAAAATCTGCTGGATGTAAAAGAATCAAAGGGAATCTTTCAGCAGAACCTTTATCTAAAGAAAAAAAAATGCATACACAATGACCAAACCAAATGTTTTGTAACAATGTATCTTTCTCTTAACAATGATACATTACTTTGTGTTGTTATAGTATTTTCATTGAATAATTTAGCTTTTGGTATAGTAAGTCATAAAATGTATAAAGGCTATAAAATAATTTTGTGGCATTGTTTGACTTTGTTTAGAGTTCTTTTGTGACCAGCTGGTTGGAAAGCACAAGAATTAGCAGCAGATCTAGCTGGGTAATCCGGTGCTGGCCTACACAACCCTCTGTCCTGACTCTGCATATCTTGGCTGCAATTTAAGTTTGGTCCAAAAACATTCACTTTCCAAACTGTTAACATTTTATATGACAGCTGAATAATTTGGGTATGACAAATTTCTCAAGCAGACATAAATTGCAAACCTTCCTTTTCTCTGACATTCTCCTTCTGTGAGGATCTCGGATAAAATTATTACCGGAGGGAAAAAAAAACACCAGCAGTTGCTCTGAAATGTAAATGGCATAAGTAAATAAAAGAGCAAACAAACCAGCACATGGCTGACAGCGCTCCAGTGGCAATCTCGGGCTCACAGTCCCGCTGTAATGATCTGCAAATAGCTGGCCGCTGAGATAAAATTCAGTTGAAACTACAAGCTGCTACCATTAGCCACATGCCAAATAGGCTGTTATAATTTCAACCAGCAGATTGGCCTTGCACCTGGTAAGAACCAAACACTTGAACTTAACAGGACCCCAGGGTCAGATCATAATAGGACCACATGTTGGCCTGCTTTTTACCATGTACAACAGGCTCATGGCCAAGGGACTGAAAATTGTAAAGGAATGTAACAGGCTGTAAATTAGTCTGGATTGAAGGTACAAGCTAGAAACTGATGGATCCATTCAAAATGTCTTTGTTAGGTAATGATATGGAAATCTCTGTTACTTAAACGGCATTGCTTTGAAAGCTTTTTTTGTTTGTGCTTGGTTTTATCTGCCTTTAAGTAAAGGCTTATAGTTATCATCCTGGAAGATCTCACTATAAACTTCTTTAAAGATTAAAGAAAAACGGTCAGACATTATGTAAAAAAAAAGGGGGCAGTTAGATTTAAGAAGGTTCTCTTTTTGTCCCATCTTACAAAACAATCCTGACCTGAAGTTCACCTATTTTCTTTTCTTTTTACCTGTAGTTTTCAACAAGAGGTCTTTGTAAGCATTTGACATTCACTTAGTTGTCAAGGAGATGGCTTTATTGTTACACCTCACTCCTATTACCATTTTAAAAGCGGTGTATAATCACACCCTTGGCCTCTGAATTACAATTACGTGGACAAAAAGTCTGATTTCTTTTGGGTCTTTCTCCTTCTCTGCATCCTTGTACCATGAAGACATTCACTGTAACATTTCTTCTTGAGAATACACTCTGTTTATAAGCTACATTTGTTTGGGAAATTTTATTGCTTTCAGTGCTGTCGGACAAAATGAAGCAAGCTGAATGAAAGCTCAGTTATCTGCAGAGCTCGCTATAAGTAGGCTCTCTGTAAGTGTGAGAGGAAATGCATGAATCCATTTTCTTCTAAATTGCAGACAGTTTTCAATGTATTATGGCTGTGACTCTCACAACACTGCCTCTTTTATGGTCCTTTTAGCCACTGACTGCATCTGAACCTCTCTGTCTAACTTATAAGTCTGAAAGCAATGAGAGGTGTCTTGAAATAGAAAAAAGAGCTCCTAATGGATGAAGCGAACACCAGCTATCTCAGACAGTTTAGCAGGTTTGCTATGGGTGTGATGATTTACTTTGTATTCATCATAACTTAGCTCATTGTAAAAACAACAGCTGCGTTTTAACAAACACAGAGAGAGATGATAGGTTGGAGTTCTGTTTTGATCCACTAATATTTCCAAGAAAAAAACAATACAAAGACTGGTGGAAATAAGCAGATTTAACTTTTCAAACACAACTCATTAATTTTCTTATAATGGTGTGTAGTCTGGTTTTGGTTTGCAGAGGGTTGTAGTTTATCATAGCAGCAAAGTGCATATTGGACAGGTCACCAGACCAACAAAAACAAAAGACCAACATAAAGCCTAAAGAGATAGACAAAGCATTTGACTTTAGTTGGTTCCAGGTTACTTAGGCCCTTTCTACACAGAGATGAGATATTTGCTGAGTTTAAGTTTAGCGGCTGCACCCTCTGAAAGCCAGATTAGTCTGCCGATTACATAATAGCGTGGCGGCGTGGCCTGTTCTGATCAGAAGATTCCTCGTTATGCAGCCAACACATGGAGCCTTCTTTTTGCCTATTTTGAAGGACAGGTCCGGTGTATCCTACGTAGTCTTGGGTATCCCTGATTCATTCTAAGGCCAAGCAAGCCAGCTGCTCCAAGCTTAGAGGAAAAACGTAAATGGCGCTAACAGTTGTGGATATTGTAAGTGCAGTTTGATATAATAGAAGTATGTTAATAGTTCTGCCTGTAATTTGTTATTGGTTTGGGTGAGATTCTTTTGCTGTTATGGTTCTCCCCTTATGGGACCCTCTGTTGCCCCCTTGTGCTTGTTTCCTTTCCCCTTGGCTTCCTTCTAGTTAGTTCCACTCACTGCTGCTCCTTATTCAGCCCATTAGCCCATCCTTTGTTCTGTTCCCTTTATATATACCACCTCTGCAGTCACTCAGTGCTGATTCCTTGTTGTTTAGTTGCTTCCTCCTCGTGAGTTTTCCCTTATGTTTTCTAAACTTTTGGTTCTTGTATTTTTGGATTTTGCTTCAGTTCTGTCAAAATTTACAAGATTCACCTCTGCCTCCTGATTTCTGCATTTGGGTCCTCAAAAACCTCCACCCAGCCTTGACAGTGGCCCCATCAAAGTGCCAACAAAGGACCTTTATTGATGCTGTTTACACTTTTATGGGCGGAACTTTTCTGAGCCGTTTTTTAAAGTATGCCATGTTCTTCTTTATGTGGACCAGGCCTTACTGCCTGATTTATATGTCTCTCCTCATATAGTTATCCATTTATTGTGTTGAGTGCACTCACCCCGCTTCCGTGTCACCACAGCATTGCATTTCTATTGCATTTTATCTTTTCTTCCTCTTTATCCATCTTTTAAAGCGAGAAACACTGTGATTATTATATGTTGCCTTATGACCAAATCTAAACACCGCCTCTGATTATTTTCAGTAAATGCTAATTGTATTGGCTGAGGTCTTGCAAACTGCATGTGTTTCAGTCCACATTAGCACTAAGCACACTATTAGAAAGCAATCTTTATTTGATAATACTGCATTAGTTGCTCCAAAATCTGAAGAAGATAGTGGAAACTAATAATTGTGTCCTATAGTGCATAGTGGGGAAAAAATCTATGACTTTAAAGTCAAACCACCTTTTAAGCGTCTTTATTCAGGTTTTGTTCCACCTGTGAACCAAAAGACCTCGCATAGGAACGTGAGGCTCTCTCTAAGAGTTATCCAGGTTGGCACCATGGTATTGGTGTGTATCGGGCAGAGTTAAACTACCTGTAGATAATGGGAAAGGTTTTGCCGTTCTATGGTAGTAGAACAAAAGGCAAGGTTCTGGGGAATTGTCAACTGCCCAAGGAGAAATTTTTGATGAAATGCTAACAGCTAAATCAAGACTAAAAACACATTTGTTTAGGATTGCCTTTGACTGTTCTAGTTAAGCAGTTCAACTAAAACATATTTTCTTTAATCCAACTGTTTTTAATATTCTTTTTTTTGTTTCTGCATTTTTTATTTTATTTTATTTATTTATTTTTATTTATTTATTTTTTTCCTACTTGCTTTGATTCTGTTTTATCTTCCTGTATTTTAATCATGTAAAGCACTTTGCATTGTCTTTGTACTGAATTGTGCTATACAAATAAATTTGCCTTGCCTTGCCTTGCCTTTATTAAAACTAAAAGAGGAATTTCAAAACAAAAGATCACATTCTTTTTTAATGCAACATTTTATCAAACAAAAAATAAAATGAAAATTAAATGCATTAAGGATAAAAATAGTGATAATCGTGAAGCAGTCTGTGTGTGAAAATGATCTCCCAAACTGTTCAATGAAAGACATATGTATATTTTTCCGAATGGCTCTGTCATTATGTTGGTGACTCATCTTTTTCCCAGTGACTGAGTCCTCCAGCAGAGAGCTCGCAAAATGACTTATGGAAGACGGAATGCCTTCTTTAATCAGCAGCAGCCAGAATCGTTTCAGAAGAGGGAGAAGAAGGGGTTTAATGTATCACACTTAAAATGAAAAACGCCAATCTGCTAAATGGAAAGGGTAGGGTTAAGGATTGAACCAACAACCTTTCAGATCAAGGATGGGTGCTCACTGTTGATTTAGGGTTTACCTTATTTCCAGGCAAGAGAAGATCAAGAGGTCTTAAAAAGAGTCTGATTAATCTAAAAGCAGCAAACCGTAAAGGGCACAAACTGTCCGTTTATAGCTTTTTCTCTTCAGTTCTGTTAATTCATGTTTCTAAAATGTGAAACTGTAAAAAAATAAATATATTAGGATTAAGACAGCCAAGAACAAAGGCATAAGTTTCTCAAGAATTACATCTATAAAAATTATTTTGGTGTTTTAATGTTTTTCAATTTAAAAATACACTTATTTTACCTTTACAAAAGGCTATACAGCATGTGGAACGGTGATTCCAAATATAATAATGATGTCAGCCCTTTGAATGTCAAATTATTAGAGAAATAATCCAGCTGCTTTCTCACCAGGGCAAATGTGAAGAATCCTATTCAAGAGTGTCTTTAAGAACATTATATCATTTAAAAATTACCTTTTTTATGCCATTTAAATTATTCAGCTCATGGATCACTCTGTCGGCTTGACTTCTTCAAAAATAACAATTCTATTTTCAAAACTCATTTGTCAGTACTCTGGGGTTTTATTTATTCATAGAGGAAGAATGAAAGCAAGCTTTCACCAGAAGATTTTCGACAAAATAATGAAAGGTCATGCAGATCATTATTCAGAAAAAATGTGTGAAAAAGATTTCCAAAGATTAGATGTTCTATCAGCACCTTATATTTTAAGTAGTCTGCACACAGTAGTTGATATAGTGAAGGGTTAGAGGGAGAATAATTGTCTTACAGCTAAATTTTGAAGGAAAATAGAGATTTCCTGATACAGGTTTTCATGGGGCTTCTTTCTATATCTGTACGTACAAATTGGTTTCATTTCAAAGATAAACCCAGACCTGAAAACTGCCTGCGGGAAACTGGAATGAAAAACACTTGGTCGACTTTATGAGGATGATTTGAATATGGATTTATTCCTAAATACATACAATGCCACTTTAGAGGGTTCTATCTCAGCTGGTGAGATTTATGCTAAATATGCATTTTATTCCAGTCATTGTTACTGCTTTAAAATGTTGTTTTTATCATTTAAGAAAGCATTTAGTTAATTGGAAAATATTCAAAATTATGATGTAAAAAGCATTAATAATTTTGGGCTTAAACATTAAAACTGTTGGATTTTTACTGCTTTGCATTCCAACCCCCATTTGTTTGGTTTGGTTACAAATGACCAAAATTTCTTCAAGGCAAGAGCAAACCACACCAATGTCCAACCTCTTTAATTATTTTTATTCATTTATTAAATCTAACTCCACCAGCTTATAATCACAAATGAACTGCATGTTGACCTGGAATACGATATCCTACCTTATGATCTTACAGGCGCCTCAATTCAACAGACTATCATCATAATCCAGTTCTAACTTTATTGGATTGACCTGTAACTGAACTGGATAACTGATAAAAAATAGATAATAGCAAAAAAGTCCACTGTTTCAGTTGGTTGGTAGCTGTCATTGAATGAAAGTAAAGTTATTTTGCATTTTCAACTCATTTTTCTCATTAGCTTCACTAATGAGCAGTTTCCTTGAGGATATAGTGCCTCTGATTCATACTAAACAGCAAATCTTTCATTTTATGTTAGAGTGCAACTGGTTTAATTTTAAGTTTCAAATTTAACATCAGATTTAAAAGTAATATTTTATTCTACTGCTTTTCTTCAGTCAGATTTAAATGTGCAGGATGTAGATCTGATGGACAGGCAGTCCAACCAAAAGGTATCACCCTTACAATGTCAGCTCTCATGTATGTATAATGATTTGTCTCACCTTAAATACTTGATTATCGTTAAGTTTTTAAATAAATTAGGTCCTACTGAACTTATGATTGTTTAACTGAAAAAAGGGAACAAAGGGAATAATTATTTGTTCGTTTTGGGTAAAGGAATGGAATTAACAAATTTTTAATTCTCTCAACTCCTTGTCTAAATCTCAGTTATAACAACATTTTCATTGTTATAACATTTTTGAATACTATTATATAATAATTTTTAACATCGTTAATAAACTACTTTATGGGAAAATATTTCAGTAGTTCTTTTTTCATTCAGAAGATCTGAGGAAGCCCTTTGTTAAAAGAGGTAAAGCCTTTAAAAATAATAAAGAAAGTTCAAAAAAATAATAAAGAAAGGTTTCTACTAAAATAACTACAATAACAGTTACCTCTCTATCTATAGCAGCTAAAAGATTGGATATGACTTCTTATTTTGTAAAGCTATTCACTGCATCGAACCTGAGTCACAAAGTTCACTGAATACTTTGTGACTCCAGCAGTTTGGGTATTTCTCTCTTCCACCTCCTCTTTCCCTAAATGATTATTTGTCTAACCTTGGATTTGTTTACAATTTACCAGACAGTTTTTGACCCTGTTTGCTCAGAACTGAAAGTTCCTAACCCACTGTAATAGTAGAGATTTAGAAAATGCCGGCAAAGTCATGACCCATTAACATGCCCTTGTTTTGGTTCTTGCATTTGTTTTTTTATAGCAGGAGTCAAAATACCAGAGGAAACAGAAATGGCTGGCCGTATTTTCACAGACGTTTTTCCTTTTTTTTAGGAAAATAATTAAAATGATTATGCATGTCTCAGAGCCTATCCGAGGCTAACTGCTTAGTTGAATAAAAACAATTTTTAAATGTATATGTGTGACTATACTGAAATCAAATCCCACTTATATAACTTTGAAGGAAATTAATTCAATAAAAATGTAAAGGAGGAAGCGTTTCATTTTCTAGTATTTCTTCTACATAAAGTGACTTACAGAAAAAAGCTGCATCACAGGAGGTTTTAATTATAAGTAGCCACCTTGTTCTGTATCTGACTCGTGTGCAGCCTTCAAAGTGAAAGCACTAATCATCTCACTTTGATGTGTCAGACGTCCCTACTTAATCTTAATCAACATAAAAGCTGCCTGTCATTAATCGTCCTTTCTTCACTCAGTCGGATCAATGTTTCCTTTTTGCAGAGCAAAAATAGTAATTAATCCTAAGTCCAACGGAGCCTTCAGGCATGACTATTCGACAAAGACTCAGATCAATGCTTCAGCCTTTTCTTCGTTCCACAAAATGAGAAGCATTATTTTTCTTGTATAGTGCTTTACATTTAATCAGATGGAATCAATTATTCTTACAGCGGCCAAATAATTGATGCTTTCTCAAAACCCAGCAATGCAAAATCTCAAGGATTAGTTTCAAAATTTCTGCCTTGAAGCTTTGTTGGATTGATGTTCTTATTTTGCTTATTAGGACTGTTTAAGAAATAAATGTCGTCTTTTCACTTAATTTCACATCCACTGACAAGCCACTATTGACATTTTGAAATAGCGATAAATAGCAAAATTTGTTACTGATTAAACGTATTTTGGAGAAGGTAAACTCTGCACCTGGAGCTCAGTGGAGACGGACATGGCAAAAGCAGCCTGGGCTCAAAAGATACGGAGAGGACTGAAGGAGTGAAGGGGCAACTACCTATTTATCAGGAGTAAGGTGCATGAAATTGGCTCTTAACCCCACAGTTAGAGGGTTTAATTAGAAATCATGCTTTTGCAACAGGAAGGGGGAGGGGTTGGTGTGAATTGTCCAAACAGTGTGATGAATGACTTGTAGGACAGAAGGCTTTGGAGGAATGGGAGGAAATGGCTTGGTGAGAGAGAAATGTAGGCGAAAGCTCAGTTCGCCAGTGGAGGTGAGACAACATGTTAAAGCAAACAGGAGATTGCAGCAGAAGTGCAAACCCACACCTTAAGAGCTGTAAGAGCTGTTATCAACATAGAGGTGAAGTAGAGTGGTAGACAGGTCTTGGATCATTAGAGCAGAGAAGACGATAGCAGACGGAGCACAGAAGGAGCACATATGTAGGATCAGAAATCATCAAACAATAACCTATTTTGTTATACGCTGAAATCATGCATGTAGATTTAGTACAGCTGGAAATAGAAGATAAGAAATCAGTTTAAATTATGATTGGAAAGACTAATATATGTGCTCCAAAAATATGCAATGCACCTAAAAATGTTGGTGCCAAGTCCTTTTTTTTTTCAGCTTTTAACTGAGTTGCATCAGCGGTACGGACTGAACTGAATATATGTAAAAAAGAAAGTTAATGCCGCCTGTTGGTGTGTTTATTTAGATTTATTTGGTGATTTTTCTTTTACTTACTTCTTCAGCATTTAAGTCAGCCTTGATGTTTTCAAAGTTCTCTAACCTGTGAACTTGTGATGACAGCTTTCTGTCTGTTTGACATGTTTACAGATTTAATTGCTAGGGCTTAACTTTTCACATCTGCTACAGTCTTATTTCTTAGGTTTCAGTGTTATCAACTTAAATTATTGTGTATTTGTTAAGTGAAAGAATATGATGCATGTTTTTTTAAGAATACTTGCAAATAAAGAACAGTTTTTAACCACTGGACGACTGCTGTCAGTCGTGGTAACAGGCAATGAGTCTGAAACATTATTGTGGGATGATTTTGACAGTTTCTTCTCTATTGAATTATTTCAGATCAACCGAATTTAGGGTTTTTTGTGCAAGAATGGCATATATAAGATAATGTCACACAATCTTAGGTTCAAGACAATTTGACCAGGCCAAGACAAAAATCTTCTCGTATTTTTTTAAAGCGATCAAGCGTCAATCTGACACCATACTACAACCGCATGAATGTTTACAAATGTCTGTTCTTATAATTACCATATTTTCCGGACTATAGAGCGAATCTTACTATAAGCCATGTCCGCTAAATAAATAAAAAAAAAAAATAGAAATGTACATAGATAAGCCGCATGATATCTACTGAACTGTCTCCCACCAAACCTGTAGGGGGAGCTCTACATATAGTAGTGGAGTAGGGACGAAGAATGCTAACTCTCATTAGCTTGTTGGCTCGCTGCAGCAAGAGCTTGTACTAAAAGATAGGCCTTTGTCAGCTCTTTATTTCAGCTGTGCAGGAGTTGAGCCTATTCTCTTCATGGATCTAGCAGCTTTAATGCGGCAAATAAATGGCTAAATTTTTTCTCCGTAGTGCCTGCTGCTAGCATGTTCTTGTGTTATAGTACATGAAAATTAGCCCCTTATTCTTTCATTTCTAACTTTCACTTCCCCCTCTGGCAGTTAGAACAAAATCAACAGTTTTGTTATCAAATTAACACACAACTTTCAAAATGGTTATCCTTCTTGCCAGTCCAAAGTCTGTATTTTGTTTTCGTCTACAAATATCTTTGAGATCAACAAGATTTTGGGATCAAATCTGAGCCAAGGTTAATATTTCGTTTGTTCTTCTCTGTGTTCTTCTGTGTTTTTTTGCTTTGCCCATAGATGCAATTTTGGCCCAGAGTAATTTTGAACATTCAGCCACTGCACGAAAGGTTCATCTGTGTTTGTTATGTTTCATTGCTTGTGGATAATAATTTAATTGATTAATTAATCTGAATTTAATTTTCTGAGACCCAAAACCATAAAATTCCTTTTTAGTTGTAAAGGATTTTGTATTCCCCCGTGTTCTTACATTTCTTTAGATTGGGACGGAATGTGTTGTTTTGTTTCTCCTTTATTCTTAATGTTATCACAAAGGTTGCAGTCAGTTTTTTTCCTGTACTTTTGCAGGGTTCCTTGGTTATCTGTTTGCTTTTTTTTTGCCCTGCATCTACAGATCTCCTAGTCCTAGTAATACTTGCTTTTTCAAAGGATATGTTCCTCTTAAAGTTGATGCTTTTTCACTGTGTTTTTATGACTTGCAAATAGAGGCACCAGGTGAAAAGAGGGTTTGCAGCTGGAGTGGTGGTAGAGAGAGGATTCTCTCGGTACACATCTTTTCTTGGTTTATAATCTTCTCCTTTAATAAATACTTTTGAATCCCTTCTAAAGTGTAAAGCATAAGTGTTATTGGTTCTTAAAATAACTTCCAAAGCATCCCAACCTTTTATTTCTTTTTTATCACTCTAAAAATGTTACTCTTAAATCAGTTTAAAGACCAGTTTTATGCATGATTGTAGATTTCAGAAGAAACAAGTTAATTTCTGCTCACATCATGGGAGAAGAAGTTGAGGAGGTTTAGGGGTATAAATGCTACGGTGTTCACCTGGGTAAACTACACTGTAGACACAACTTTAAAGCCATCTACAAGAAGGGACAGAGCAGACTGTACTTCCTTAGGAAAAATGGTCCTTTGGCGTTGGCAACAAGATGTTACTGTACATATCTTCTGTAAGTCTGTTATGAAGAGTTTGATTTCTTTCTCCATCATCTCCTGGGTTAACAGCATTAGAGAAAATTACTTAAAAAGCTGAATAAGCTAATAAAGAAGGTCAGCTCTGTGCTAGGAAGTCCTCTAAAACCTTTGGATACTATTTCACAAAGAAGAATTCTTCATGAGGTGAAGAAGATGATGGACATAATCAAGCATCCTCTGCAGAAGATTTTTAAACATCAACAAAGTTTCCTCAGTCAGAGGCATCTCCAGATCTGCTGCAAGACAGACAAATACTGTTAGGTCTGTATGGGTTTTTTCAGTGGTGGAGCACTCAGGCTGATTGGAACCAGCTCAAGCGGATCAGCACCAATAGACACACCCTTCAAGAGGGAGTCGCTCACCAGAGACAGACGATAGATGGTTTTTGCGCCTCGTGTCATAAAGCTGATGACCTCTCCAAATTCCACTTACCTGAACCTCTCATTGCTTACCTGTTCTTTGTCTTCCTTCACAGTTCTTAACCTCTGCAATGTCTCAGACTCCAAGGTTCCTCAGTTCATCCTCTAGTGTCAGCCTCTATAGGGTTCAGCTCCGTCTCCCTCTGGCAGAATCTCTGGCTCCCCATGGCTGAACAGGCTAGATCAGATCCAGGCTTTAGCAAAAACTGTCCAAAGCCCGTTCCATCCTCCACCGCAAACCTCCACCACTTTCCAACATCGGATTCCTCCTGCAGAACCTCCGCAGTTCCCCTCCTGGAATTCATCTGTCTCTTGGAACCAGTAAGCCATTACAACCTGCAACACAAAAGGATAAACAAACTCATAAACCCTCACACAGGTAACCATAATCTCCTTCCCTCCAAGGATTCCCTCCAGGCAACCGGCCAATCCAATTAAACTTTTCCATCCAATAAATCTCTTAAATATTTTTTCATCTCTGTGTCCATAATTGCGCTTTGCTTAAGAGTCAATCCAGAATCATGTCAGATACAGAAGATCCATCTTGTCTACAGCTACACCTACAGTACAACACCTATATTAAAAAAAAAATGAGTTACTGCAAAATTGAAGTTCCCTTTTTAATAAAGCATTTTTAAATTGGATTGAATGTTGATCATTTCAGGTGCCTCTTTGCCTGTTGCATTACAGGTAACTTTCTTTAGCAAACTTTTTTCCTAATCCCTGCTGAAAACAGTGACCCAAGCCTTCACCACAGCTGCAATGATTTGTTTTGCGCACCAAAAGCATAAAATCTGCAGGCCATGTCTGTGCAGAAATCTTGATTAAAACTTGTAATGAGACTTAGGAGAGGTTTACAGGATTATTAAAAATGCACAGTCTGCTGAGTCTCCATAAACAAGGAAATTAAAGCAATGAAAGGAATAAACTGCACACTTCGTTTGGCATCTCAGTAATTCTCCTCCAACCTTGTCCTCTCTTGGCTTATTCCCACATTTAAAAGGCAATTTCTACTATATTATTTGCAAGAGGACACATCCTTGACTAAATGCCAAAGAATAATTTTAATGTCTAACATAAATCTGAGCATTCAGGTGACAACTGTGAAGCGGCAATATCTCAGAGGAAAGCAAGTGATTTTGATATAAATATCCGACTCCCTAGACCTCACCGCTTTCTAATTATATTAAGATTAATTGCCTGGGGTCTGAGGGACTCTAGTTACTGGTGTTAGAGTATCAATGCACAGCAAACCTTGTTAGATGAGCTGTGGTCTTGAAGTGTCGGTTAATTAGTCATGTGGTTATGTGTGATAAAAGGGGAGCAGAATGTAAACAGGCCGCAGCAGAGCAGGGATGCTAAGGTCACCTGCTTGTGAATCACTGGCAGCCTCCGCTTGTATCACACAGGGCCACATGCTGCTCCTCTGTCTCAGAGATGGCTGACAGAGAAACTTTTCAAATACACAGTGAGGACCCACTGCATCCGCTAATCTCCTACCTGTCCAATTGATTTAGCTAGAAGAGTATTTTCCCCATCACTTCCTTCAGTATGTATCTGCACACCCTAAAGATCTAATGTCTGTCGTAAAATTAAGCAGCGGCAAAGCACATGGAGATATTTAAGGAGGCTTCCATGCTGATTTCACGCCCCGTATCTGTCCTTTCATTTTTCACCTTTTTCCACGCTCTGTGGTCTCCTCCTCTATCCCTGAACGGCATGAGAAGCTCTTACTATCAATCAGCTCTAAGCCCCTGTGGATTGAGACAGTGTCACGCTGGTCTCTGCAAGTTGCCAGATAGGACCTGCACGTCCTCAGCTTACCCCTATACTTCCAGTTTGACACTCTTGATATTTTACGAGCCATGAAGAAACTGAAAAAATATACTGAAGTTTAGAGTGGGCACACAAGAGCCTAACTTCAGGCTTTTGAACTGTGTATTCTGTCAGGGCTTGACTTGAAAATGAATGTTTCTGTCAATCAGTATTGCAGTTCTTCATGGAGAGAATATCTTTTAGGCAGGCAAGCAAGAACATTCTTTATCAAAGTATGGGATCTGGTTCACAAATATGTTGTCATGTCTCAACAATATATGATTGGGAGGGGGGTTTATATCTTAGTTGATAAATGTAATAAAGCTCTCAGTGTGCAAGTTAAGAAATAACATTATATTACATATAAATTAACAGTCTACATGTGCTGACCTACTTCTATAGGTATCATTTAAAAACATTTGCATAAATATATTTAATGTTGGAAATTACTGCATCTTTTAAAAATAACAATGAGCAAAATACAAAGATGACTGAGGTACATGTGATAAATCTGTCCTAAGCCCATTGGACCTCATAACCTGAAACGATGTTCTGTTTTAGACAGATTAAATGGCAAATCATATCTGAAAATGCTAATGTCACATAGTATGTAAGATATATAAGATAATTTAGTTTGCTCATTAAATTGAACACTTCTGAAAACATCTCTGACATCTGCAGCAATTAGCCACAAAGGCTGGACCACATATGCTTATTGAGGCACATGCCCTGCATTGGCACGACTCTCTTCTAACTATGTTAGGGTGTAGCTATTCAGAAGAAATAGTCTTAGATGCTTCAGCTATCTTCTTTGCACATCACATTTTTATGACCTTGTGTATAATCTGATTTGTTTTTTATTATTATCTCTTTCAACCTGCTAGTTTGAGAGAAAGTCCCTATAGCAGTTTCATGCTGCTTATCAAGAGGATGCACACATTTCAGAACAATTTGATTCAGAATACTGCACACACTGAAGCATGCCATTCAGCATTCTAATGGGGGTCTATGTTTACATGATTAGAAAAATCATGTACACATTACAACAACCTACAATTCTTGTTAGTCTTTAGTGCAAACCACTGAATCAATTATATCAAAGTCATCATCCTAAAGTTATTTTCTATATTAAAAAATTACTCCTTTCTACAAATTGTGCTGTATGCAGTTTGCAGTAAACAAGAATGGGCTTTCCATTTCACAAGTCTGCCAGCTATATGTTCCATTTGCTGCATTTGAACCAGCACAGCTAAACCTCAGTGTACTCATAGTGCTGATGTAATAAGCTCATACCATCAAGCTAGGGACACACTGCATGGTCTTTTGCCTAATATACGCCGTGATGTTCAATTGAGAAGGTCTAGATTAATCTACATTTGTGGTCAGTTTGCACGGCACATAGCAGTCTGTTCCCATTAAAGGAGTTGAAGACTGGAGTCTGAAAGTGTGTGAGGGGAACCGATCCGACTTATATGTGTCAGGAAACCCAGAATGTAGGACCCAGTATTCACACAGTATGCACTTGGGATAAGCGTGTAAGAAAATGGATGGATGGATGGATGGATGGATGGATGGATGGATGGATGGATGGATGTTCCTTTCTAACCGGACTTTTCCTTTAATGGTCCTCCCAAAACCATACCATACCATACCATTTCAATTTTATTTATAAAGCACTATGAACAATGATAGTACAAAATGCTGTACAGTTGAAGGGGAAATAAAAATAATAAAAAAAACACATAAACCCAATTAAATTCATTTTAAATCAAAGTAAAAAAACAGCACGTCTGATGGTGCCAAAAGTCAAGAAGAAGAGATTAATTTAAAGAAGAGATTTGAAAGCCAACTGGAAAGTGGTATCTCTGATGTCCAATGGCAGGTCGTTTCCCATTTTAGGAGCAGCGACAGACAAGGCACAATCCCCCTAAAGCTTCTGGTTAGTTTTTGGAATGCTTGGGAACAGCTTGTCTACTGACCTGAGAAAACAGAAAAAGCTATAATGGTGCATCAGCTCGTAGAGGTAGAACAGGACGAGAACAATATTTTAAAAACAAATAAAATGACTTTAAAATGAATGCTAAAAGCCAAAATACACAAAATCACAATCTAAAATACGATAGGAAAACATATATTCTATTCACTGCTGATTTTAAGGTTTTACCTTTTTGGAATTTAATTCTATAAGTCTTCAACTTTTATTTTAGCCACACTGTAGTAATGGCAGACCACAGGCCCCTTGTTGAGTGGCACCTCACTCCTACAGGCTGAGGTCTGCCCTGGCAAGCCTAAGTCTCTGTAATCACCCCCATAATCTATTGGACCATTAATTGGTTGAAGAGAGCCTTGCATTTCCATTGGCTGACATATCATATAAAAAGCCCATCAACCTTTAGTATGGCCACTGTGCCTCTCATATACACCTCAAGTCAAAAGGCAGGTTCTGTGGACCTGGGATGTAGGCCACCCTAAGGCTGGCACAATGAGGCTCCCAGACAGGGACTGAAGTGACTTGAGGCACTGAGTCATGACACAAATCCCACTTCACATTGTGCAGGGTCTGGATGCAGACCATTCAGTCACATTTGAAACGGCCACATTGAGAGCAGTCCTATGGATAAAACATGGCAGCAGTGAGCACACCTATAATGCCCAGATACATAACAAAAGGAGGAGTCCTGCCAGGAGAGCACAGGTTTTGCCTCCACAGCTACATCTAGAGATGAATACCAGATGAACACATAGGAAATAAGTTTTATATGCTCACAACCCCCTTGGTGGTCAGCAAACAAAAACATATGATCTTCAGGTATACTGTATATTCAAGACCCTGAGGTCCAGAACTGGACAAATAGGTCAGTCTCTCTTGGACAAAGCATACCTGGAATAAAAGCCCCCTGGTTCCTGAAGGGGTTAAGGGACACAGTTTTACCCTGGACCTCTGCAAAGTTCCAGGTGAAGTTGTGGATGACAGTTAAGGGCCAACATTGGAATGTTTGATGTTACCAATGGGAAAAGATGGAGAATGCACATAAATACAGTGCCCTGAAGCAGTCAAGTTGTGTTAAGATAGAAGACCTCACTACCAGCTCAAGGGCATGACAGGCTTCATGGCTTCTCAAAGAACTTGGGGAATGCTGACCAGATTGCGCATATCTAAAGAAGCTGGGGGATTGGATCTCCACATGATCACCCTGTTTCCTACGCAATCATGGGCCTGGTCCTGGATTGTTAGACAAAGAGAGAGGAGCAGATTGAAGGGACTACCTCCATGGCAGAGCACCAGTTGCTCAATAGCCAAGAGCCTGACAGTCACTCCTGATAGGTTTAGGAAGCTGTTACAGCATTTGGGAGCCAAAGAGATCCCCTGGAGTCATATGGAAAGATTTTAGAGTCCATCTAATTCAGGGGCAACTGCGGAAGCCAAATCTGACACTGAGCCTAAATGAGCGTTGTCATTGTGTGACTAAGCTCTCTCATTATCAGATTGAATGCATAAAGAGACTCATCAACCAGGCCCTGTGTTGGTGGGTCCAGATGATGACAGGCCCAGCATCAAATGAGAGAGTTCCCAATCTGGTCCTTCCTAGACCCTGAGTCGTAGGCCCTGAGGCAGAGCAGGTCTTCTGAAACAAAATTCTATAGCCAAGGACATTGGGCATTAGGCTGCAGAGCCTCACCAGGAGGAACAATGAGAGAGACAATTAGAGGCTCCCCCGCAGGTATCAGCCTAAACTCAAACCAAAAGATTCTTACATAGCAGATCGGGCCCTTTCATCAGTCATTGGGCAGGAAAGAAATGCTCTAGCATTTGTCAGAATCCGCCTTTGCTAATTTACTTCCTGTTGTGCAAAATTCACAAATGTACTTCTCTGATCGAGCAGCATCCAGATGTTAGCGAAAAACTCTAAACGGGGCAGGCTGGACTAATGGAAAGTCAACCTGCAGGCTGCAAGGGAAAACCATTACAAGGCTACCAGTAGCAAGCAGAAAGTAGTAAAGAAGCAGTCACATCAACTACTCAGCAAAACTGTTCGTGACAAAATAAAAAAGGACTGAGCTCCCTGTCAAACATTAAAATATAGACTCATGTTTATCATTGGCAAGCCATATGTGACCTGTTGTGTTATTTTTCAACCTGTGCATGCACAGGGATAATCATTCAATGCTTGAAACACCCCCTCTGGTGGTCAGTGGGTGGGGATCGAACAGAGCTGATACTAGAAAGGTATGGAAAAAAGAAACTAGTCAAAGCAAATTTAAATACTTACCTCCAGATGTTTATTTGTTGTTATTTTTGTTTCTTTTTTTTTAGCAGCTTAAAAAAGGCTTAGTAAATCAACATATAACATAAAACGCCTAAGGTCCTCCAGTATCTTCCTCACTTTATCCCCTTCTTCAGTCTTGAACTCCAGATAAATTATGTATCTTTTGTATTTCTAACATTTTAACAATCTATTTAACCATCCACTAGTCATTTTTCCCTTTTGGACTTGATCTTATTCTATCATCTTATAATATTAAAGGTCTCTTTTGGTTTATTTCCTCTACACAACGTTTTACTTTGAGATCTTTTTTTTGCATGGAACATTAAAAACATTACAGTTTTTTTGTTCTAGCAAGATAATCTGAGTCACCAGAATGTCATACCTTCTACTGTATTTGTGTAGTTTTAAGTTGGAGAACAATCATAGGATTTCTTAGCAATAAAACAGAAGCTGAAAGGATTTTAAGACTACAAAAGAAGCAACTTATGTGTCCAATGTTTTCACATATAAACAGTGAAACAGAATAATCCTCTTGCTTGTTTATAAAAACTGACTTATTTTGAATCTCAAGAATGTTGTGTTCTGGTATTTATCAGGAAATTTTTGAATTTAATTTTATATGGAAATGTGTTATCTTCTCCCAAAATGTAAGGTTACTTTAAGGAAAATATCTGCATATTCTTTGGGATATTCCTGCATTATTTCTGCAGGAATACACAACCTTAAATAAAATTGAATTAAATATTGTGAGAGAAAATCGGAGTGATTGTACACATTACTTATGTCAAAAAGATTATTGTACTGTTTAACATCTTTTTTATATGGAACAATTCTTATCTTATATCTTCCTCACTGCAAAAATGAAACTTTTGCTCCAGTTCCTCCAAAACTACTGTGGCTTTCTTTAGTTTTGGTGGCTATTTAGCTAAACATAATAAACAACAATTAGATATAACTTTATTTTTTTTATTAAATACAAACAGAGCTCATCATCCATTAGGTAAATTACAGTTTAAATACATTTCTTGGGTTTGTGAATTAAAGGATGCAATGTTTAATCATTTAAGTTAATGAGTACAGCTTTACATGTACATGTACATTTAAGGTTTACTTGCAAGGCATTTTATAGGGTCATAAAATAGAAACTCATTGTTAATTAACTGCATTCAAATTGAGACTCATTTTTAATTCAATGCAAAATAATTTTTAGCAGATTGACCATTGACTTTGTGAAAATTCATGTATTCTGGTAGCAATGTAAGTAGGTAGTAAACGCATAGAGGTATACACAAGACTATAAAATATAAAACAAAGATAAAAAAAAAAGGGGGGAGAAAAATCCACTCTATAGCAAAAGAAAACAATTGAAAAAACCTCATGCAGTCATGGATAAGAGAGCATAGTGATTTTACATTAAAAATATTCTAGATAAAAAGTGAATCAGCAGCATTTACAGATAAAATGTGAAAACTGGAAATAACACTATGGATGTAGAAAACACAGAGCGGATAGAAATATTGCAGCAGCCAACATGCTTGTAAGCACATATTGTGCAAAGATTTTAAAAGTCTTGTTTCATAAAAAAGAAGATATAGTTCCACCAAGCTTTTCTCTCCAGATTTCAAATGTTAATTTTTATGAGTATCTATTGTGCTTTTAACATCATTTTTTCCTACATATGTTAATGTTATTTTACTGTACAGTGCTGTGACTGATTAATGCCTATTTATTACCTTACCTAAAGCAGCTGCAGAAATTATCAACAGTAATGCTGGTTTGTGTCCTTTTGGTTGTAACAGCTTCACGGGTCGGGTAGAAAACATTGTCAAACAGCGATCTTATTTTTAAAAATAGACCTTTTGGCTTGCACTACTTGCACTGTGTCTAGGGGTTATCCTTTCTGAGGGAAATTAAATGAAGTTTGTCAGGGTTCTGCTCTCTGCTTGAGTTTCCCCATATATATATATATATATATATATATATATATATATATATATATATATATATATATATATATATATATATATATATATATATATATATCCCCATATATACTTCCTGATGTTTGAAGTTTTTGGCTCTTGTATTTTGTATTTGGATTTTTGCCCCATTAAATCTGAAAGACTCACCTCTACTGATGGTGAGATGAAGCCTCATGAGGCATTAAACCGTTTGGCCAAATTGCCTCAGCGATCCCCACAGCGCATGAGGCTTTATGTAAAAATGTCACCACCGACTGGTGGAGTGCATAACTAATATAATCTGGGATTTCTTTTGCATTTGTTTTTCCAGGGTCTTTTCCCATTTAAGTTCCTTTGAAATTGTTGAGATTGGTTTTTAGTTTTTTTTTTGTGTGTGTAAAATGTCTTATAATAGAACAATCTTTAAAGGTGCACTGTTTTTCTGCCATTTTAATGAAACAAGCTCTAGCAGACAGTGAATTGACTGTAGAAATTGGGCAATGATAAGAAAAATTGAAAGGTGCTAGTCATTTGTATTCAAACATAATAAATTTTCCACAGTTTTTGGTTTTAATGGGGTTGGAAGCTATGTGTTCAACCAATCTTTTGGCTAAACCAATCAATCTAATTAGGCAGTGTTTTTACCCAATCTATATTTGTACTAGGGCAAACCAATGTAAATTAGTTAAAACACCTAAGTATTATCGAAATTTCCAAGTCTTATTTGTGTCTCTAACCACCGACCTCAGGAGTGGAAGTCAGTATCCTACAGCTAACACCACTGACAATATTAATTGCATTACAGCGTGTGTGTAATGTGGCAGTGTTTTTACTCAACCTATATTTGTACTACGGCAAACATTGGGCACTACAAGGCAATGCTACTTAAAACTAAAGTTACAACTGTGTCCAGTGGCTTTCTCAGATTTTGATCCTTACATTGTTAAATCTAACCAAAACTGTTTTAACCAGCTAGATTGGTTGGAAAAACAAACAATTTATTCTTAGAATATATCCAAATCTATCCAACTGACAGCAACTCTCATACAAACTCCAACAACTTGACTGAGTAGTGAGGATGTTTAAATGCCTGTCGAAGTTCTAGCATGGGCTAAACCACTTCCAGAAGCGGTCACGTGGTATCACGGCAGAGAGACTTCGGACGTCATCAATTTTGGCCCCACCCCTACATGAATCACGCCTCGACATGCGCTTTAGGAAAACGCCCCCTCCACTACTCAACACACACCTTGAAGCATCGGCGCATCTCATAACATCACTACTGACCTCTGCCACCTGATCCCTGGATTTGGGGCCTCAAAAACCTCCCCTCAACTGGGAAAAATTTGGCGTGTGTGGTGGGATGTGCCTGCCATCTGATTGGATAATACAACCAAAACTGTTCCATCATAAATTTTGCGTGGTGTCATGCGTGGAGAAATGACCCAACAATTTTAAATTCTGGCTGTGTGAACTAGTCTTAAGGGGAAAGCAACAAACAATATTCTATGGATTCTGCTATTGCTAAGACAGTAAATTCTAGTAGATCTGCAGAAATTTCTAAGTTCTTAGGTTTGAATCAGCTCTTGATCTTTTATCGTGAAAGCAGGCATTAAAAGTCAGTGGAAAAAAACATTAAATCTCCTGCATTCACAGTACCACCATGGAAGGCTCTCTTCAGTATCTTTTATTAATTGAACTTTATTGACACATTGGAGAAATTTACCTCTGCATTTAACCCATCCCTTTGGGATTGTGGGGGTGCCCAGAGAGCAGTGTGGGGTTAAGGGACTTGCCCAGAGAGGCAGTTTGTGGGAGTCGGGCTCAAACTCAGAACCTCAGGATTCTAATGACTAGGCCAATACTCCCCAACAACTTGGGAAATTAAAAATTATTCTGGATTTGAAGCTTTTGATTTGTTGCTTGCTCATACTGAACTTTTAAGTGATACAGTAGTAACCAATTGGGAATCTTTTAAACCGTTTAACAGACTGTGATAGGCAACTGCCTAAATCAAAATCTGTTTCACAGTATTTGCTAACTGTAATATTCTTGTTTAGTTGATATCCAGCTGTTTATGCTCTTCATAATATCACTACAAAATCTACTGTCAAGGCCAAACCTCAGTTTATATCCATATTTGAGATTACTAAGGTAATACAGAGCAAGACAAGTCATGAGCAAAAGCTCTCTTGTTTACACGTGTTTTAAATTGCTTTCCAGGTATATGGCTTCAGGTTTTAAGATTTCTAACATTAAGGTTATTTTCAAAAATGTCTATCCCTGCATATTTATGTAAAGCGTTGGTCAAAATTAAGTCAAGAAGAGGTGATTTTAGAGGAAAATTATTATTAGGTCGGGAGGTATAATTAATTAAAAATATTTAATGATAATGATATTAAAAACAATCACAAAGAGATTGTAAGCTATCTGAAGATGTAGTCAACTCATCTAGATTTAAGTCCCTAAAAATACAAATTCATTATTATTTAGGCCAGGTAGATATTTATTCATAGAAGGAAGTGCATCACAGAAGGTGGTCAATAACAGCCTATGTCTGTGATATACTGACCCTTGGCGTATTCTAGTTTTAGTGCATACAATTATAACTGTTTTGGAATTGGTACATAAAAGCAAGAGTGATATGACAATTACTTTTTACTTAGATGTCAAAACCACCACCTTTCCTACGGGAGTCACAACAAAAAACCTTAACCTCTTACACCCTCAGGGGGTATAAATAAATTTCTGCCTGACAAAAACACACAAAGGTAAATCACTTATAGCCTCACAGCTATTAGATTTAAGAAGAAACTTTTGGTACCTCTGTAAAGGTAAGATGTCATAGAATGGTTTTCTGGTGTCAGCACCATTGTAGCTTTGACTCTGCCTGAAATATTAGGGACAAAATACAAAATATTTTGCATTTTTTGAACCTCGCCAAAATTTTCTTTGAAATAAACATTGCAAAACACTACCAAAATATTATTTATAGCACAAAAAAGTAGTACAGACTTTTAAATCTAAATGTTGTGTGAAAATATACCAAATTTGGACTCAATCAGATTAATCATATTTATTTTAGAATGGTATTAGTGAGAAATTTCTTAGGCGGAGAGGCCATTTTGGCACATTTATCCAAAAATGTCACCAAACTGTGCCAAATGTGTTTTTTACATCAATACTGGGGGTTTGTTAAAATTACATGTCACTTAGCAGCTGGACCCACCGGTGGGTCAGTAGGGTTCTAGGGGTTAAACTGCTGAGGGATTTTCTTATCTGTAAGGGATTTATTTAACAAGGTTTAAGTCAAAACTGGTATATCAGTATTAGTAGCTTTGATCCAGATTTTAAGCAAGTACATCTGAGTCTTAATCTACCGTCTTTGTTATAGAATACAGGCACAGAGAAAGTATTATGATTTGTTTTGCTTAATCCCTTACCTAGTCATTTAAATGTTCACAGGTGACAATAATTTCTGTGTAGCATTTTGTAAAAGTCTTATACCTAAGAGAATTACTGGGTTTTCTGGTTGGTGAGATTTTGTCAGATCCTTAAAACTGTCACTGGAGCAGTGGACTACTGCCATGATTGTTTATGGAGAGGATGTGGAAGGTAGGGGCTTGGGAGCAATGGAGTAGGCTATAGTCGGGACAGAAGACAACAAATAGTTTCCTGAAGAAGAGGAAAATTAAAACAACAAACAGGGACCAAATAAGACAAGTCAGATAACACAAAATGTAGATTAAATTACTAGCTGTATCACACCGACCAGAAATAGTGTTGTACATTGGGAAAGCTGAGCAGAAACAGTACTCCCAGGGCTGTCAGTGTCTGGCACAGTGGTAGTGGCATACTGGCTGTTTGGGGCAGCAGACAGTTCTGCTGGAGATTTTCCAGAGGATAACTCGTGATCCAGTGATGGGTGAAATGGCAGAAGTTCCATCCACTTTCATGTCAATACAAAACAACAACAGCGGCGGCTGGCCGATAGAGGGCGCCACCCACCTAATGACCCTGATTAAGACATTTTTTTTTTTTTATATATATATATATACAATTTAATATTATATTATAATTTAAAATATTCTGAAATATAATGTGCTAGATAAATATTTAATCTTTAATATTTAATCTTTAATGACGAGTAAAGCGTCATTTCATTTTTTTTGTCCGATTGGCGACGTATTTCCATCCTAGGACGCAAGAATGTTTACCTATTGACTCTCATTAAAAGTTGTACATGCGCAGTAGCTCCTCTGCAATACAAACATATAGGACAGCCCAGTGCGCAGGTAAGCAGTGATCCGAGATGACAGGAAGTGTATTTGCTCACCACCACAGCGCAGACTTTTTGCTGGTGATTGACAGGTCGAGTCGAGGGAGTTGGAGACGCATTGGAGATAGAGAGAAGTGATGCAACAAACGTCCTTTTCCAGGACCTGGTTTATCTAGAAGGCTTGGCTAACTGCATGCAGCGAGGCTAACGCTGTATTCTGCTTTTTCAAATGTCAGGATCTGACCCAGCATCGATAAAGATGGGTGGGACTGATTTAAATCAATTTTTAGAAAAGGCAAAGAAGCATGAACAATCTGGAGTTCACATAGAAAATAATATAATAATAGTGTACTTTGTCTAGATGTCTTTTAAACACATTCTCAGAAAATATATATTTTTTATACATTTAAAGAAATATATATGTAGCTGACTTATAGCTTCTCTATTATTAAACTGGTACATATTTTTTTTAGATTTGTGACACCATATTGGACCATGTAAAACACAGATTTGTCACAAAGCCTAAGAGGGACAAGATTATGTACAAAAAGTAAACATGTACATGAAATTATTTTCTGTTTTGTAAAGTGTTTTTATAATGTTTTTTGTTGCTGGCATTCATATAAGTATACTGGTGAGATAACTTAGTATACGTTTGATTGGTTTTTGGTATACGTCTATTTTGAATTTATAGCCCCCCTGGAGAAAACTGTGTAACAAATATACATATCTAAACCAAAACTTGGTATATATATCAATGTGTGTAAGTGTGTTTATAAAGAGGTGTTTGAATGTCTTGGAAACAGAAAAGAAAAATAAAGTGGTTTGCAAAGTAAAGACCATTTACCATTTTACCAGCCCAGTCATATCCAGGACTGCGTTGATGACACTGTACAGTCCGGGTCACCATGCTGCGGAAGTGCCAGCCCCGCCACTACTCTGCCAGTTCCCTCAAAAACAGTTTTACGACAATGACTTTTATTAGTCATTTTTCTCGTCTTGGTACAGTGGGGGAGAATGGCACACACATTCATTCCAAGCAGATTCAGCTTTTTGCTTTCCATGTAGAAAATATGGAGGAAGTGATGATATATTACTACCCTTGGATTTAAAAACTGGCAGCCTGCTGCAGATAAAGCAAAGAGTTTTAACAGACACTCTAACAGTAAAGGGAATCAAACATGCAGGGCAGTGTGGAAGGAAAGAGAGTTGAAGTGTTCAATGGGAAAGGATATTTCAACACTCTGTAATTTTGGCCACCTCTCTTGAAATCACCTAGATATGTCAACTATCAATGGTTTAATTGAATTTCTTGTTTATATCAATTACCATTAAGACAATCCATTTATTCAGTTGATGACAGAGATCAAGCAGGGAGTGGACAAATCCTGTCCTTGTTTGAGTATCCTTTAAAACAGAGTGAGGACCTTTTCTGGGTTTAAAGCACAATAAAAAAAATAAATAAAAAAAACATTACATACATGACATGATCCAGGAAACCACCTGATTGAACTGATGAGCACTATCATAATACAACAAATTGTGAAGGATGATGAAATCTATTGGTTTGCAATTAATGTGAATGGAACAAAGGATCCAACTAGCCAGGAAAACATCTTTAATGTTATTTGATATGTTGAAAAAATGGATACCAGACATGTTGCAAGGAGGCCATTTGTATGTTTGTGTATCAATTTTTTTGGAACTCTGTGTGCTATCCATGGTACTGAAACACCAACTGTTGGGCAACTTCTTTCAAAATATTCAATTGTTTTGAATACCATGCCTATGGTTTAAACTGCATTAAAATGTGCCCTGACATTTGGGCCTTCGCAGCTATGGGCAAAAACTCTTTCCACATATAAAAATGTTTATTCTGAACATGTTAGTACGCGGGTAGAAAAGTAATCTTTAAAAAATTGGCTTTTGAGAGGGAATTTAATTCAATTCAGTTTATTTATATAGCGCCAAATTCACAACACATGTAATCTCAAGGCACTTTACAGTTCAACCAGATCATACAGTCAAATTGATACAAAGTTTTCTATCTAAGGAAAACCAGTTGATTGCATTGACTCATTGACTCAAATACAATCCCTCACACTAAGCATGCTTGTAGCGACAGTGGAGAGGAAAAACTCCCTTTTAACAGGAAGAAATCTCCAGCAGAACCAGGCTCAGTGTGAGCGGCCATCTGCCGAGGCCGACTGGGGTTCAAGGAGACAGAAGCAGAGATACAAAAAGCAGCTGTAAAAGGCGGCCCCGTCCAGGAAACACACAGCCAGGCAGACGAGCTCCAAGGCAGCTCCCATGCCAGAGGACAAAGAGAGCACATCCACTCAGTCACGGTCAGAGAAACAGGACCACACTGGTAAACAGGCCGATCTCCAACATCTATAAACAAGGGTGTTGATGGAAGCAGCACAGCTGATGTTTCTTTCCAGGATGACATCACAGCTAAACAGGAACAGACGAGGCAAAGCTACTCTGAGGAAAAGCAGAGAGAGCAGAAGGTTAGAGATTGAACTAACAGATTCTGCAGAGTGGGTGAACAGAGAGAGAATAAAGCAGAATGATGAAATGGGGGTCCCTATGTCCTCCAAAAGTCTAAGCCTATAGCAGCATAACTATAGAGATAGCTCAGGATAACCTGAGCCTGTCATGATGGGTTTCAGAAAAGCCCAGTATGCAGAACACCACGGAAACAGATGAAAAGTTTAACAAGTTTTATTGAGCACAAGCACATGGAATAAACACAGGAACTGGTTCAGGCCTGGGGGCAGGTTCACTGGAGTCTGTGAGGATGACAGTTCAGTTAGCTTGGGAGCAGATGAGTCTGAGTTTGAGAGTTTCAGATTTATACCTTGAGGTGTCCGGGTTTGGCTTTGAGAGAGGAACTATTGGGTCCAGAGACTGTTTAGTTCAGCAGAGTCCAATAACCGCTTCAGCATCTTACTTCTAGCGTGAGGGCAGACCTTGGCTTTGGGTTTCCAGCTCTTAGTCCAGAGCTGCATGAGAATCCAGAGAAGGGTCTTCAGGTTTGGCTCAGAGGGCTGGCTCGGCAGGTTAAGCTCATCCAGAGCTTACAAGGAAAAACTGGATTCCTGAAAGCAGAGACAAAGAGGGATTAGAATCCAATCAGGAATCAGGAGCAACAAAGGTTCTCAGAAGAAGCTAGGCTCAGGTGCTAACCAAACTGGATAAACACTGCGGCGTTGAGGCAAGGTCTGAAGGCAGGTTATATACTGTGGATCCTCTGATGATGAGATGCGCCTCAGGTGTGTCCAAGGCTCAGCTCAGGAGGATCCACGGCGGACTCTGCTGGAGAAAGGTGGAACTTCTCCAGATCCCAACAGAGCCACCCTAACTATAAGCTTTATCAAAAAGGAAAGTTTTAAGCCTAGCCTTAAAAGTAGACAGGGTGTCTGCCTCACGGACTAAAACTGGTAGTTGGTTCCACAGGAGAGGAGCCTGATAACTAAAAGATCTGCCTCCCATTCTACTTTTAGAAATTCTAGGAACCACTAGTAAACCTGCAGATTGAGAGTGAAGTGCTCTGTTAGGAACATAAGGAACAATCAGATCTCTGATATAAGATGGAGCTTGGCCATTTAAGGCTTTATATGTGAGAAGGAGGATTTTAAATTCTATTCTTGATTTAACAGGAAGCCAATGAAGAGAAGCCAGGATAGGAGAGATATGATCTCTCTTTTTCATATTCATCAGAACTCTGGCTGCAGCATTTTGGATCAGCTGAAGGCTTTTAACTACAGTTTGTGGACTTCCTGATAGTAAAGAATTACAATAGTCCAGCCTTGAAGTAACAAATGCATGGACTAGTTTCTCAGCATCACCCCTGGACAGGAGATTTCTAATTTTTGCAATGTTCCTCAGATGAAAGAAGGAAATTCTAGAAACCTCTTTGATCTGGGATTTAAATGACAGGTCCTGATCAAAAATAACACCAAGATTTTTTACTTTATTATCTGAAATCAGTTTAATCCCATCCAAATGAAGTGACTGGCTAATCAGCTTATTTTTCAGAGACTCTGGTCCAAAGACTATAACTTCTGTTTTGCCTGCATTCAGAAGCAGAAAGTTAAGAGTCATCCAGGTTTTTATGTCTTCAAGACATGCCTGTAATCTATGAAATGTGTTAGCTTCATCTGGAATTATAGACAGATATAGCTGGGTATCATCAGCATAACAGTGAAAATTAATCCCATGCTGTCTAATAACTCTACCAATTGGGAGCATGTATAAAGTAAAGAGAATTGGTCCTAGCACTAATCCCTGTGGTACTCCACAGGTAACCTTTGAGCGTGTTGAAGATCTATCATTAACATGAACAAACTGAATTTGATCAGATAGATAAGATTTAAACTAGTCTACTGCTGTTCCTTTGGAATGAACATGAGAGTTTAAAGTGGAGTGAAAGGATTTTCTTCTAATTAAATTTAACTTAAAATATTGCACCTTCACAGAACAATTCTGATGTTGACTGGAAATTAAAAATGAAAAATTCTGATTTATTTATCTATTTTATTTTTTTACACTTCCCACCTCTGCAGAGCACCAACTGTAGTACAGGAGTCATCTGGTGCTGTGACATGTCAGTCATCTAGGGGGGCACCTGGGAGGGCAATCAGATTTCAGGGGGTCCAGTGAACCTACTCTCTAACGTATTATGCATCAAGATCTGAAACAAAAGGATTATCAGAGTCTCTGCAGGCATGGCTGTCATCCTGACACAGTTATCAGATTGAACCTAGCACTCCAGAGGAGCTCCAGGGGTTCTCTCCCGATAGGTAAAACCATCACAGCATGTTTGACAATTGATTTGGCATTAGTTTTTCAGGTCAGACCAAGTGGAGGTAATCAGCCTCCTGCTTGTCTCCTCGCAACATGTAACTCACTGATTGCTCCTCTTGATCTGCAGCTATTTTCAGTCTCTGTGGTGAATTCATTGGTGCCTTCTAAAATACATGCAGTTTTTTCAGTAAAGCCTGCAAATGGTCCATCCATTCATTAATGGTCCTACGGTTTATGTCAAGTTTTTGGCGATTTGACTTTTGGTTACCTGTTTGTCATTAGGATGTTTATGTTCATCTATTCAAATCAAATTTGAAAAAAATTAAGCCTATTAATGAATACAGAAACCAGTTAATTTGTTTTTTTGGTAAATTATTTTTACTGTAGGAGTTAGGTTTAAATAACTATTTATTTCATATTCACACACACACAAATGCCCATTCTTTGATATAACAGGACAACTCTATTTAGTTGGATACATTTATTTAAGATAAATTTTGTTTCTGAAACATAAAATATTGTTTTATGTTTCAGAAAAATATTAAGGGGAAGAGTTTTAACTGAAACATGTTTGATTTGGAATTTAATGATTGAAAAAAAAAAGAAAAAAAGAAAATTATATTTTAAGTAGAAGTTGTCATTTTTTTCTATATGTCTGCAGTTAACTGACAATAATTATTCACGGTTTCAGTTTTATTTGTTGTCCAAACAAACAGCCCTTTGGCTATGTGTTCAGAAAAACAATAAATTAAAGTCTGAAAGTGTTTCGATCAGCTTATATATTTGCCATTCAAACATAAGGTAGAGGTAAAAAAAAAAAAAAGATAACCACACTAAGATGTAATACAAACCTTACCTGTATTGCTTTTGTCAATAAACTTTTTCTCCATCTTTCACAGAAAAAATACCAAGTAAATTTACCATGGGCGTAGGTTTGCATAGGGACCATAGGGAGATGTCCCTACCAAAATTTTGAACCGACCTAATTGTCTCTACCAATAATTGGATTGAAGCAACATGTTTATAATTTACAGCAGTAGTTGTTGCAGCAGTGGCTTCTTTTCCTCTCGCAGCTCCTCTGCCTGGTCTCTCCTGTCCCTTTCACGTAGCAGCGCATGGAACTCTGTTTAACTCCACTCTCATTGGTTGTTCTGCCTTAGGTCCCGCCTTCTCTCTCTCTGATAGGCTGTTTTCTAGTCTGTCTGTACTTGGAGCACAACATTGAAAATTTATTCACACTAGAATGCCGCGGTTACTGCAATTAATATTAGTATGCAAAACTAGTCCCAATAAAAAAAAAAATAAAAAAAGGAATATCATGTACACTAAAAAACAAAAACCTTTTTCTTTTTTTTCTTTTTTAAAACGAAATATTCTGAGTCAGCCAGGAGTTCTGAAGACTGCTGGAAAAATGGGCAAATAAAGGCTGTAAGCCATCAACATTTCTGATTCTTAGCCACAGCCAATTAAGAAAGAAAATGTGAGGGTTTCCTTTTTACCGATATTTAGTTGCTATTACTGTTTTCATTTTTTGATGACTCTTTCAGGTATAATTATTGGCAGGTGTTATTTCTTTTATAGAGTAGCCTATAACAACAAGAAATGGTGCCTAAACATCTGCTATTTTTTGTTTAAATAGCATAATTAGGGTTCCACATAATAATAATAATTTAATTGACTATTTATACTTCTAGAAATAGGATAGAGACAAGAACAAACAGAGGAAGAATATAAACATTGATTTTATCTTACATAGATTTCCACACAGTCTATAAGTAAATTAGTACAAACATTAATGTCTGGTAAAAATGCTTGAATCTGACTGTTTATTTTGGATATTATTAAATTACAGATAAGATAGTGTTATATTGTCTTTTATAATTGTTAAAAGTGATTCTGTATATTTTAATACACTTTATGCTCATGCTCAGTGTTGTGTTTGTAGATGATGCCATTAAAAAAGAAAATAGACATAAGGAGCTATTTAAACAGTCAGACAGTAAGCAATGTAGGACCATGATAAAAGGTTGTGTTACATTTAATCCTTTACTATTAAAAATGCACTTATACATTATATGATTTTAGGAAACACAGATATCCAGTAATAATGATGCAGAGCAGCTTGTAGGTGAAGCAGCTGGCCCTTCGGTGCTTCAGGTGATGTCTAAATAAACCAGGTGAAACTAAAATACTTCCTCTTGATGAGTTCTGGATGAAGAATATTGGCAGACAAAAACATTTTTTTAATCTTATATATTATATATATATATATGTTGTATTTTTAAAATTTTGGTATAATTACTGATCTAAGTGGGTTGCTCTGTCGGAGAAAGGCATATTTTACATTTTTATTATGTTTTAGAGTCTCTATTCTCCAGTTAATGATGAATCACTCACTAAATTAGTTGACGATTATTGAAATAATCAATTAATACAATTCATTTTTTCAGTCCCAGATAAAATTCATGAAATGGGCTACACAGAGTAACTACAGCCCAGATGTTCCACTTTTATAGTGAAGTTAATATTTTAATGAATGTATTATTTTGCTTGATACAGAGAGAGCATAGTAGGTAAAAATATAAGAGTGGGGTTTAACTCTGCACAATTCTATATCTTCAGAAGAACATACTGTATTTACCTTCTCTCTTAGTCGTTCAAATGAAACCATTTTCAAAGTGGAAAACAGTCCTAATTCCACATTGATCAGAGCTGGTGATACTTCAAACATTAATATCTAATTGAGCATCTAATGAGTGTAGTGCTTATACAATTTTTATTAATGTAGCAAAATGATGCTTTTCTATTTAAACAATGAATTCCTCTTATCAGTACGGATCCTCACACCGTGCATAAAAAAGGACATGCATATTGCATAGCACAAATGACAACCGACTGATAGTGTCCCTACCAAAGTTCAAATCAAACCTATGCCCTTGAAATTTACCAAATAAATCCACCCTGTTCAGCCATTGCTTCTTACACAGGATCACCTTCAAACATTCAGAAGAGTTCATAATATTTACATCAACCAATCAAGATCAGGTTTGTAATCTTAATTGAAACCCAATAAAAAATCCAAAGCCATATTTACAATTTACCCAAACTCAGCATCACTATTTCTTTGTTTCTTTTCCATACTGTAGATCCCATCATCATATTCTCTTGAACCATACGACTGTCTTAATTCATTGTCTTCTAGATAAAAATTTGCATTAAAACACCTGTTAAATGCAGTTTGATCCAAATTTATATCAGAGTTTTAATACATGAACTAGAAAAGGAGACCCCACATAACATGAACATGTACTTGTAGATTTAACTTCACATTTCAGTCAGGAAAGTAGCAAGTTTCCCCTATATGAAACAATATTTTTGTCTCATAAAGCAAGTAGAAAGTCACCCTTCATCAGAGTTAATGAACCCCATTTTGTACTAGATTTAATGAATGTATTTGCTTTCTCTCAAAATACGTAACATTTTCATCTGTACTCATTATACTTCAAGGGTTAATATTATCATTTGATAATTTTTCCATAATGAGCTTCCTTGTTGAATATGTTGAATTTACATTGTGTTGTATGTTTCTAGTTTAATTGAGCAACTCACAAACAGTTCTATTTTTATGAGTCTATACCTCTGAATGAAACAGCTTGTATTACATTTTTGCAACAACATTTAGATTTACAGCCTTATTCTTGGTAATAATTCAGCTCTTGGGGTCTGAAATACTTATCTGCCCACATACATTTTCACTCTTTGAGTCCACAGTTTTGTCTGTTGTCATAAATGTGCTCAACAGCTGAATAAATCTACCCCTGATGTTCTTCCATGTGCTAAATACAAAGAGGGGTAAATTTTTTCTCTTCTTATTTCCTTACTCCCTTTTCGTGGTTGGTGAACCATGTGTAATGCATTAAATGCATCTGTCAGATTGGCCTGCTGAAAAGAAAATAGTTGCTTATACTAAATTTTATTCACCTCCTGAAATCAAATATCTTTCTTTAGTTCCCCACCAACCTTACCCCACCCACTTGTTAAAAGTGCAATTTGATAGTTCTGCTTTCTTTATTTTAGTTATAGAACGGTAGGAGTCAGAGGGAATTCAGAATACTTAACGAAAAGAAGCACATATATATTACCAAAATAATCACATAATCACAAAAAGCAAACATGGAATAAAACACAGAAAGAGATTGCCTTAATGTTTTTCTTGATAACCTTGTTTTCTTTGTTTATTTATTTTATGTTTTTTTATTATTTGTGTTCCATTATGTTTCTACCTCCACTCACCTTTGATTTAGGCAGGTCCTGAACAATGTTTTCTTTTAGACTAGATATTGCTGACAAATTTTAAGATTAAACATTTTCCGAATCATAGTCACCAAACAGATTGCTAGGGTAATTTTGTCCCATCTCTTCTTCTTCACGATGACATATATTTTGTGAAATATTCTTAAATGCCGGGCTAAAAAGATCAAGAAACTCATGCCTTTCTCCCTCTAAAGATTGCCACCTTGCGCTCTGGAGCAGGGTGGCATTAAGTTAGCATATATATATATATATATATATGCATTTTAATGTCCAGATTGCTGTTGCACACTGCTGGTAAGCTCACTGAAGGAAAGCACCACAATTCTATCTATTGATAACAATAATATTTGAAAGAATGAATAAAAAAAACTGTCAATATGGAAAAGAAACAAGATCCAGCTGCCATTTGTATTAAAGTAATGTTTTAAAGCAGCAGAATGTTATTAGAGTCATGTCTGTAAAGTACCTGACTTTGACTCATTAAATTAGATAATTAATGCAGTTTATTTAAATAGCACCAATTCACACATGACATCTCAAGCCACTTTTCAAATTAACATTAAATGACAGCTTTATCAAACTGCCTGCTAAATTCTGCTTGTTATATTTGTGTTGTAATTATTGTCTAGGCTAAAACAATGCAAGCTACTGTCTGTCTCTACATGCTCATCCAGGATCTAGGAGGGGTGAACTCTACAAGGCAATAACTGGACGTGATCTGTTGCTTTTCTTTTGATGTATAACTTTTTAACCAGTCTTTCTGTATAATTTCACTGAATTGACCTTGCAGTGTACATTGAGATGACAAGAGGTGTAGATTAGCACTGTTGAAATAAACTAAATGTAATTAAAATCTTTAAGAGGAGAATAGCTGCATTGAAAAGCATTATACGTTAAATTACCTTATACTGCCTTCACATTAATAAGATTAAATAAATGAAATAACATTTATTTTCATTATTTTCCATTTTTTTCCCTGCTATAAGTTTTAAAATTGCATAACACCATGGTATTTTTACATTTTGATATTATAGTGTGAGGATTTCATTCCTGCACATCCCTACATGTTGCACCTTTAGTTTTGATAAAGCAAAATAAAGGAGCTTTGCACCATCAACTGTCAGTCTCTAAATGTAATACATTCATTTGCCCTTGAAGTTGTGAGATATCTTAATGAAAAAAGCAACAAGTACATCAGTCTTTAATTGCAAAATATCAGCCATTTATTTGAATAAAGACTTTACAGCTCTGTAGAATGCCTGCATGTTAAGACAACAAGCTTTACTTTAATAAGGGATGTCTGATTTAAAAGAATAACTGCCTAACAACACAGTAAAATATTGCGGAGAACTGGTGTAGCAAGCTTTAGGAGACTTTTTGTTATTTATTATGTTCAGTATTTTTTAAATGAGCAAACAAAGCTAGAATGAGCCAATTTCTAATCTTTCTAATAGCTCTTTTGTCTTTGTGCCTTTTGGAACATGTTCAGCTTACTGACCATTTGCTTTGACTTGTAAATTGTAATTTTCTTGCCTCTTTAATATGCATGTGTGTTTATCATATTATTTATTACTTTTATTATTCCAAGAACTGCTATTGCCTGCTTGCAGCTACCTTGTTCATGTAGAAATATTTTATGTTGAAACAGGAGAGGATTAGTGACTGTTGTTCAGATGCACTTGCATTCAAGGTTTTTTTCGTTTTGTTTTTTTAGCTGCCTTCAGTCACTGGGAGTTTTGGATTAAGCCCCAACAAAAAAGCAGGTTCCCTTTTAAGAAAAGCAATACATGTTCTCAAGAATCTGTTGGCATCTTAAAGTCCCACAACATCATAGCCCTATCATTCCCCATCCCTTTTGTGAGGTGACATCCATTTTGACCTGTGTGCTCCAGTTAGCATACTGCACAGATGTTTCTGTCCACTATACCATGCATTTAGTTGTAGCATTCCATGTATTCCCTCCCTGCCAGTTTCTTCCATTCTACTGTGAGATAGTGGATTGTTTCTTGGGGCTACTTTGGATAGTCTGCACCTGGGATCTTGCCTGGTATGGTCAATCTGGGCCTTCACCACCTTGGTGCATTAGGCTGACCTCTGTGCTGCCATGATCAGTTATTCATTGCTCTCCTTCAAACTGGCCCTCCCTGGTCATTGGTAGGATTTGGTCATAATGAACCACCTCAGCCATCTGTTGGAGGTACATTCCATGCAGGGTATTTTCCTCCAATGATAGTAGTCTCCTGTTCCTTCTCTTTCAGCTTCCACCAAGTGCTTCATACCTTGGAGCCTTCTTTCTGATATATTCCTGGAGCTTTGATGGTGGTTCTGATGCTCATTAGGCCTCTGTCATTTTCTTCGCCCTCAGTTTATATCCTGTGGATACTGGATTTAGGGTGGAATACCTCATTATGATCATGCATGATGAGTTGCTTTCATGTTTGGCTAGAATTTCCTCCTTTGGCAAAGTATTACCCCAGCAGGGTGCTTACTGGCAAGGCATAGCTAGTTAGCTAGCTTGTTCTTACAATTGAACTGACTTCTCAGAACGTGCCTTACTCATTCCCGATATTTACTCCTTGTGGCCCCTTCATGGTTGCCATTTGGCTATGGTATTCCACTTATACCTCTCATCAACATCTGCTATTCTCCACTCTGGAGAGGCAACCCCATCTATGTGGATTACTTTCCCTCTCTTTGTCTCTTTCCAGCCATATTTTTTTTTACCCAAATGACATTTAAGTGATCTTGCTGTAGATTCCGGTGGTGTGGATCAGCAAATCAATGACACTCCCCTTAGCATAGAGCTTAATGTCATTCATGTAAAGTACATGAGGTGGCTGATTATGGCCCCATTTCTAAATCAGTCAGTCTGGTTGATTATTAGACTGATGTGGTTCAGGCCTATTCAAAGCAGCAGAAAAGACAGAATATGTCCTTGGTATATCCCATATTTGATGGAGATTTCACAATTGGCTTGAAATTGGCCTCAAGACTGGTTTTCTATTGCCTCATTTTTGCAGATACCTTTACAATATTGTTCAGTCTCCGGCCTTGGTGGGTTGGTGTGTGTTACCCTGTACCTGTAACACTTTAACTGGTTTAGTGGGGAACACCCTGTTTATTCTTCTAGCCACACAAGCAAGGCTTTGAATCTTTTTATGGTAGTTTCGATATGGGCATCTGTTTCTACTTCTGGATGCACTCTACTTTAGCTCTGATGGTTGGCTCACTCCTCCCCATATTGCCTTGAAATTGGCTTCCAAACTTCTTCTCCACAACCCTGGATGTTGTGGCTACTCTTACCTTTACTGTCCTGCCACCTTCAGAAGTTTTCTGATGACTCAGCAATTGTTGGCTGCATTGAAAAGGGTGAGGAGATTGAATACAGGACTGTGGTGGGCAACTTTGTCACTTGGAGTGAGCTGAACCACCTGCAGCTAAATGTGACAAAGACTAAGGAGCTCATAGTGGATTTGAGGAGGACAAAAACACCTGTGACCCCTGTTTCCATCCAGGGGGTTCCTGTTGACACTGTGGAGGAGTATAAGTACCTGGGAGTGTACTTTAACAATAAGTTGGACTGGACTAGAAACACCGAGGCGGTCTACAAAAAGGGCCAAAGCCGACTATTCTTCCTGAGGAGGCTGAAGTCCTTTAACATCTGTGGGACAATGCTGAGGATGTTTTATGAGTCTGTTGTTGCTAGCACGCTCTTCTTTGCTGTCACATGCTGGGGCAGTGGGCTGAGGGTCGCTGAAAACAACAGACTGAACAAACTGATCAAGAGGGCCGGTGATGTTGTGGGGGAGCAGCTGGACACCCTGACCACCATGGCAGAGAGGAGGATGCTGTCCAGGTTTCAGTCCATCTTAAACAATGACTCACATACTCTCCACGACACACTGGTCCAGCAGACGAGCTCCTTCAGCAGAAGACTCCTCCTACCCAGATGCACCACAGAGCGCCACAGGAAATCATTCCTACCTGTGGTCATCAACCTATATAACGCCTACCTCAAGTGATTCAGCCCCCCCCCCCCTGTAATTGCCATTTATGCAATATTTTTGCACGCCACGTATCACTTTACTTGGATTTATTCACTTTAATTGGACTATTCACTTTATTTGGATTTAGTTTTTACATATACATAGATATACGTACAGATATATATACAGAAGAGCTATATGTGTATATATATTTTATCTCTTTTTATTCTTATTTTTTATCTTTATTATATTGTATAGTTGGATGTGTGTATATATCATGTAAAACTGTAACTAGAGCATGTAACAAAAGTAATTTCCCTCTGGGATTATTAAAGTATTTCTGATTCTGATTCTGATTTACCTTTGTCCAGCTTTGCCCTTATAGCCTTCATTTCAGAAATGTTATTGCACTGGAGAATAATACCATGTGTTGAAGAACTTGACATGCATTTGCATCATGAAACTCTGCTAAGCAATTCTATATACAAGCAACAAAGATATGTTTCAAAGTGCCAATTTATTTCAGGGCAGAACAAACTGACAATGTTATAGTAGGTAGTTGCCTGCAAATTTGCCCTTTACAGCAGGTGGCCTGCTATAATTTGTTCCCCCCTTGTAACTTTAAGAAACAAAGGTCAATCAACTCCAAAGTTTCAGGAATGAATTGTCATCATAAAAGATGCTTATAAGCCAAAAATGAAAAAGCTGGGACCTTTTTTGTCTGATTTAGACAGGGGGAACAGATTACAGCAGGTTTTATTTCATCCCATATTGCCAATTCTGGCAATATGGGATGAAATAAAACGGCTGATTAAAGAACACAAACTGTTTATTAAGGATAGTACAACAGTGATAAATTGTAAGTTAATATAAAACACAAATATAGATTTAAGTACTAAATTTCAACCAGGAAAAAATTATTTCCTTCTGCATATGGTCTTTAATGATTACACGTGCACTCCATTTTCTATTTCATTTTTATTACAAGTACAGTGGGGCAAAAAAGTATTTAGTAAGCCACCAGTAGTGCAAGTTCTCCCACTTAAAAAGATGAGAGAGGCCGGTAATTTTCATCATAGATATACCTCAACTATGAGAGACAAAATGAGAAAAAAAAATCTAGAAAATCACATTGTCTGATTTTTAAAGAATTTATTTGCAAAATATGGTGGAAAATAAGTATTTGTTTTGACGTCAGCCTTGTGCTGCTGAGTTACAGGGCTTTCCCTGATTGTGAAAATATCTGACTATTGAGTCAGTGACTGGCTGTTCATCAGTTTGTAATCATGTTTAAACTTAGAAAATAGGGCTTAGACTGATTTATTTTGTCTTTTTGTATACACAAGTGTAAACAAAAAGAAATTTTGTTTAGAACAGCACTTTAGACAATTTCAGTCTTTAAAGTGCAGCCTTGATAAGGTAAGCAGCGGTAGTTGTTGAGCTGCTACTACTGCCACCAGCTCCTGAGGCACTCACTTCTCCTGGCTCAGGGGAGGAAAAGGACAATGATGACAATGCTGTGAGGGTGGTAGCCCCCTGGGTTGAAAAGGCTGACGTGGTTGAAGCAGCAGTTGTGCCATCGGCAGGTTTAGCAGTGACAGACAATGCTGGAGAAGGCGTGGAAGCCAGAGGGGGCCGGGAGGAGCCGGCTGGGGATGTTTCAGCATTTGGCAGGGAAGCATCTAGAGTGCTCTCCTCATTTTCACCTGCAGAGGGCTGTGCTTCCCCTCTAGATTGCCTGGGAACAGTCTCAGAGAAGCCTCCATTCACGCAGAGCTCTTGTTTCTATCGGCGCGGTACAGCATCAGCCCCTCCAGGCCAACAGCACCGTCCGGTACTGCTAAGCAGCCAAGACCCCGTCAGAATGATGGCGCAGCAGTTCCATCACTCCATTTTTGAAGAGAGTTCCAGTCTGAGATTATCCATTTTGTTTTTCAACGAGCGGACGTTGAAGAGCAGGATTAATGGAAGCTGTGGCCTGTAGGCATCTCTCTTTAGCTTTGCAGTTAGCTCCCCTCTGAAGCCTCCCTTTCTCTGTCTTGTGCATCTCTTCCTCCATCCGTTATTTTCCGCTGTTGTTTTGTTGACATCTGTCTGTAGCACTCTGCAGCTTTTTAAACGGTCAAAAATATCAGAATTTAAAACATTTTGGGACCGTAGCTCCAGCAGGCATTGCAATCATAGAGGCGGGTTGGATGTCTAGTTTGTATCGTTTTAAGCGTCATATTTTGTGAAATTGTTAAAAAGAGCTGCTCTTGGCCGCTGCCTTAAAGCACCGCCATGGTAATGAAAAATATACCGAACAAACAGGTGGCCGTTATTAAAACTTTATAATACTATCAGAAATCCAGAATAACTCTTTTTCCAGCCCATGATTAAAGCATTATGTACAGCCTGGTCTAAAGCATCATATAAATAAATTAGGCATACATGTTTTTTAACTGTACTTCATATGTGAAAATGTACCAATGAAAAAAACAGTGGAAATTATAACATTAAATCATAAAGTTATATAATAAAAGCCTATTGTTATGCACGTCTGTCTAATAGACTTTAATTTCCTCTTGTGGCTATCTTTTATGTAGATGAATTACTAGCATACTGCTTTTTGTATAACCACATTTAGCTGGAAATATTACAAGAGAATAGTTTTAAGTAGCTCAGTGGCTGAGGCAGACACATAATCATAAAAACCCATGATTACCTTTTATACTTCTCTCCCATCTCTGTTCTCCTGACAGCTCACAATGGTACCGTGTAGAACAGATCAGCTGGAGACAAATTATTTTATTAAAATCACCTGCATTTCAACACTTATGAAAATCTCCTGTAGGTACATATTTTTATAAAGAATGTAAAAAAAATAATAAGGCAACTCCAGTCCTAAACCTTACTGTGTGCCAAAAATTGACTTAATGTTGTCAGAATATGACACAATGTTGCATCTTCACTATCAGGTATTGTTACCCCTTGAATGCCTGAGCCATAAATCATACTTTTGTGCCTGTTTAAAAATGTGAGACCAACAGGAGCATCTTGAACACAAATGTGAAGTAGGGTGACCATATTTTGATTTCCAAAAGAGAGGACACTTTTAATAAACAGGTTTTATTATACCTAAATGGTACAAAATAACTTTTGTAGTAAAATGAAATCTGTAACTACCAGTGACAAAATTGTAGCTCTTTTAAATTCCATAAATAAACAAATGTTTGAAATATATGACCTCTTCTGTATTAGAAAATATAGCTTAAACAAATTGCCTCGTTACGGCATCCTCTGTTTTCCCAGGTCTAACAAAGTACTCAGTCAACTTTGCAAAAAAACTCTCACCTCACACAGCTTTTTTATGCTTTTCAGTGTCCATGTGAGCTTTGAGATATCCAGCACCTTTATTAGTCACTGAAACATGTGTCTCAGCCTGTGGGTGAGACACATGTTTGGCTTGTGTCTCATGCACAGTGAGTCAACTTACGGCAGTCTAGTGGTTAGGGCATAGGGCTTTGAATCCTGAGATTGTGAGTTCGATCACAGACTGTCACTCTGGCTCCATAAGCAAGACCCTTAACGCCACACTGCTCCCCGGGCGCCGCACAATCGCAGCCCACTGCTCCACAAGGGGATGGGTTCAATGCAGAGAAGTCATTTCCCTCTGGGATTTTATAGAATAAACATTAAAAAAATTTAAATTGTCATGACCAGGACAGTATGTGCAAAAGTTTTTTTTTTTTGCAGTCCATCTGTGAAGCTGCACTTTCTTTTCTGTATTTTGTGTACAATGCTGGTTGCTCTGCTGTGTTTATGTGAGTGTCTTGCTAGACCTTCCCATAAGGAAGTCTGTCGCAACAAAGTACTGTAGTATTCTATGCAAAACGCCAGTCGATTTAAGCGTATGATTATGGTCCCGGTGCAGCGTCCGCATTATTGCAGCAGCCGCACCGATCCGTCTATTGATCTCCCGCTCCATTCTTCCCTCACTAGGGAACAGGACCCCAAGATACTTGAATTCCTCCACTTGAGGCAGGGACTCTCCTCCAACCTGAAGGGGACAAGCCACCTTTTTCCGGTCAAGAACCATGGCCTCGGACTTGGAGGAGCTGATTCTCATCCCGGCCGCTTCACACTAGGCTGCAAACCGCCCCAATGCATGCTCTAGGTCTTGGCAGGAGGGAGCCAGCAGAACTACGTCATCCGCAAAAAGCAGGGACGAGATCCACTGTTTCCCAAACCAGACCCCCTCCGGTCCTTGGCTGCACCTAGAAATCCTGTCCATAAAAGTTATGAACAGGACAGCCCTGTCGGAGTCCAACATGCACTGGGAACAGATCTGACTTAATGCTGGCAATGCGAACCAGACTCCTGCTCCGCTTGTACAGAGAACGGATGGCCCATAATAAAGGGCCCCCGACTCCATACTCCTGGGGCACGATAGTTGGAACACACCTTCCGGTCCCCCTTCTTGTGGAGGGGAACCACCACCCCAGTCTTCTAATCCAGGGGGACTGTCCCCGACCACGCGATGTTGAAGAGACTTGTCAACCATGACAGCCCGACAACATCCAGAGCTCTAAGATACTCAGGACGGATCTCATCCACCCCCGAAGCCTTGCCACCGTGGAGTTTTTGGACCACCTCGGTGACTTTGGCCTGGGTGATGAACGAATCCAGCCCCAAGCACCCCGTCTCTTCTTCCCCCACGGAAGGCGTGTCTGTCGGGTTGAGGAGATCCTCAAAGTATTCCTTCCACCGCCCAACAATATCCGCCTTCAAGGTCAGCAGCTACCCACTCCCACTGAAAACAGTGTTAGTGAAGCACTGCTTTCTCCTCTGGAGGCGCCGGACGGTTTGCCAGAATCACTTTGAGGCCAACCGTCTTTTTCCATGGCCTCTCCGAACTCCTTCCCAGGCCCGAGATTTTGCCTCTGCAACCGCCCGGGCCATGACATGCTTGGCCTCACGGTACCTGCTTTATGCTTCAGGAGTTTATTTTTATTTTTTTATGTATGCTGTGTTACTGACTTGTGAAGGAGGGTCATGCAGCAGGGGCAAATTTGTTTCCCTAAACCTCTTTGTCAAGATGTTGTTTTTTTTCTGGAGGGCAATTTGATGAGTCTTTTATTTCTTTTGGTCAGCAGCCTTTAAATAATACAATGAATGCCATCTTTCCCAGTCTCTTTCTTATTGTTGAATCATCAATATTGATGTTAACTAGGAAAAGTGAGGTGTGGAGTATTTCAGATGTTTTGTTTCTTTGTTTGTAATCTCTTGGAGTTGTCTTCACTGTACTCTTAGAGTATTTTTTAATCTTAAAACAGATGCCAAGTTTGAACATTAATACTCTATGTCTCCAGGGCCTGCGACCTCCATGGGACAGTAAGAAAAATGTTATTTGTGGGTCTATTTTTGCCTATATTATATTATATTAACTCACTGCAGCTTTGACAGTGCTTATTATAGTCATTGATTCGTATATATCATCTATTGTAAACTAAAAGTAATAAAATAAACCTGTATGTAGTGTATCTTTACAATTTTTTTAGTATGTAATAAAAGTGTAATGTGGTTTATACTTTATTGATAACAACTGACAATTGGCAGTGCAAGAACAATAACAAACAAGTAAATTAAATTTCTTTGATAACTAAAAATAATACATAATAGGAAATTATACATAATAATACAATAATAAATAGAATTTTACAAAATGAGACATAATTTAATCGAATAAACAATAAAATATCTAGTGTTGGGATCCTGAGGCTTGCCCACCAGAGGGCGCCGAGGATCCTCTTCTATTTTATGTTTTCTGTTAGTGACTGGGGTTACTGTTGGGATCCGGAGATCCACCATCTGTCTCCAGCAGAGAGCGCTGTGGGTCTCCTGGGCTGGAGCTTCCAGCACACCTGAAGCTCATCAGCCCATCAGGAGACCTTCCTTCATAAGCAGCAGCCAGACCTTCCTTCGACGCCGCAGTGTTGATCAAGTTTGGAAACCTGATCGAAGTCTGAAGCTCTGGATGAGCTTAGTCTGGAAACCTGCCTGCCTGCCCAAGGAAGCCAAACCAGAAGACATCAGTCTGGATTCCTCCAACAGCTCTCAAGGAAGAGCTAGGAAACCAAAGTCAAAGGAAGTCAAAGTTTGAAACTCACGAGTCAGAAGCTAGACGCTGCTGCCGCTGAGCTCCCTGCTGAATCTACAGTCTCTGGACCCCCAACAGCTCTCAAGGAAGAGCTAGAAAAAATAAACCCAAGTCTTAGACTCTCTAGCCAGAAGCTAGACGCTGCTGAGTTCTCTGCTACTTCCACATTCTCTGGACCCAACCGGTTCCCCATCTCAAGGATCTGTCAGAACCACTTCAAGATATCAGTGATTCCAGTCCCGGACCTGTACCAGAACCAGTCCCTTTTCTCTGTGTGTTTTCCCAATAAATAATATTGTAAAAACTTTTACTCCGTCTCCAGAGGTGTTCTGCATGTGGGTTTAGTCCCATAGACCTTTCATGACAGAAAACTGCGGCCATTCACAAAACCCAGCAGATCACCTCCGGTGGAAGCTTGAGAAACAAGCTACCCAGATCCAAGGACTGGCACAAACCCTCCGTGAGTAAAATCCCAGTTTTTGAATTAAAGAAAACAAACCTTTCAAGAATCTACAGGCTTCGTGAGAATCGCAAGATGGCGCCAACTCAACTTCCGGTTCCGGAGTCAACTCCGTCTCAAGGGGCAGAGCCAGTTTCGTCACTTCCGGAATTCGGTCCATCACTTCCTGCACTCCGTCTCTCACTTCTTGAAAGGTATTCTTGCATTCCTAGCAGACTAAACGGATTCCTGCTTCAATGTAAACTGTTTTTTGAACTCTCCCCTTCCAGTTTTCCTAATGACAAGGAAGAAATAGCCCTCATTCAGTCCCGATTATCAGGAAAGGCCCGCAAATGGGCAAAGGCCAGTTTCTCTTCTGAATCCCGTGTTTCTTGTTCACATGAATACTTTCTGAAAGAACTATCTCTAGCTTTTTCTGAATCTGCCAAATCTCAGAGTCTGTCGAACTTTAAACAGGGGAATAGGTCTGTTGAAGATTTTTCTGCCGACTTCAGGTTGGACTGATGCCAATTTAAAAAACATCTACTAAGACGCACTAAATAAAGAGATTAGAGACAAATTAGCTACAATAGATGAACCTGCAACCCTCGAAGAGCTTATTTACACCGCTATGTATCTCGATCACAATATACGAACCAGAGTAAGGCCCAGTCCAGCCCAGTCCAGCTCGATTCTATCCGGTACGGTCCAGTTCAGCCCGTTTCAGCCCAGTTCTGTCCAGTCTAGTCTAGACCAGTCCAGTCCAGCTCAGTCCAGTCCAGTACGGCTCTGTACAGCCCTTTTCAGTCCACTTCCACACAGTTCAGTCCAGTTCAGCCATCACCTACATGACCGCCAGCTAGCACCATCCGTTAAAAGGATAAAAATCAGACCACAAGTCAATACCAAAACAGCCAGAGCTCCTTTTATCCAGGAGTCTGATCTCTGGAATTTCTACTACAGGGATAGAGATGATCTGTTCCCCTTCTTGTCACCTCTTCATAAACCAACTAGACCCGCACCGGAACCCGCTAACACTCCTGTTAACCTTTTGCCTCAGTCAGCCTCTGAACCAATTAGTCCAGTTTCTATAGAACCCCGACATAAGAAACGGCGTCGCCGTAAGCCAGCTCTGAGCCGTTTTGAGTCACCTCCGTGCCGTTTAGAGACCCCTGAACCAGCTCCGAGCAGTCTAGAGACTTCCGAGCCGGGTCTGAGCCGTCTAAAGACCCTTGAGTTATCTCTGTGCCGTCTGGAGACCCCTGAGTTAGCTCTGTGCCGTCCAGAGACTCCTGAGCAGAATTTAAAGGAGGTATGTGATTTTACGTCTCCCAGGACTTTTCTGCAGGCGCCCCTGACCGCCAAGAGTCCTCTGCGAGCATCACCAGCCTCTTCAGAAACCGAACCTTTGCCGCCACGAGCGGTTTCTCCATTGCTGGAGTTGGAGCCACAGTCGGTGGTCTCCTCAGTTCATGATGTGGAACCTCAGTGGGTGGTCTGCCCTGTTCCCGAGGTGGAGCCACAGTCGGTGGTCTCCTCTGTTCCCGAGGTGGAGCCACAGTCAGTGGTCTCCTCTGTTCCCGAGGTGGAGCCACAGTCGGTGGTCTCCTCTGCTCCCGAGGTGGAGCCACAGTCAGTGGTCTCCTCTGTTCCCGAGGTGGAGCCACAGTCGGTGGTCCCCTCTGTTCCCGATATGGAGCCGCAATCGGCAGGTTCCTCTGTTCCTGACCCGGAGCCGCAATCGGCTGGCTCCCCTGTTCCTGATCCGGAGCCGCAATCGGCGGGCTCCCCTGTTCCTGATCCGGAGCCGCAATCGGCGGGCTCCCCTGTTCCTGATCCGGAGCCGCAATCGGCGGGCTCCCCTGTTCCTGATCCGGAGCCGCAATCGGCGGGCTCCTCTGTTCCTGATCCGGAGCCGCAATCGGCGGACTCCTCTGTTCCTGTTCCTGAGCCGCAGTCGGCTGTCACCTCAGAGCCTGTTCCAGAACCGCAGTCCGCGGTCCCCTCTGAGATCGTCGCTGAGCCACTGAAGAGGGGACGGGGTACCCCTTGAAATTGGGACGTCATCCTCCTAAGAAGCAGCTTCGCCTCCGGCCCCGCGGTCGGCCTCCAGAGCGTCAGCTTCGCCTCCGGCCCCGCGGTCGGCCTCCAGAACCGCGGTCGGCCTCCAGAGCGTCAGCTTCGCCTCCGGCCCCGCGGTCGGCCTCCAGAACCTCTGCCACGTCTTCGGCCCCTCAGCCGGCCACCTGAGACACTGCCCCGCCGCCGGTCCCACGGCCGGTCACCTGAGACTCTGCCTCGCTATCGGTCCCACGGCTGGCCACCTGAACCTCTGCCTTGCTGCCGGTCCCTCGGCTGGCCACCCGAGAATCTGTCTCATGAGTCATCAGAGACTTTCGTCGCTGTCGTCCACCTTAAGTGGATTGTTTTCCGTTCTGGACTCAGTTTTTGTTTTTTGCCCTCCTGGCCTGTTTCCCCCTCCGCCCACCCTGGATGGGTTGTTTTTTGTTTTTTGGACTCTATTTTTGTTGTTTCTGGCCCTCCTTGCCCTAGTGCCCCCTCCGCCCGCCCTGGGTGGGTTGTTTTTTGTTTGCTTTTTTTTAGGAAGAGCTAGGAAACCAAGTCAAAGTTTGAAACTCACGAGTCAGAAGCTAGACGCTGCTGCCGCTGAGCTTCCTGCTGAATCTACAGTCTCTGGACCCCCAGCAGCTCTCAAGGAAGAGCTAGGAAAACTAAACCCAAGTCTGAGACTCTCTAGCCAGAAGCTAGACGCTGCTGCTGAGTTCTCTGCTACTTCCACATTCTCTGGACCCAACCGGTTCCCCATCTCAAGGATCTGTCAGAACCACTTCAAGATATCAGTGATTCCAGTCCCGGACCTGTACCAGAACCAGTCCCTTTTCTCTGTGTGTTTTCCCAATAAATAATATTGTAAAAACTTTTACTCCGTCTCCAGAGGTGTTCTGCATGTGGGTTTAGTCCCATAGACCTTTCATGACATCTAGCAGGGTCTCAAATGATGGAAGTAAAAAGTAACTTTTGTTATGTTCTTCCTCAATACTCCACATACCCCTTTAGAAACCTGTACTTTCCAGCTTTCCTGTTTACATCGCTGTAAAAGATCTGACAACCGACTTTGTTGATAACTCTGATCACTGCTAGCCCAATCGATCATTCTTTACCAGGTCATCCTTGGGAGTGCAGGTCAACCTCACAAGTATCTAAAGATTTGAGAACTCAGATATAATTTTGAGAAGTACATCTAACATCAGTTTTCCATCTCTGAAGTCAGTGCACTCTTACAGTATCACTGTCGGAATGTTTTAAGATAAGTTTGTCACATAGAAGTTTATTTTGGTCTTTGGCAAGATATGTATTTTTATTCAATTCATAAGTAAGGATTTTCACATAATAAAGCAATCTATATGTAAAAAATTATTACATTTTAAATGCGTGGCTGCTACTTGTTCTGGGCCCCTAACCAGTCACTTAGTATGCCTTTACCCTGGGCTGACCTGTAATTATTTAACCTGTACTTTCTCCATCTGTTGATAATGGCTCCCTTGCAGTTCAAACCTAAAGCTTTATAAATTATTTCATAAACCTTTCTAGACTGATAAAAATCAATCGCTTTATTCTCTATTCTTGAACTTCTGTTTGTCAGGGCATGGTGTGTTGCTTTTGAAATATTTTAGGCTTTATGTTATCAAACAGGTGCAATAGCATTTCTTGATCCTTATTGTTAGTCATGGCAGTTGCACTTATGTGCTTTAAGGTCTGAATAAAATTTGCTGAAAATTTTTTAAAGTTTATTTTATTACTCTGCCGCCAATATTCCTTGAACAGGATTTCAGCGAGCTTATTGCGCTGCAAAGAGGACCTGGCAATGCATGGATATTTCAATCAGTTTTGATTGTTAAGGCACAACCAGTTATCTTAAAATCTACCACTGCCTCAGCAATATATCCTTTAAATATATTTTTAGAAGCTAATAATTAAACATACTTCAACCCAACCTCTGTGAGCATCAAGGAAGGGTGATGGGAGAGCATGTTTTGGGAAAATGCAGTCAGATGATGTAGTCAGGCGTGTTTAGGTGTAACTTGGCTCAGAAGGAGGTTAGGCTCAGACATCTGTGGAGCTAACTGCATTACGTTTGTCATCTATCAGCTAAAAATACCATTTTCCATTTAAATCTTATATAAGTAAATGTGTCTAAACGTCATGTATCCCCCTCTATATAATCAGTTGGGTTTTTTTTATTTGGTGAACTCAATTGTTTTTGCGTGGTCCTAAACACCATAATGAACTTTTTGAAGAGTTTGTCTGGCTTTAGAGCTCATCATAGCACTGAAACAGCTCTGGTGAAAGTCACTAATGATATTCTCATGGCCTCAGATAATGGACTTGTATCTGTGCTCGTCCTGTTGGATCTTAGTGCTGCATTTGATACAGTTGACCATAATATTCTTTTAGAAAGACTTGAATATTTTGTTGGAATTAAAGGAACAGCACTAGACTGGTTTAAATCTTATCTATCTGATCGAATTCAGTTTGTTTATGTTAATGATAGATCTTCAACACGCTCAAAGGTTACCTGTGGAGTACCACAGGGATCAGTGCTAGGACCAATTCTCTTTACTTTATACATGCTCCCAATTGGTAGAGTTATTAGACAGCATGGGATTAATTTCCACCGTTATGCTGATGATACCCAGCTATATCTGTCTATAGATCCAGATGAAGCTAACCCATTACATAGATTACAGGCATGTCTTGAAGACATAAAAACCTGGATGACTCTTAACTTTCTGCTTCTGAATGCAGACAAAACAGAAGTTATAGTCTTTGGACCAGAGTCTCTGAAAAAGAAGCTGATTAGCCAGTCACTTCATTTGGATGGGATTAAACTGATTTCAGATAATAAAGTAAAAAATCTTGGTGTTATTTTTGGTCAGGACCTGTCATTTAAATCCCAGATCAAAGAGGTTTCTAGAATTTCCTTCTTTCATCTGAGGAACATTGCAAAAATTAGAAATCTCCTGTCCAGGGGTGATGCTGAGAAACTAGTCCATGCATTTGTTACTTCAAGGCTGGACTATTGTAATTCTTTACTATCAGGAAGTCCACAAACTGTAGTTAAAAGCCTTCAGCTGATCCAAAATGCTGCAGCCAGAGTTCTGATGAAAATTAAAAAGAGAGATCATATCTCTCCTATCCTGGCTTCTCTTCATTGGCTTCCTGTTAAATCAAGAATAGAATTTAAAATCCTCCTTCTCACATATAAAGCCTTAAATGGCCAAGCTCCATCTTATATCAGAGATATGATTGTTCCTTATGTTCCTAACAGAGCACTTCGCTCTCAATCTGCAGGTTTACTAGTGGTTCCTAGAATTTCTAAAAGTAGAATGGGAGGCAGATCTTTTAGTTATCAGGCTCCTCTCCTGTGGAACCAACTACCAGTTTTAGTCCGTGAGGCAGACACCCTGTCTACTTTTAAGACTACGCTTAAAACTTTCCTTTTTGATAAAGCTTATAGTTAGGGTGGCTCAGGTTATCCTGAGCTGTCTTTAAAGTTATGCTGCTATAGGCTTAGACTTTTGGAGGACATAGGGACCCCCATTTCATCATTCTGCTTCATTCTCTCTCTGTTCTCCTATTCTGCAGAATTTGTTTGTTCAATCTCTAACCTTCTGCTCTCTCTGCTTTTCCTCAGAGTAGCTTTGCCTCGTCTGTTCCTGTTTGGCTGTGACGTCATCCAGGAAAGAAACATCAGCTGTGCTGCTTCCATCAACACCCTTGTTTGTAGATGTTGGAGATCGGCCTGTTTTCCAGTGTGGTCCTGATTCTCTGGCCGTGGCTGGGTGGATGTGCTCTCTTCATCCTCTGGCATGGGAGCTGCCTTGGAGCTCGTCTGCCTGGCTGTGTGTTTCCTGGACGGGGCCGCCTTTTACAGCTGCTTTTTGTATCTCTCCTTCTGTCTCCTTGAACCCCAGTCGGCCTCGGCAGATGGCCGCTCACACTGAGCCTGGTTCTGCTGGAGGTTTCTTCCTGTTAAAAGGGAGTTTTTCCTCTCCACTGTCGCTACAAGCATGCTTAGTGTGAGGGATTGTATTTGAGTCAATGAGTCAATGCAATCAACTGGTTTTCCTTAGATAGAAAACTTTGTATCAATTTGACTGTATGATCTGGTTGAACTGTAAAGTGCCTTGAGATGACATGTGTTGTGAATTTGGCGCTATATAAATAAACTGAATTGAATTGAATTAAACTGTACAGGAAAACTCTCAGCTTTAACCATGGGCCACCTGCATCTGAAAGATGAGGATGATCTACAGCATGATGCCACAGTTTCTTTATACACATTGTATGTTATTTTATTGCAGTGGTTACTTTACACATGCCTGAGGCAAATTTTGATATGCAGTCTGGCTGCACGTTTCATGTAAGACATAGTAACCTGAAGAAGATGCAAATTACTCTGTAGCTGTGCTGCATTTTGATTTAACACCGTAAGCCATTTAGGATATCTCCTGTCCTACAGAGGCTTTGATCAAGCAAGGAAGGAATTAGCAGTGTTAGCACTGCTCTATCTTTGGAAAAGCCCAAAACAGTGATTTTATCTTTTTCTAACAGCTAAAAAGGCTCCAGTTTCTTCTCCTTTCGAAACAGACTAGTTCAACTCATCAACTTCACAACCTCCAGCTTTGCTGTCATGTTTGGAACCAGAAGGCTTGATCTGCTCCTTTAGTGGGAAGATTTATTCTCTTTGAAGTTGTTACACTTAGACTCAAAGTTACAAAGCAGGGATTTAAGTTGGCTCAGAGTTTTGCATTTATTGTGGCATTCTCATCACATAAATTTAGAAGGCTGAATTCTACAAATATACAATGCAAAGATTGTTTTAAGGAAACATAAATTGACCAGCACGCTGAGTATAAAGTGTAGATATATACATACTGGGGATTTATATATTCATGAGCCTCACTGAACCGGGCAAATTGCTTCAGCAATCCCCACAGTTCATGACATTTCATGTGAACATGTCACAACTTACAGTTGGAGAGCATAACTACAGTTAATAATATAATCTGTGATTTTTTTTCTTGTTTTTTGTGTGCATAAAATGTCTTACAGGGGAACAATATTTCAAGGTACATTGTTTTTTTTATCAGCGTATTAACCTCAAGCAGACAGTGAAAGTGCAGGTGTAAATTCGGCAAAAATAGTAATTCTTATTCAAAAAAAAAAAAAAATGCATTAGATTTTTGGTTTTAATCAGGTTGGAAGTTATATGTCCAATCAATCTTTTGGTTAAACCAACCAAACTAATTTGGCAGTGTTTTTACCCAATCTATATTGGTAAAATGCCAAACCAACACAAATTGGTCACATTGGCCAAAACACTGGTTAAGTAGCATAGGAACTTTGAAAAGGCTAAACCAGGTTTTGAACAAACAACCCTTGGACTGAAGGATAATGTCTTACAGCAAATGTCACATGCAACAGTTCCTCATGCAATAGTAGTAACTACTAATATTAAAAAGGTAACCAGTGCCTTGCTCAGATTTTGATCATTATATTGTTTGATCTATCCAAAAATTTTTTGACCAACTAGATTGGTTGTTTTTAGAACCAATCTACTCTTACAATATATCTAAACTCTATCCAGCTGACTGCAACTCTCCTATAAATTCCCACATCTTGACTGAATTCTGAGGCCGTTTGAATGCCTGTCGAAGTGCGAGGGTGAACTGAACCACATCTCGAAGTGGTCACATCATATGACGGGGTAGTGAGGCTTCAAACGTCATCAATTTTGGCCCCACCCATAAATGAAGCATGCCTCGATAAGCGCTTCGCAGAAACACCCCCTCCAGTACTCGACATACACCATGAAGCCTTGGATCATCTCACAACATCACTAACAGCAGCTTCTGGCTACAACCCATTGTGCAGCTGCTGGCCACTTCTGACCTTTTGGGCAGCTGCAAGGTAAGTCTGTCCTTCCGGCTGTCTGCTGGGGCCCACGGCTGTACTTCCCTCCAACTGAACTCTAGCCTGGTGACGTCAGCTACTCCAGTTCCAGCCTGCCTCTGCATTAACTGTCAAACTCTTTTCCAAGACCTGGCTGTCTACCCCTTGTCTGCAACAACCTCACTAGTCAATAAAACGTTAAAACATCATGCAGTGTCTGCTTGAATTACTGGGTTCACCATGCAAAAATAACAGTAGCAGGTAATGCAACTACCAGCTGGGAACAGCGGAGAAATAACTCAGAGAACGTCTCGCAAGTATATATGTATATATATATACATATATACTTGCATGAAACTGAGTTGTTTTATTTTTTGTCTCTACAGGTTAGCAGTAACTGGTATCAGTAAGTAAGACAGGTTTTGCATGCAGACAAAGAATTTAAAACAACACACAGATGTTAAAGTGAGGATCTCTCACTGATTAGAAAAATATTACAATGGAATTAATCAAATACGAAGCAGCAGATCAGACTGGAATATCAGGAGAGTTCTTGTGTTTTGATCAAAGCTGTATTTTCAAGTCTTTTGTCCACTGATATTGATTTGTATGGCTTTAATTTAAAAAATGATTTATTTTTTACAGTTACTTCAAATAGGTCGGGTTCCTGAATTACAAGCGTGTGTTTTCATGACTTTCTCAAGCTGAATATTTCTCATACTACACAGTTGCATGCTGTATGTCACCAGGTTGTATCTCTGATGAATCAGACTGAATATTCATTAAAAAAGAAAATTAAAAAAAGAAGATTACATATCAATTTGATTATGCTTCTATGATGGCTACAAAGGAAGAAAATGAAATCATATATTTTTCTTCCTGAATGATCAGTCAGCCATATTAATTATGTTTAGTTGCTGCATGAAGCTGCCAGAAAGGTTGTTTTTTTTTTCTATGACCCATCTGGAAATCACCTTTAAATGTAAGCAGTGAAACATGACTGCAAAGCATGTGGAAAATTAAGTCCCACCACAGTAAATAAGAGAAAGCCTGAATTTATCACACTTTTTTCCTCTTTAAGAAATGTTTGTCCTTTTCTTCATGATGATATCACTGAGAGCTGCTTTTGTTTATGTTGGTCACTATTATAGTATTAAAAAGTTCTGCTTTCTGACCATTTTGAACCTGTGAATACAATTTAAGATAAATTCCCCCTGAGAAAAAGACGGGACAGTCAGCACCACTCTTTTTCCACATGTTTCCTGCTGCACCTGGATCACCTTTTCCTGACACCAGATAATACACTGACAGTCCATTACCTCTTATCGCATGCTGTCCTCCTTAATCACTGATGTCGCAGCCACATCATAATATCATATAATGAAACTGCAGTCCTTTTCGGAAAGTTGTGTCACATTATTAGAGCTCAGAAATGTTGCCTTTCCTTCTCTTTGATAACAGTGTTTTTCTGACTTAGAGCATTTGTGTTGAATATAAGATGAAAGCAATTTCCTACTCATCATTGGTACTGATGTGGCAAAAATTAATTTATTCTTATTCTTTGAAATATTAATTTTGTACGGACAATATATGATTTATACTTGGGAAAACAATTATACAGCTATTTATGTTTCTGTCCCTTATCATACCGAGTATAACAATGTAAAGGTATGCTACATTAGATGAAACATTCACTCTAACAGACAGCTATTTATGGGAGTATTACCACCCCTTTACGTTTTATCAATGTTTTCATTGCAAACAAAAATGGTTTTGTATTCTATTGGGCAATAATCAAAGCTTAGCAACAAAGTACTTGTGAAGTGGAAGGAAAATGATGCACGATTCATATTAAGTGTGCTTTATACTGTAGATAGTGTGGTGAGCATCTGGGTTCACCATTCTGTTTTTTTATACCTAATTAAAAGAAAAAGAGGGGATGAGTAATTGGTAAACATGGTCCATATTTGTGTACCCTATCTCAGTATAAATGCAGCTGTTCTATAATGGTTTCAGAGGAGTGTTAAAAGACATGAGTGAACAAGCAGCAACATGAGGACTGAAGAAGAGAGCAAACTGGTGAGGGAGGAACCTGTGGAAAAACATAAAGTAGCTTTAGGTTTTAGATAAGAAGGTAAAACCATGAGTCAAAGAAGAAGTCAAAAGGCCTGTGGTAACTTTGGTGAGTTAAAAAGTTATATAGCTCCGGTGGTGTCATGATGGGTTTAGGATTCAAGCCCATATGAGGAAACACAACCAGGAGGCAGGGAAAAAGTTCAAAGGTTTATTATAATAAGGAAAAACAAAGCTAGTCAGGATGAAGACAGGTCCAGGGCTGGTCTCAGCTGGATTGCTGACCAGGAACTGAGCAGAGCAGCCGAGGTGAATAATCCGAGGAGGGTCCAGAGGTTGGCGACAGGCTGGGTGCTCGAAGGAGGTTTGGCTTGGCTGAGGCTTGAAGACCTCCAGGTGTGGGTTCAGTAGCAGACGACAGGCTGAGGTCTGAGGCTTGAGCTCAGCAGGCCGAAGGAGGGAACCAGGAGGGCTCAGAGACAGACGTCAGGCTGAGGCTTGGTTCTCCAAGGTTGAGTTCAGTCAGGAGCAGGTTGGCTGGTTTCTGGCGATGAGCTCCTCCAGAGCTCCAGAGATGCGGCAGGCAGATTTCAGCGAGGGGGACTCCTCCAGAGTCCCAGGATTCAGTCAGGTTTCTTCCGAGATTAACGAACACTCTGGCATGGGAGTGTTGTCCACAGTCTCCTTAAGTACTGGTTCCCTGATTAGCAGATGAGAGTCAGCTGGTGGAGGCAGCTCCAGGTTCAGGAGATCCAGTACGCCCTCTGGTGGAGGAAAGTAGACAGCACCCCAGATCCCAACAGAAACAAAAGATCCCCAGGAAGGGATCCTCGGCGCCCTCTGGTGGGCAAGCCTCAGGATCCCAGCAGATGGCAGAATCTGGTATTGGTATTAATTAATCATTTATTAAAGAAATGGGACCTATGTGTGGGTATGGGGACAAGAAAGTTTGCTATAAGATATGGAGGGGATATAGAGCAGAAAGCATGAAAGTGGGTGCCCTGATCAGAAGACACAAACATTTTACCTCTCTGTATTCACACTGCACATTTCTATTTCACATTCCTTCAGTAAAATGTTAAAATAAAATGCAAGCGTTAGAAACAGAAAGTCAAGGTCAAAAGCAAAATATAAAAAAGATGTTAACACATGCCCACTGTTCCAATTTAGTAGTCTGAGGCTTATTCTGAAGTGAGGTCATTTTAAATGTGCAAAGCTGTTAAACTAAAGATAGATAGATAGATAGACAGACAGACAGACAGACAGACAGACAGACAGACAGACAGACAGACAGACAGACAGACAGATAGATAGATAGATAGATAGATAGATAGATAGATAGATAGATAGATAGATAGATAGATAGATAGATAGATAGATCTGTAACCAATACCATCATTAATGTTGCAAAGGTCTTGAGAAAGCTCTTTATTTTTACCCAGCATGAGATGTTTCTTTTGTGATACCAGAGACACCTTTATATAGGCCATCATTTGGGACTGAACCAGCTGATATTAATTTGCACTGACAAGGGTAAGGAATGCTTTCTAATTACTGAGATATCTCTGCTAGTGTCTTGCATTTTTGTAACTACCTTTGTTCATGTGTTCAATACTTTTTCCCTGTGTCATTTCACTTTATTACACATTAATTCATTTCTGGACATATATTCTAGTGAAGATTCTCCGTCTCATAGTCATTCCAACATAGTCATTACAGCAACATATGGGATGGCAATGTTTTTGTGTTTAATCTTCTAACCGTTATGTTCTGTTGCGTGTCTTATGGATCTTAAGGTATCCACAGGTTTGGAGAGCAGTTCAATTTGCATGTTTTCTAAGCCATAACAAGGATTTGTTTGTGCCACTCTATAATAAGCCTGGAACTCAAACCCAACTCCAGACATTTTGAATTGAGAAAGCTTCTGGAAGGGAAGCAAAGCCTCTTCAAACTAGGAAAACGAAGTCCAGTGGGTTTTTTTTTACTTTAAAGTTTGTTCTGGACATATATGTTTTGATTTCTTTATACAACTGCATTGCATGGATTGTTGCCTTCATCTGGTGAAAAAAAAAAAAAAATATATATATATATATATACACTTTAATTATGGTGGTGAAAAAGTTTGAAAACCGTGCATACTACAATAAACAAAAAGCCCAAAAAATGCATCTGTGTCCATCTTCTACATTTGTGCTAATATCTAATGCTCCTCCACTGACTGGCTTAAAACAACAGACTGCTGGATGAGTTCAAGACAGGTCACTGATCAACCAAGAGCCTTAAATGTCTAATCAAATATTTCAGATCTGTGACATTTCCAGTAAAACTAATTGATTTTTGAGTTTTTTGTTTTAAATGCCCATGAGTCAATAACAATGCAGTGTTTCAGCATAGCTCTTCTTTTTTTTCTGCTTGGCTGGGCAGTGTACAGTAAAGTCCCCATTAGAGCTTGCATTGAAGAAACTGAATCTTATGATAATGAACGTGCTCCAACTTTGGCTTTGGTTTCCAAAAAAGTAATTCCCCTTTCTATCTAAAGTGCCTCTCTTAGCTACCCTCTTGCAGCTGATCTTTTTTTGTCTGTGTTCAGCCAAAGCAGCCACCAAGTAGGCATTATGCAGATATATTTATGGTGATGTTAAGATGAGTGGAAAAGAGTCCTTGACTACAAACAGTGTGTTCCCTAAAGTTTAGATTACCGCTTTGTGGCTTCAAATGCCCTATAAAAATGTCTTACACATAAAGCACAGTATTGAATTTTTGCAATGTAATGATGTTACCACTGACTGACCTGAAGGTTGTTACCACTAAGGCTCTGAGGGCAAATCAGAATGTAGAGAAAGTTAATGCTGCCCCTTGAGGGCCTGAAGAAAGTAAGTGAGCAATTTAAATCTGAATCCGGATAGGGTGGCTGCTGGTCTTCAATCTTTTCTCTGCCTATTTGATCCTGGAGTCACTGTGCATCTGCTGGCTTTTATAATGCATGAATGAAGTTCCACAATTGGATTTTATTATATAACACCTTTGCTATGGGATGTTCTTCTGGCAAACGGGTAGATAAATAAGGATCTCACCGAATTTGGTGGAAGCTGCACCTTGCTCGTTACTTTCGCCATCATCCCTCTAATTGTCTGCACCTGCGCATTGGGTGCAGAAGCCTGTTAAAGGGCAGTATTTTCAGCGCCCCAAGACCATAAAATTCTGAGACGCTGATTGGCCATTAAATTATTAAATTCACCTAGCAATAGTACATGATTGGCAGATTCTCTGCACATGTGGGGCAGTCTGATCAGAGCCTCAAGACAGAGACAGTAGGAGTCTGTCTGTAGAAATCCACAAATGAATGACAGTAGGTAGGGAAATGTAGTTTATATAATTTGTTTTGCTTATAGGTACACACTCTAGAGAGTAAAACTGACATTTATGAGTTAATTTGTAAAAATATATTTTACGTTTCTCTCTTCTTATCAGGGAGGGCGGTGCCCCAGCGCCCCCTATGGGCCGGCCACCACTGCTGGCTTGTTGAGGGTAAGGCAAACTTCCTGTTTTCACAGTTTTAGTTCTCTGATATTTCACACACTCTCCATTTAATCTAAATTTCCTTTTTTCCCTATGTTTTATGTGTCCTGCTTTACCAATATAGCTCGGGTAAACGATTTTGTAGAGCTAAATGATAGCCAAACAGATTTGCTTTCACTAGTAGACCATTCTGACCAATAAAATCTTATACAACGGACATGAAGATGGAAGGAGAGGTGAGAAAGAAAGAGGGTATAAGAACTAAGAGGAGACAGGAAAGAGCTCACGAAAAGAAAGAAAATAAAACAAAAAAGCAAAAATAAACAACACAGAAGACAAACAGTAACTCCTAGAAATCTACTTCTACACCTGTATGAGTCAAGAATGACAGAAAACACAACAGCCAAAAGAAGACAGACAATCAAAGTAAACATAAAAAAAAGATTCAAAAGCAGTGGGTATCCCTTAGATATCCATGTGTGTTCAAAGCCAAACCTACAGTGATTACACAATATTATTCAGAGTAGTATATAGCTGTAGCTGCAAACTAGTATCTTGTGCAGTAGCAGCCATTCAAAAGGGCCATTCCCAGTCAAACACTTGCCGAATGGCAGCCAACTTCCAGCCACTGGAGTGACCACCTCTGTCATGTTTTTTTTTTACACTGACTCCACCCTTTCACTGAATTACAGGGTCTGACCAGGAGAAGACGCTTCTCTTTAGATTTTTCTGACCACAAATCGTGACAGAAAGAATATCTTAGTGCAACGATTGATGTTTAAAAAAGGAATCTTAGGGAACCAACAGAGGACCAGCCAAGGGCCCATCAAGGAAAGCGGAGAAATTTTGAATGGCTACTACTGTATTAGAGTGTATTTGTTAGCACCTGGAACCAAATTCCTGTGGCATGTATGCATGGGCATACTCGTGTATAAAATGATTTCAAAAGTTTCTTCAGAAGAAAAATATGCTTAGTAGCAGGTGGATGGCCCAGACTCGCCCTAAAGGATCAAGAAAGAGGTGACATCAACCAGATATCCAAAGGCACCCCAGAACACTGGCACACAAGGAGGAAGGACATAGGCATGGCTACACCTACCAGAAAAAGCTAGAATATAGTACCTGGAGCCCTGAGGGGCCAAACCCCAAATGAGCCAGTCCCTGAGGGGCCTGACCCAAGGACAGGCTGCATGTAGGGTCAGGGCAGGGAGCCAGGCAGACCCACACCACAAGCTGAGGTGCATCCGATCACAGTGGTTGTATCCCACCTGACATAGAGCCACAAGCATGCTGGCTTAACCATCAGCATGCCAGTAGCACTGACACTGAAAATCTAGTCCATCCATTGGAGACTACAGTATGCTACAGTCTGAGTTAGGTTAAAAATTACAAAGAAATATCAAATATCAATTCTTATTTCTGCTTCCCTGTACCTTCTTTATGTCAAATCCAGAATGTAATTGAATTTTTGTACTTTTGTACTTCTCACAGTTCTGAATAACCAAGCCTTTTTCCACCAGAGGGTGTCCCCAAAGCTCCAGCTGGGTTGACTACTGCATCAACTTCGCCAGTGTTTCCAAATGGGCCAAGTCATCAGCTCATCACCCTTGCAGCTTAAGAGAAGCAGCCCAACTCTCACTCAGTGCCTGAGTGTTATCTTTGCATAGTAACAAAAATCCACACGAAGCATCATAATAACTTGTTTTACACGTGTTTCGCCTGTGCTTTCTTCCGAGACCCGTCCCTAATAATGCTCTAGAGAGTAAGCTCACCCAAGGTTTTCTGTGACCTTCAGCTCCTCGTTGACAATCGCCTGCCAGTGTTCAAGAAAACACATCGCCTTTAGTGCTTCCGGGAAATTTTACCCACGACTGACGAGCTCTTAATCCTCTGTTAAATCCACGTATTCCACACACCATGAATGCTCCTATACACCTGCCGCAGTCTCAGCCTCATCAATCACCCACCATAGAGAATATCTTGAGTACCACTGCCCTCAGCCCAGAGCTCACAGCCTCCACCATGAACCAGCCACTAAAAACCCAAGATCCACTTATCTCTCTCTGGTGGTACCCTCATCTCTTATAAGATCACCTTCTACTCCTTCAAACCTCCATCTCCGACATAACTTGTTCCAGGTTTTTTAAAGTTGCTGTATAGCAGCTGGGCTTCTCCACCCTCTACCCTTAAAAAATAAATACATTAAAAACCTGTTGAGTCACTGAAAAATATGCTAAAAGAAAGTCATTAAATTTTCTGGTTGGAGAAATCGGTTTAAGATGTTTTGTGGTAGTGCCATAAAAAGGCATCCCGGTAATATCAATATTTGCAGATCTCACTGCATTTTATCTTTAAGCTTTAAATCAATAAGTTAAGTCAATTTGCAGAAGAAAAAAAAAAACTCAAGACAAGCAAAAGAGAGATATTCTGTCAATAACAATGATGAGCATGAAGTAGATTATCAAATGAGACCATGGTTAAATACATTTGGATTTATGTGTTCTTATCTAAGTCTGATTAGCTTTCACAATGTTCTCCATGTTGTTCTGGCATCAGGTTGTTGAAACCAATCAGGATTGAATGCTCCAATATTCACTCAATAATCAACTCCAACCTTTCCTTAATAAGAATATTGTCTGTAGTTCATGATGTCCTGATGTACAAGAATCTGTTGCACTTTGTTACAGATATTGGGGAAAGTTATACCTAAGTGTAAATATAAAAAAAATCTCAAGAAATGAAGGCACAACAAATAGCGTCAAAAACCCAATCTGAGTTCACAAAACACAAAGCAAAGGACTTAGAGTTTGGTATAAAATACAAAATGTAAAATTAACATAGTGTATTGCAACTCTTTACACAATTTAACCCTTTGGCTAAAAAAAATGTAAATTAAACCGGTTATGTCAGTATTGCATTAAGGAAGAGAAATAAGATAAATAAAAAGAAAATAACGAATTACCCGGAGATCAACTTGAAGACCATACATAGAAAAGCTGTTCCATCTCAATAAAATTCAACCAGTAAATAGTGTTTATGTATGTAGAGTGAACATGCACTCTTGTATATGTTACGCGTGAACAATTATAACTTCTGGATGCAGAGAATGTTTATATTTATCACAGTTAGTCTCTCAGGAAGCATTTTGTAGTTAAATAAAAAGAAGTGGGTGACAAAAGGACCATTGTTGATAAACAAGCTTTAGGGAAGAAAATAGACCGTCTTAGATACAATTTCCACACAATCTGTGAGAAGTCTTTTGTTGGACTGAATAATGCTGAGGTATTCAAAAATGTCACAATTTTGAGTTTACTCCTGCTAACAATGCAACTTGCTAAATTATCAGCTCAGTGTTTGGGAAAGTACAACACATCATTCTAATACAGTCATGAAAATAAATTCTAAACAATCCCTCTGAAATTCTTTCTCTCTTTAGATTGTAAAGTTAATAATTCACATTTTGGATGGAATTGAATAAAGTGATGACAGTGCTCAACATTTCTGTCTGATTGAATATTGTTCTTTCCAGTTCTTCTCCAGAGTCTCAAAACTCTTTTAAACTTATTATTTTCTATCAAATGCAACTGTTTATCCAGAGTAATCTGTATTCTTGCTCACAAAGGTAGTCCTCTAATGTTTAATGTCACAGTGTGTTTAAATTTAAATATAATAAAATATAGTCAAATTTGATCACCAGTATAAACCAATGAAATATAGAAAACATAAACTGATGCTTAGGAAGCAACACTGTCAAAAGTTATTTTTAGGGCTTTATTGTTGTAATATGATAATATCTTTACTGTGTTTATGTTCTGAAACACAAATTCCTATTATGACAACTTCCATAACTATTTATCATTAGCTACGTTAATTTTAAAAGAAGCAGAGATGCTGAAGCAGCTGTTTCATAGGTGTATATATAAAAGTTGTATACTATACCATTGGCTTTGTAGTGACTCAGCATAAATTCTAAAGTGTTTTCATTGAGGCGCTTTTTTCACACAACTGGATTTGTTGTTTTTTTTTGTTTTTTTCCCCCCCAACAGTTTAGGAACAAAAGAACATGGCTATTTAACCATAGCTACCATAAGTTATTGTGGTAATTAAGCAATATAGACAAAACGTCCTGTGCTGTGTTGAAGGCCAAGGAATAAAATTGTGTTCTTAAAAGAGTTTTAAAAGTGGTCAGTGAAAGGGCTGATTTTATTTCAAGAGGAATCATTATATAGTGTTGCACCAGCAACACTAAAGGCTTTTTTCCCCTCTAAGTTTCCTTTTAGACCACTATTTTTAAGGGTGCCTCAGGTCACCTAATCAGCTACTCCTGGCACAATCAGCAGAATCTTAAATGGGATTCTTAACTTAAACTTCTTAGGATGTTTAAAATGTTTTGGGAAATAAATTCCAAGGAAAAAGAAACGTGGTGTGATCCGATCCGGAAGCTGCGTCCTCTGAGGGCAGACAACATCATAGCCTCTTCAGACTGGAAGTCTCCTCGTTATGCTTCTGACAAATGCAGCCTTCTTTTTGCCTGTTATGAAGGACAGGTCCAGTGTATCCTCCGTATCCTTGGGAATCCCATAATGCATTGCAAGCCCAAGAAAGCTGGCTGCTTTGTTCTCAGAGGAAAAAGGGAAATGAAGTGAAATTAATGAAAATAGTTGTTTTAAAGGGTTATAGAGTCACATGTGTGGCGGTTAATTTTTGGTTGATTGAAAGGTATTATCTGTCCCTGTGTAAATGGGTTTGACTGACAGTTAAGCACAGATTGCAATATTTGTGCAGTGTGGGTACTACAGATCTGACATATATGATGGCGGTACTGCTGCCCCAAGTATTGCAACTAGTGCACAGAACAGTAATAAGTAGTTTGGCATCCATTCTTTGCCTGCTTTGTGTGTCAACTGTCACTCTTGCTAAGCGACAGACTGTATGCTGAATGAGGAGCGGTAAAAGCCGCAGAAGGCTGGACCTGTATGAATCTTTAGCCAAACTTACTCCTTATTTTCACAGCCCCCAAAGGACCAAGTCCAGGTAGACCGGTTCCTCTGAAGATGCAGGTACTAAAATCGAACACACACAGAGACGTGTAAAACAGAACAAAGTAACTCTGTCCTCAGGCTCCCCTTACTGGTCCTGTTTGAGAATGCACTGTTAAAGGTTGTAGCCCCCCACCACTGCCACATGTGCATCAAAGAGCGATAAAGCACTGTTACTAGGGATGGGGATCGTTAATATTTATTGATATCGATACCTTTATCGATACTCCTTATCGATCCGAGTCTTTATCGATACCACTATCGATACTTTTCTGTTATTTGGTGGAAAGACGATGCGACAATATGTTTTTAACAGAACTGGTATTGCTTTTATTGCTTTCAAGCCTTCAATAAACATGGCTAATGTAATAGGCCACTTCGAAATGACATAAAACTAACTAAAATATATTTTGACAATTGTTGGTTAATGTGTTGTCTACTGTCACTTTTCATCATGTTTTTAGTGATTTGGAAAATATTTAGCAAATAAATAATTGTATTTTAAATTAAATGTAATTTTCAATAAATGTTGGCATCAATAGTTTAATTATATATTCTAAAATAATTAGAGCAATAAACAACTGTATTACTCATGTTTCTCACCAAAAACTCAATTTCCCTTTTCTTTACATTAGACTTGAACGCATCATGATAACCTAATCGTTGTTTTACTGAGCCAATCTGAACACATCATCACGCAGCACGTCTGAAACTTTTACTTTTCAAGCTAACTAGCTTGTATGCTGCCGATTACAACACGGATTTCACAATTACTATTTTTAACTGACCGGACAAGCTACAAAGTCTGTGTGCGCGCTTACCAGTGGTACTCTGAGTGGATGATGAAGACGGGCCCGACTGTGGTGCAGCGGCAGCAGCAGCAGGAGGAGGAGTCTTTTCCGTTCAGCCATCCTCGAGTTGCGAGCAAAGTTAACTGCCAGACTTCACTTGTTTTACTTTTAATATCTGTTTGATTACAATTTTATTCCAAAACATTGGTGGACATGCTGCAGTGATTGGATTGATTAGATTTAAATGCTGTGACGCAACTCGAGGGACAAACAATTATGTTACAGGACCTCTGGGAGAAAAAAAAAACAACGACCAGACTCGATAGTGGTAGCGATAAGCCCAAACATTATTGATTTTCGGGTTTTGAAAAAAGTGGAACCGGGTCCTTGATAGAACCGGGTTTCGATCCCCATCCCAAACTGTTACTAGCTGTTAGTAGTAGGGCATACCACAGTATTTGGGCACTACATTGTGTTAGATGGATACTGCAGTAATAACTCAGAATCTAAAATGTCTCATAGCTCTTCCTTGTTTGTTACAGTTAGCTAGATGTGAATCTATGGACAATAAAGCCTGGTGCATAGTGACAGGAGATGTATAACCTTACATTACAAATATTCAACTGCAAGTCAATAATTCTTGTGGCAATATCAAAGTTTGTTTTAACACTAATAGATTTTTATCAATGTATAAATGTAGTTTGGAGCATGTAATGCGATGAGGTTCTTAGTCTGCTTTTGTTTTTCTTGTAACCACAGCAGAATAAAATTTTTGACCAAGGTTAGCTGGTACATAACTCCAACTGTGCTCCAACTAAAGTTTTGACAAAGCTCAGAAGTCATTCTGCTTGAATTAGTACTAGGTCAAAAGATCAAATAACACTATGTCTTTATAGGGAAACCTTTATGTGTGAGTAAGTGGCCCTCAGACTGTGGAAAGAGGACCATACATCATTTGGAGATGAAGACTATTTCATGAGATCTCTCACTTCTCTTCTTGAGAGAGGGAAGTCCATCTGTGAAAACTGTCCATCTGTCAGCACTGCTTCCTCCAGGACTCAGACAGTTCTAAAACTCTCTGTGAACCTTCATGAATAATTCAGTGACATATAATGTTGGCAAATTATTTTATATAGTCAGGAAAGATTCATCTTAGAAGCAGGAATTGGGTAGGGAGAAGCTAATGTGTTTATTATGCCAAGATAATAGCATGAAATAGAGGCCAGGGGTGGAGAATTTGGAGGAGTGTTTATACTTTATATTCATTGGAGAGTAGCATCTAAATGCCTCGTGGTCACATGATGGCAGATGTCTTCTGAATGCAATTTGTGCCAGCCTGTCTGCATGCACGCGCACATGCATGCAGTTGAATTGTCAGGCGTTCATGCCTTTAAGCGCTTGCATGCCTTGTGTGTGTTTGTGTAAGGTATGGATTTACCTCCATCCACAGTCGGTGTTGTCTGTTTTCATTGCCTTTGTTAAGAGAAGAATTCAATAAGCATTACGCAGGCACTTTTCCCTGAGTGGCAGAAAACACCATTAAAGGAAGAAAAGACAGCTGTGGTATGCTTTCCTGAACTTAGAAAGGCAGAGGCCCATCAATACGTGAAGAATACTGGTGCTATTCTGACAACATAGATCAAGAATAAAAGCAGAGTTTGAAGTCGAGGCCGACTGCTGTGTTGAAGAGTAGAGACAGAAACTCCATACAGATGTCGGCGGTGTGTTCTGTTACCTGGATATAAAAGCTGTTCTCCGCTAGTTTATTTCTGGATGATCTTTGACCGTACTTTATAAAACATTTTGAAGTCTGGTTAAAGCGTCTAACTAGAAACATGAACAGACGTTTGTCACATTTGTTTCAGCTCCAAAAAGAATATTTGTCTTGTTTAACCGTAGGCCGTCTGGATCCCCCGCCCCCCACTTGATCTTTTAATATGAATCTCAAGAGCCAAATGTGGGACATTTTGGGATGATAATATATTCACATTGAGCTAAAAGGAATGTGTCTCGTCTCTAGCTTTCGTAAATTGGGGTCAGATGGTATCCGCCACTCTAGGGAATGTGCTTGGAGCTAACAAAGTCGTGTTTTTTTCTTTCTTCCTCTGGTTTTATTTATTTTAGAATTAAATATAGATATACATGTAATCTCGTAGGAGGCAGTGAGGAGGAGAAATGAAATTGCCTCTTTGTTGCTCTGTGAAGAATAAAAACAATCTGCAAACTCTTAGTTCACATGTTACGTAGATTACTGGAAATATTGATATAAGTACTAACAAACACTGTCTTTTCAGAGTGTGTACTGATGAGATATTTTTCACATTGATGGAGCAGTTCAGACTGACTGTTTCCTGTGTAGCTTGCATATATGGCCATAAAGCATATCACAAAAGGCTTATATCACTTTGCAAAGCTGAATAAATACAGATCATGTCATGTGTGGGGAAGTTGTAACAGGACGAAAGTGCAGATAGCAGCGATGAAGCAGCGTAGAGAATTAAATGATTTAAAGATAACAAAATATCAAACTTAGAATAGAATAGAAAATCCCTTTATTGTCCCACAATGTGGAATTTCTGTTTTTTTTTTACGGCAGCAAAAAGATTATAGAAAAAATTGTCACACACATGTGGACCTTAGAAAAGTTCATAAGTATGACATAATAGTGAAGAGTTTAAAAATAAACAAATAAAATACTGTACTGTTTTAAACTTTTTTACTGTTTTAAGTGTTTTAACAATATACCGTAAGTACTGAGCACCTGGAGAATAATGAACCAATATACAGCTATGGACATTTTTACAGAAATGGATATTTGAAAATTACAGCAAAATTAGAGATGTGCTAAATGACAGCAGCATGTTATTTAACTAAGACAGAATCTGCTAAAATCAGCATGGATGTAACAACTTATTGAGCTTGTTTGGAACAGTAGTGGTTATAACGTCTTACAGCTGCTGGGAGAAAATCTGATAACGCTCCCTGGCAGCAGTCTGTCACTGAAGGTTTTCTCCAGTTCTGCAACACCTTCATGCATGGGGTGGGAAACATTATCCAACAGAGATGTTAATTTAGTTAGGATTTTTTTCCCCACTTCCTGCACTGAGTCCAGCAAGAAACTAAAAGCAAGAAATTAAGCTCTAAAAATGAGGAAACAGGTAGAACAGAAACAAGGAAACCAGAGCTAAATGACAGAAACAGAGAATCCCATATTCTGAGGAAATGAAGAATAATTGAAGAGCAACCAGTTAAGCATAATCAGGGGCATGCAGAACAACTGTGAAAACACTAAGGCAGGAAGACTGCAGGAGGGAGACTAATTAGCACAGATAACACCAAAATAAGAGCATTAAGTCTACAATGTAAGTGATTCATAAGACTGGGCAGTGGTTATTATTCCATCACCATAAGACTAGCTGCTATAAGAAAAAAAAATTGTGGGCAAATCTTTGGACAAAAAAAAAAAATCATGGTAGCCTGAGTCAGATTTGGCAGGTGATAGTTTAGTGCATGTTGATGTATTAAATGTGAAGGAAGTGTGTTTTAATTTGCATTTACTTAAAGTGGTATATGCTGTTGTAAAGCAAGGATTGTACTAAATAGGATGACTAAGGTTATAGAATCCCATCTGTTGAGAGTTTCCTTTTTTATTTTCACTTTGCAAATTGCTAACTTTAGTGTCATTACCATCTGGTCAAAATATACACACAGTGTTTGCTCAGGTTTACTGTTGGAAACCTGCTCTGCCAACATTAGAATATCTAGGTTTCTATGCTACTAACGGTTACTAAAGTCACAGGCTCAACAAAGAGAGAATTCTTAGATGTGATATAATGCAACGAGTGTAAAAAAAAGCAAAGTGCTGGTTAGGATTCTCAGTCATCCAGGTCATAGTCATTCCAAAAAAGAAAAAGAAAAAAAAAAACAACCCTGGACTTTGTTTTCCAAGTTTGAAGAAGTTTCGTTTCCGATCCAGGAAGCTTTTTCAATTCAAAATGTCTGGATTAGCATTTTTTGAAAATAAAGCAAAGAGACAGTTTTTTTATGAAAATTATTAAATACACATCATCATCATCATAATTATTGCTGTACAATTAGCCCCGGAGAAATACTAAAAATCTGCCATTCAGCAAATGTGTCACAGTTGCAGTCCATCCACTGATAAAAGTACCACTGAGACTCAGGACCTGCAGACAGAAAGTTCACACCAGTTAATTTACAACTGTATTGTAATTATAATGCAGCACATATCATGTATAAAACTACCACACAATTACTACCAGTCAATATATAAAACCTTTTCCCATTGATAGAGATGGGGTTATCACTTACGGGGATCCTTAAAATTTAGACTTCGCTCAGTGAAAACCACTAGAAAGAGTTTTTGTGTCTGTATTTGGAGTAAAACTGTGGAAAAAACACAAGCAGTGTTTCAATATACATTTGGCGAAGTCATCATACAAAACTATGGTATTTGATGATTATATATTTCTCATCAATTATGGTACAATGGTTCTTGTCACATTCTTAACACTGATCATTTTGGTAGTAGTATTGTATTGATAATTGATGTTAAACTGATGAATAGTGGTTCTGTTATTAGTAGTAGTACTACAGTTAATAGCCGTATTATCACTTGTTTTTATTGTTCTGATTTTTTATTTTTTTTGATAGCATTATGTAATCATAATGATATATAGTAGAGTAACTTTATTAGCTTTATGCAAAAAAGGGGTGGGATTGAATAAGCATTGTCTTCTTGTCTACTTTTGAAGAAAGACTTTTTTTTCAGTGGTGTCTTTTTTTGTTTCTCCTTTGTTATTTTATTATTTTAAATTATAATAAAATAATTTCTAATCAATTAATGAAAATTGTACCTTTCATCACTAGCATGAAATTGGATTTTACTGACAGAGGCATTCAAAAACAATACATATAAATATTTTTCTGTTTCCTGATAGTTTTGCTCTACTGATTCATTTTGTTTTACACACGTCTCAATGGCATAGACCGGTTAACCCTATTGTACCTCGAGGTCACAAAACAGTCAAGTCTGTCACTTAGTCTTGATGCTGTTTATCATATCTGTACTGTAAATATATCCTGTCTGTCACACTGCTGCTTGTCGCGTTCACAAACAAGCACTAAAAATCATGAACGCATAGCTGTGAGACTCTATGCTGAGGCTGGAACAAGTGGTACTGTAAAGACATTACCCAGCCTGAGTACCCAAAACACTGCTGGATTAAAAAGTCACAAAGGCTTCTTTACTCATTGACTGGGTGTTGTAGGTGACTGTAATCCCAAGATGTACTTTCTGTCTTAATTTAAAAAAAAATCTCCAATATAGATGCAACAAGCTACTAAACTTAAAGCTCACACTTTTCATCATCAGGAATTATAACAATGGCTTTTTAATGTGTTTTGATTTCTCAAATTCTTATATCTCTCGCATAGTGGGACCAGATACTGACCCAAATAACTTTGGTTAATATTGTATTTTTTCAGGGTGTCCAAACATGAGTTGCTTTTAAAATATCTCCCAGCATGAAAGGCTTTATATTTTTGTTTGCCTTAATTAAAGAATTCCCAGACTTGTCTCCACAAAATCCCTTCAAGTAATATGAGTCCGCATTCAAAGCAGTGGGAAGGGTAAATAATGAGATGTGTGGACAGAAATCTGGTCACAGGAGCTTCAGAAAAAAAGTCTTAGCAGTGCTTATCATATTTAATTTCACACTGATCCGTTCAGAGGAAATTCTACACAACTTAAATTACATGATGGTCAGCATGTGGGTGTGTGTGTATGTGTGCAAAGAGGTGCACTGTGTTTGTTTACACTATGAAACAAAAAGCAAATGTAATCAATTTAGAACGCTATATACAGCTTATTTCTATAGGAACATAATCAGTCTGCAGAGCGGAGTGGAAGAGGCAGGTAATTTAAAATGAAAATCTTGTCTCGATGATTAGAATGGAATAATAGAATAGAGGATTTAAAATATAGTTTAGTCACATACATGAAAAGGGAGCAAATATTCACCAATGTTTGCTGTTGTTGGAGAGGAAAAAAATAGAACGACTTTAATGATAATTTGCTGCAAAAATTCCCTAAGCCATGTCCTGTGTGTCTCATCTTTTGTTTTGTGATCATTTGTCATTTTCCCATTATAGTCTGTGTCTCACTTTTTTTAAATGATCCTCTCATGTGAACATTAGGAACTTTTGAGCATGTGCCCTCTCTCTTGCCCAATTATCGCTGGAGATGTACACCAACTCACTGTGACCCAGCATAGAGGGGTGGAGACCATTTATTCCAAAAGTTGGGGTCATGGCCCCATTAGCGTCTCTTGTGAGCCAGTATGGGGTGTTGAAATAAATTACTGAAATTAAATAAAACAATAAACATTTATTTTAAAGTGTTTAATGATTGAAAAGTTTTACTTTTAAATTGACAAATCCACTACTTTCGATGTCAAGGCTCTTGGTATTATTATGATGCCTGTAATTTGGATTTTGTAGAAATGTTTGTATGCCCAACCAGTAGTTTTGGTCATGACCTGACTCTGGTACATTCATTTGGGTTAAAAGATGAAAGGTTTGGGAACCTCTGGAATACTCCATGCATGTATGGTGACTAGGGTGGCCATTTCTATAACACCAAAAAGGAGGACATTGTGCGGCATATCAATTACTAAGGTGTACATAAGAATCGGGTAAAGTCACATTTATAGTACAATTCTTAGTAGTTTAAAGATGATGCTTGTGTAGTTGAATAGAACAAAATATTAAAGAGATGTAAAAAAAAGAATTGGTTCCCAGCATTTGTATTTATTTAATACATTGTGGTGTTTAAAAAGTGACTATTTTTTGACACGATTAATTTGAGCAGAACTGCTGCAATTGATCATAAAGCAGTTGTTTGGAAAAGAAGCTTGAGGCGGAGAGAGAGCTAGAGAATAGGACAATACAAATGTCAAAAAGTGGCTGGAAAAGAGGAATTCGTGACATGGCTGCAGCCTGTCGAGAGTAAAGATGATTTCACCATGTTATCTATCTATCTATCTATATCTATATATATATATATATATATATATATATATATATATATATATATATATATAGTATATATATAGATATATATACACAAACTTGAGTCATGGAACTGTGCTTACAGCTCCTTATTTCATGTATACTAATAACTTGTGTACATGATACTTGTTGATGAAATTAAAATTATTTCTAATAGCATTAAAAGAGCATTAAATTAGAGTTCCTCATTCCGGTATAAACCCTGTGAACGTTTAATTTAATATGACATATTAAAAAAAATCCCCATCATCATCCAGCAGATGTTCAGTTTCTGCCCAAATATTTTCTCTTTCTGCTGTGGATTTTTGTAACAGGAATAAACAGGATCATCCATAGTTTGTATGAACTATGTTTGTTCTCCGCTTCCAAACTCATCATCTCTTCATCCATTCCTGCAATAAGAATTTTTTGGTCTGTTGAAGCACCAATAGTCTGCATCCAGTTATTTAATTAATTGCTCTTAATTTTGGGAATATATACGAACTATGCTCTAATTTCTAGTAACCGACCTGTTTTTACTATAATTTAATTTGACAAACCGGGTCTTCACTACATTCTTTATCCTGTTTGGTGCGATTGCAATTGCGGGTCTTGATCTGGACTGACGGGAGCGGAGACAAAAAGAGCTCAGTTCCGTATTTTGACGGTGAAAGACGGAGAAGACGTACGTGGACAGAGACGTGCGGAGGAGTAGCGGAGGATGTGGAACAGCTCTCATTGATTTACATGACAGACAAGTACTTCGCACGACGTACTTGAGCGGAGCGGAGCACTGACAGAGTATGTGGAATCTGGGTGTAAAGGAGGGCAAATACACGTCCGGCTGGATGCGGCGCCGGACGCCGGACAGTGCAATGAAAATCCGGACTGTCCGCCCTAAAGCCGGACATCTGGCCACCCTAATGGTGACGTTGGTTTTAGCAGAGAAGGTTTCCAAATTCATTTGTTTAAATAAAATATTCTATTAGAAAAATGTATATATAAATCCTTATTTTCCACCAATAGAGATATTTTTTCTCCTGGGTCACTCTATTCTCAGTTGTTCCCAAATATGCAGAGGTGGGGCCTGGCTGAAATATATCAAATAAATAGCCTATTTTCTGAAGCATTTTGTAAAGAAAAAAAAAAAAAAAAACATTGCTAGTGATGTCGAATCCTGTTATATGGTAAAATAAATAACTACTGTAAAAAACAAAAAACTTAGTCTTTCACTGCAGAAGTTTTTGGAATAAAAGATTGATTTTATAGTAGGGTGGGGGTATGGAGCTTTCTTGTAAACCAAAGGGAGTTCCAGGAAGAAAGGTTTAAGAACCACTGCCCCAAGATAGCAGTGGGCCGTACACAATGAAGGGTGTCCAGGAAGAATCCTGGAATAAAGGGTTTTGCTCAGTGAATGAGTTTAAAACCACCAACCTTTGCAGCCTTTCCAGCATACACCCTGATATCTAACCACAAAGTTTCAGGAATCTATGATAAAACATTCTAAATATCCTCATCTGAGCCTTTGATGGCATTTGTCAAAACTGGGAACAAGGTTTAACAGGAACCAAATGCAGACACAAAACTCAAGGTGGTTACTTGAATGTTTACTTAACCAAAAGTTCAACAAAAGCAAAAATCCAAAAACATAAATCCACAAAAATCCTGAAAACCAAGAATACTCACAATAACCCTGAAATCCCACATACTCCGTCAGCGCTCCGCCCCGCTGCGTTCCAGACCGCCTGCGCAAAGCAGAGCCTACAGCCTCCGCTGAGTTCCTTGGATATTGTAGAGGGCATGCGCGAAATGAACCAGGGTTTCCGCGGATCATTAAAAATAATTACAATTCATAATTTTTTTTTTTTACTAAGGCCTCAGGAAATGAATGGGGACAGCACAAAAAAAAGCATAAAAGACAGAGCTTCACTGTGTCGCCATACATTCATGTAGAAAAACTGTTAAAAGCTCAGTTTGTAGATAAATCCTTCGTCTTTCTAAAACTGAAGACGGCATGTTAATAACTGCTATGTTTTTTTTTTTAAATCAGACCTCAAGCGCCACAAAGTTTTATAATTCTTTAATAAAAAATTTTTATAAAAACAATTTCGTCACGATCACGATTCATTTGCGTGAAACTGATCATAAAGCCGTATGTTCGGAAAGGAAGCTCGAGGCGGAGAAAAAGCTAGAGCAGGGGGCTTCAACGTTTTTCAAGGCCAAGGACCCCCAAACTGATTGCGAGATGGAGCGGGGACCCCCTAATTATATATATTGTATGAAATTGTGATATATCAAACTGGTCCTTTAGTCACTCTATTACATAAGGAGTAATGTAACGAAAGTAATTTCTCCCTGGGATTATTAAAGTATTTCTGAATCTGATTCCTGGTTGATGGGACAGGTGTTGTGAATTAAACGGTGCCCAGGTTTGAAAGAGCTCCTGTGTGTCGCTGAATGTGAGCATTGATGACTGAAAGACATCTTCTGCCTCCATTTATCTGTTTACTACAGTGTGTTGAATTCATGTTAATGTGTTTTTAAAGACATTTTAATTAGTGCAAAAAATTGCAGAAGGGAATATAAAAAAAAAAAGTAATCAACCAAGACTTTCGTGACCCCCATGCAGTACCTCCGCGGACCCCCTAGGGGTCAAGGACCCCCTGTTGAAGATTTCTGAGCTAGAGAATATATATATACATATGTGTGTGTGTTTACATACATACAGGAGTCATGGAACTGTGCTTACAGCTCCTTCATATTTCATGTACACTAATAACTTGTGTACATGGTAGGCTACTTGTTGATGGCATTAAAATCATTTCTAATAGCATTAAAATAGCATTAATTTAGAGTCAATCATTCCTGTTTGAACCCTGTGAACACATAATTTAATATGACATATTAAAAAAATCCCCATCAGCTTTCAGCATATGTTCAGTTTCTGCCCAATTTTTTATTTTTTTGTTGTAGATTCTTGTAATGGGAATAACTAGGATAATACAACTGCTTTTTTTTTAATGAAATTTGTTTGTTCTCTACTCCCAAACTCAGCATCTCTTCATCCATTCCTGCAATAAGAAGTTTCTTTTGAATGGATTTGATTAAACTTTAAGTCGCTCTGTATAAAATAAATATTTTGATGGAGATGAGAAATCTGCTTCCTGGTTGGTGAATAACCAATAGTTTCCATCCAATCATTTAAATAAACGGTGTTATTTTTTTTTTTTTAATATATAAGAATTGTGCTATAATGTCTAGTCACCGATCTGTTGCTGCTATATTTTAATTTGACGAACTGGAATTTCTCGATGTTCTTTTTGCTGTTTGGTGCGATTGGAATTGCAGATCTTGACCTGGCCGGACCGGAGCGGAGCAAAAAATAGCTCGGCTCCGTATTTTGTCGGTGACGGACGGAGAAGACGTACGTGGACGGGGACATGCGAAGGAGTAGCGGAGGATGTGGAACAGCTCTCATTGATTTACATGAAAGACAAGAGCTCCGCACGACATATGTTAGCGGAGCGGAGTATGTGGAATCTGGGGGTAAGAAGTGGACAAAGTAATGACGACAAACCAGCAAAGACTAACTGAACAGGAGGAGATTATATGGGAGAGAGAAACAAAGACTAGACTAATTAGCAAATTGGGAACAGATGTGAACAGAGGCAATAAGGAAGCTTGGGAAAAGGAGACACAAGAGGGCAAACATGAAATATCTAAGAACTCAAATACAGTCAAAAATACCAAGAACACAACAATCAAAATAACAACAATGAAAACTAAAGATAAAACTTGAAAAAAAACAAAACCATGACATTATTGAACTTTTATTGAAAGCAAAAAGTTGGTAAGATCAGAAAAGCATTAAGTAATATAACTCTGTTTGTAGGAACTGACGGATCTCCTTTTTTGAACACCCCAGTGCCATATTGATGACCAGTCCCATATTGATTGACGAGAACGCGAGTACATACTCGCGTTCTCGTCAAGTCCGTTCTTGGCGAGAATGCAGGAAGATCGGACTTGACGAGAACGCGAGAACGCGAGCACGCAAGCACGTATGTGTATTGGAACAGAAGCGTACTCGTGACGTCATCACATGCAGCGTTTCTTTAACAGTCAAAACTATTTATTCCCTACACAAAACATTTTGAAACAATATTTTTTATTTCTAAAGCTTAAACATTAAAAAATTACCGAACCGTGGTTATAAAAACATTTTGAAAACAATATTTTTAATTTCTAAAGCTTAAAAAACATTTTAAAAAATTACCAAACCGTGGGTATAAAACCAGCAACGGCTGGAATTTCTTTTGTGGGAGTTGTACTGGTCGTAGTGGTTGAGCTGATTACATCTTTGAAAAAAATCATTACTTTATAGAAGAAAAATGAGCAATACGAGCATATTGCTATTGCTCTGGTAGTTGGTGAGCTTTACCAGCAGGCTGAACAGGAGGTGGCGCAGTTGAGGAGGCAAATCAGAAAGGCAGAGAAAGGCTAAGAAGGCAGGCTCTGCTCGCCCATCTTTGCCAACTGGTAGGATTTTAAGATTGAAAGCCTATTTCCTACTTTTATCTTAAAAAAAACCATTGAGGATGCCATTAAACAATTAATCACGTTAAAATTGTGACTATTCATCTATAAATAATTAGAACTAAAACCCAATATTCACATTAGTAACAGTATGGCAGTAGGGTTAAGCTATTTGCACCCATTGACCTTCACAGCATTGAATATTAAGAAAAGACGAGTCATTTCTATGTCTGGCCACCTTTACAGTGATTATAAATTCTGTGCAGTGAATTCAGATTAGATTAAATTGTAAAAATACAAGTGAAGGGGAGCCAGTTGTTAAATTTACTATATTCGACTAGTTCTACAACACTATTTTACCTTTTCTTTCTTGAGAATTATATGAATCTGAATGTTAACCAAGTATAGTTTTACGCTGTGAAAAGGTAAGAATATAAAAAACAATTATGGTAACATTTGGCATTTTTTATTTACAGGAACAAACGGCAACAAAATATGTGAGGATTAACACCTCAGTGCCAATCCTCCAAACATTTTTTAATGAAGGGGACCTGAAACCAGCCTTCAGGCTAAACAGGGCCACCATCGTCCTCCTCCTTCAGCTGCTGCCCATCCAGAAGGCCCATGGATGGCCGCAGGAGATAGAGGTGCTGGTGACCCTCTACTGGCTGGCCTGCGGTGCATCATATAGGGCAACAGCTGACATCTTTGGGATGCCCCAGTCCACTGTGTGCCGGGTGGTGCACAGAATTGGCAACGCCCTAATGGGCATCATTCAAAAAATCATTGTTCTGCCCAAAGAACAAGATTTGGAGGGAGTGGGGGCTGGTTTTGCACACCTTGCCGGGAACGAGGCCTTTAAGGCAGCAGTTGGTGCGATTGATGGGTGCCATGTGCGCATTGTTCCACCTGCAGAGCCACAAAAAAGGTGTTACATAAACAGAAAACTCTTCCCCTCAATAATACTGCAGGGTGTGTGTGACTCACAGGGAAAGTTTTTGGACGTTTACATCGGCAATGTCGGCTCTGTCCATGACTCACGGGTACTGCGGCGCTCGCCGTTGTATAAAAACGCTTTATACCCACCTGAGGGCTTTTTTCTACTCGGTGATGGTGGATACCCATGCCTCCGGTACCCGATCACCCTCCTGACGCCCTATCGCCAGCCAGTTGCCAGTAAGATCTCTTACCTTCTTGTCCATAAATAGAGCCAACAATGATACAAAATTAATACCAAGATTATATTAATTGGATAAAACATTAAAACATATTAGCATATTACCTTAATTAAAAGTTAATTTTAAATTTGGTACAGGTCAAGTGGAGGCACGCTACAACAGGCACCACGCCAAGGCAAGAAACATCATTGAGCGTGCCTTTGGTGGTCTGAAGACACGGTGGCGTTCCATTTTCTTTAGGGCGCTGGAGGTCCGCCCGACGTTTGCCCCAAAGGTTATCGCTGCCTGCTGCATCCTCCACAATATTGGTATTGAGGCAGATGACCAGGTTGACATGGAGGAGGAGGAGGACCCAGAAGAGGATGGCCATCCAGCGGCTGAAGACAGGGAGCTGTCTGGAAGCTGCCTCCGAGCCAGACTGGCAGCCCAGATTTCTGCTCCAGCACAGCTGGCTGCATGTTTAAATGAACATGACTACATCTGACCTAGGTTAGGTCAGATGTAGTCATGTTCACATGCTGGTTCATTTCTTTTTTTTTTTACTACCTGTAGAAATATGTTAAATAATCAGAACAATTCCATTCCAACTATTTTTAATTGTATGTTTGTAGGTGTTGTCTAGTTGTGTAAGATGTTATTAGAAGTTACTTCTTTGTTTTAAACCATATCTTAGTAAATGTTAATAAAGTGTTGAATATGTTAAACCTTGAATCTGTTCCAAAGTTGAATAAATGTCTTTTTTTAATATACTGTTACTAGTTTTCTTTCCCTCTCTTTCTCCTCTCAATTATTTGTGTCCTCACTCAGAAGAAACTCACTTAGAAAGGAAAAACATTTATATATTTTATTTATAATTTTTGAACAAGTTTTTCAAATAGGGCCAAATATTTATTGGCCCTTTCAGAAGCCTCTCTGTCCTTGGCTTCCTCCCTAGCCAAGGCTGCCCTCTCTCTCTCCTCATCCCTCTCAGCCTGCTCCTTCAGGAAGTCAAGCAGGACCTCACTGCTTCTCTTCCTGGCCTGCCTCTCTGTCCTTCCTGATGTTGAGGAAGGGGTAGAGGCTGAGGTCGTGACCTCCCCACCAGCAGAGTCAGACGAGCTGCTGGCCACAACCAGGGGCGGACTGATATTGTGCTGCCCCTGGAGTGCAGCATCAAGCACCTCATACCACTGCCAGATGGCAGCAGTCACACCACCAGCCTCAACCCCCTGCCCAGTAGGTGGGTCTCGGAGCTCCTGAAAAATGGTTTATCATTTTAGTCAATCTGTACAATTGTACAATCCCTCAACACTGGGTTTTCTGTGGTAATACCAGAAATGTGGTGTGAATAATACATAACGTGAGCTAATATTATGCAGGGAGTTTTGTTATTTTACCTTATATTTTTGCACCAAATTGTGCCACTTCTTGGCCTGCTTCGCTGTGACCTGCAGGCCAGAGGCTCTCACAAAATCACTAGTTGAATAAAAAAAACAAGTTTAGAGTTACAAGAGCTGAAGATGGACATTTAGGCAGACATAAATTACAATTACTCACTCCCATCCGGTTTTGGAGGAGTTCCTTTTTCCAGTAAAAAGGCTGTCATTTTCAGTGCGCCAATTTATAAGGGCCTGGATTTCTTCTGTGGTCCCTGTTTAAAATATAAATGTAAATTATGAATTACTTTACACAAACCAAACACATTTTGCAACCTATATAATAGCTGATAACTAACTGCTTCTTCTGCTTACAGTTATGCGTTTTTTCCACACGTTCAGCCATGATGGATGTTATCTGGATGTTAATGTTGTCCTTTGGAGACATTTACAATTTATTTCAGCGAGTATTGAGTTAATAAAGCAGCACAAGGCAGTCAGATAAACACAAAACAAATGGACGTTTGGCCGAATTAAAGCAAAAAACCGCCATCAGAACGAGCGGTAGTTCACACATAACTAGACCGAGATAAGTGCACTACAGACGGGGTAACATTAGCCCTAGCTGCGGTTACCCTCGGAGGTCTGCTGGTCACTTTGGTCCGCTCAACGTCTGACTTTTTTTTTTATTTCGCACTAACTCTGTAAACAGGCCACACAGGGAGGCTTAAATGTATAATGTTATCGCCTCAAACGATTTCAAAACGTACTTTTGAAGAACAACAGCAGCAGAAAAGGGAATTTTTAACTTACCACTGTGAGCGCTGTCTCGAAAGAAGCTGCGGCCGCGGGGCATTCTGGGAAAGCAGTCAGTCTGAAGAACGCACAAGTCTGCTCTGATGCATGCTCGATAAAGAGGGCGGGGCGAGAACAACATCCGGGGATTTGGTGCGTTCTCGATCTGGCGTTCTTGAGAATTGGAACGGTACTCGGGCTGAGGCTGATGACGTGTCACGAGCACACGAGAACGCTCAAGAACGCATATTGAGAAACGCCCTATGTCTTGCTTGAGAGAGCAGGCTTTTCCATAGCTAACTCTGAATGTGAAAAAGTTAACCTTTTTTAGGAATACTGTACAGACTTTTACCTTCTAATCGGCACTACAAAGAGCTTTGCAAAAACCAGCCGCCAAAGTGACAGTTTCTTCCCCAAGGCTGTCTCTGATAAACACATCGAGCACCTTACATTTTGAATAATCAGCTACTCTGCTGGGACACAAAAATAAGCATCTTGCACTACAACAACCTACCTTTCCTTTTTTCCTTGTCTTTATATAAAAGAATGGCTGATCTTACACATGCATGTAAACAGTGTTTATTTTATACTTTATTTTCTTGTAATCTTTTTGTATTCTACAATACAAAATATTCGTGTTAAAATGAATGCTGACCATGCAGGGCTGATTAGTCAGTACATGTGTTGTCATTATAACCTTATCATAGCCCCACATTCGGGTAGAAATACAACTTATCTTGTCATCCACTGCTTAGTTTATCCAAAAACATTGCATTTCTCTTCACTCTGCACCCAAACATTTTTAAATATACAATCATTCCCAGGTTAAGAATTTGAACAAATGTATTGTATTAGGGCAGAACCAACAGAATCTCATTCTGAGGTGATGTTGTATTTCAAATTAAACTTTGTGATTTAATGTTGATTTTTAAATCTGATGGGAACCAGAAAGTGCGAGGATGTGATGAGATTTAATGCCTTTGTTGCGTTGACCCGTCGCATTTCACGGCACGTTGTACACAGATCTCATCACCGGGCTCATTTGGGATGGCTTAGGCAAATCCCAAGCACAGACGGCTGTTTGCAGCTGAATGATAACTGAGATGTTCTGTTGTGGTTGTTATGTTTCGCACCAACTTTAAAGAGATGGCAGTTATAATCCCTTTTTCTGGCACGTCTTTTGAAAACAACAAATGGACATGCCTGAGGAAGTTCTTCAAGCTCATAATATCAATTTGCAGCCTCGCATCACACAGCTCCTATTCTGTGAAACTGGAGCAGCGATGTCACTTGAACTAACAAATGCTGCACAAATGATTAAAAGTCCTCATGAGAGTGTAGTGAATAACATTCTCCAAGGACGTCTGTGTATACACAGGCTTTGATTACTGACAGGGTAAACAACTGGAAATAAAAAAGGAAGGAGAGCATGTGTGATGTTTTTTAAAGTAAGAAGCAGGTGAGGCTGATTGAGCCATTTCAACCCAACAAGAACACTTGTCAATCATAATTGATCTTTAGTAAAAAAGGTGATGTGAGGCAAGGATAAGGCTGAGAGGGAGAGCCTTGGTGAGCAGGTTCCCTAGAGGCTACAAGCACTTTTATATGGGGCTGAATCCTTGAGGCTTGCTGCACCCCTTCCCTCGCCTCAAGTTCAATTTGAATTCTCCTGCATGCCTACAGACTCTACTTATCCTCCTCCTCAAAATTCCTCTTCATTAGGGTTTGCGATAAAAGAACCTCTTAACAGCTGGAAATAACTGCACATTAGGAAGCATATGGACAACCCTCTTTTCAGGAGTGAGCCTGAAATCACTGGGGGGCACGGTGGAAGACATGCTGCCAGGCAATGTTTTTACTTTTATCTCCACAGTTAAATTTTCTTGGTTTTCCAGCATGAAATGTCTTGTGCAAATGCATTTGCAGCTCCTTTTGTCAGGCTTTAGTCTGCTTTTATAAAGAGCTTATTATCATATATCTTACCCTCTGTTATTATGTTGAAGGGAAACTCAGTCAAAGAGCTTTTTTACCCTATGTGCGTGCATATCTCACAATACACCCAGCAGAGTAAGGAAGCATTTAAACCCTGTCATTCCAATGTATCCAGTTATTGTGCTCATTCCAGTCTTCTTTTCTTACCAGACTCCGTTGCGTGTGAGATTCTGTATGATTTACATAGTGTTCAAAACAAAGGACCTTGCTAATAGCTAGTCTTAAGAATGCAGCACATGAAAATTTTGTTTAGCTACTTGGGATGAAACGTCTCCAGTTGGAGATATGGTTTAAATAGCTTAAGAAATGGAGTTTGAAGTCTTGGACCATAAATGTTTCAGATAGATTGCATAACTCAGAACAGAAGGACATCTATTATTTGACACAATTGATTAATTATTTAATATTTAACTCGGGTGACCATATTTTTTTTTTGGGTAAATCAGGACGGGTGGTGTGTGTGTGAGTGTGTGTGTGTGTGTGTTGGGGGGGGGGGGGGGGTTGGGGGTTGTTGGGGATCTGTTCCCATGCATAGAGATGTCTGTGGCATGCACTCACTTAACATAGGCCTACGTAATCCTACAATAACATATTTACTGTAAATTTTACAGTTGGTTTATTAAAATGCTTTTCAGTAAAATTCAACAGCAATAACTCCAATAACAAATGATAATTTTATTTAAAATGTATTTATTAAAAAATGCTTAACAATTCCTGTAATGAATGAATAGCACAATGAAAGAAATAATGTCTCATCTAAACATCCCTCACTTAACAATAAAAGTTAAAAATAACTCTCAACTCCCAATAACACATGATACTCAGCCTCAGTAACGAACGAAATGTCTGTTCTGTAGGCTATTGGAAAAAATTAATTAACAAATTAGCTAATTAACAAAAAATACCTCTTGTGTAGGAAAAATAAATCAAAATGTACCAAAAACGAACAAACATATCAATAGACTATCTTTACTTTCGGTGTCCAGGTGGCTTTTCAGATTCCTTGCACCTCCATTGGACACCGAGACATATGTGCCTGCTTTGCACACTGTGCACAAGGCCTCCCATCTGTCTCGACCCGGTCTTTTGCATGTTGTTGGCGTACTGACAGCCACGCAATCTATATTCTGATTAAGAACAGGGCTGCCCGCACTGACGCGGCTTAGGGATTATGTCACACGCAGCGTCGTGCGCAGTGCCCTAGTGCCTGTAAATTTAATGGTACAATTAAGGTAATTTAAAAAATCAGGACAATTCCTCACTTTCTAAAAAAAACCCGGGACGCCCGGGACAGGACGTAAAATACGGATATGTCCCGGGAAATACGGACGTTTGGTCACCCTAATTTAAAAATACAGTGTTTTCATAGGTGATCTTCTACCAAACTTAATAATTATTGTGCTAAACTTACTGGCAACCCTGATAAGCATAAAAAGACTAAACATCAATTCATCATTAATGCAGTTGTCTAGTCTCACTGCAAAAAGTGTAGAAAATATCGAAATTTCATTGAAAAGCATTAGCCACAGGAGCTACCCGAGAACATAACTACAACTTTTTTTTCTTTACCATTTATTTAATATAATTAGTAAGGCTTAAAGTGTTGATAACACGATATTGATTTCATGTAATATTGAATAATTTTGCATTAAAATCATGCAGCAGGATACACCAAGTGGTTCGGAGATAATATGAATCAAACAGGCTTTTAACACAAATATCTTACATTTAGCAGCACCAAAGCAGTACTCCGATAAACAGCTGGGAAAAACCCATCTCCTTGTGGTGATGTCAAAGGTAGAACACTGAAGCAGACAGCTCAACACTCTAGAATGGAGATGGATCAAAACATTGATGGTTCTTCCAGAACATCTAGTCAGGAACTGGTTTGTGTAATTGAACCATTATCCAGTTGAAGCTCAGGTAGTGATCCTGAGGAACAAGTAAGCATCACACCTTGCAGAGCGGACCTCTAGCCTACAGAGTCAGAATCTGAGCTGCAGGAAAACGGCTAATATGACAACAGCAGCTTCAGCAGAAAACACAGGACAGGAAAAATACGGCCTCAGGCACCGATACAATAACCAGTTATTAGTTTATAAAATAAAGATTAGGATCTAATACTAGATAAACATGATTTACAAATAAATCCTCCACCGGTTGTACAAAAATCTTTTTACTATATTCTTAAAGGTATAGTTAGTAATTCCACCCTCCATCTCCATGGTTGTCAGATCTGGCTGATTTCATCGCAAAAAAAGCAAACAAAAAAACAAAAACGCATAACATATATTCCTCTAAAACCTCTGTAAAAACCACGTACTTATAAAACACTTAATACACGAGGCAGAGCCACCCTCTGACTTTGGTATCACAAAAGCTAAGAACAGTTAGATTCAGGTCATAATCTATGACAGCAGCAATCTACCATCTAAGCTCCACATCAGCCTCAGGTTCTTTTGTGAATACCCCAATATTGTTGTCTTTAGCGCCTTAAAGAAAATAGCAGCCACACTTTCATATGTCTGCTTATATTTTTAGTGGGGTCTATAACGACAAAATTGAAAGCATCTGAAACTTGGGCAACAGGTCACATAAAGACCCAAATATATTGCCACTTTGCGCGGGGAGCAGAATGGTAAGTTAGGTAAAGACAATCTCCGATCTCTGAGAACGGGCATTGTGTGGTCATCAAATTTCCCGAATCATTTGATCATATTTACATGCCAACTGTTTGTGTTTGATGTCAGGAATATCTCATTTCTGTTGAACCATCACAAATGTGAATAAATTGATTTTGCTAAACTTTACAGAGACTTAAACTGCAGCTATTCTGCTGCATTAGAAGAGACATTTGAATCTCTTATCAACAAACACTCCAGATGGGTTCAATATGAAACAACGGAGGAAAGACCCTCATGGCAACTGATAGAGGATCTGAAATACTTGCTTTTTCAAATGTTCCTGTTAGAGTGCAATAGATCAAGGATTCTCTGAAACACTAGGACACCTTAAATTGAAAATCTTGTGGCATCTGCTGGATAACTGAATCGCATAAACACTTGGTTTTTCAGCAGGATCATTAATCAAGACATGAGTGAATGAAGAGAGTGGTTCACAGAAACAAAATTAACTTGCTTCTCTCTTGGTTCCAAGAGCGTGAGAGAGAACTTTAGACAATCTGCACAGAATATTTTCAGCAACCCTGTTTTGTTGTAGCCTGGACAAAAAACCGACTTACATATGTGGCTATTGCTGGATCAAATTACTGTTGATAAATGTAAACATCTTTGCTTTCTTTTAGCATGTACAAAGATAAAACATAAATGGCATCTATTTTAGTGCTTTATACATTTCATTATGTTCATTTAAGGTCATAGAACTATTAATGAAAAAATATAGATCACTGAAGATCGAGAATGGTGCATGTTAAAAGTAATAATTGTCATAAAAATTATATAGATAATATATAAACTTTTCAATTTTGACAGGTATATTGGACGGGTCTATGGTGACTTTAACATTATTGTTTCATGTTTTAAAGATATATCATAGTGAAGACACAGTGACTGAGGACAAAAACAGTTTGCATCTGATGGATCTATCTAAGCATATCTTGTTGTTTCAGCATTACGGTTTGAACATCATTATATTATGTCCATACAACATAATATGAAAAAAATAGCTTATTAGCATTATTTATTTAAATTGATTAGAACCGAATGAATCAGTTTAAGTTTACCTGTAACTGCAGGTATCCTAAAATTGAAAATAAGAGACAAGGCAAGTTAAATTAACAAAAACCACCATTAGATGTGGTCTCACGGGATCACCGAGCAAGATGGTCGCATAGGAGGAGCGCTCCCATACACCCACCACATTTACCCTTAAATTCGCTACTTATGTAAGTTTCATCGTTGTACAGTTTCGGCTAAAGTAACTTTGACCACTTATAGTCCATTTAAATTCAGCGTCTGGTGTATAATGGCTACGAGAACAGCTAAACAAAATCCCACTACACCAGCGGCTAATAAGCTAGCTGGAGCTAGCAAGGGAGATGGTGAAAGTGTGCTAGCTTCCATGCAGCAGTCACTCGAGAAAGCTATGAAAGAAATGGGAAGAGTTGGCAAACTTCTGACGACTCTTCAAGCTGAAATTTCTGATATAAAAGAAACCAACATCGGACTTCGCACAGATATGGACAGTGTTATGCAGCGACTTAATGAAGCAGAGAGTCGCCTCTCTCAACTGGAGGACGAGAATGTTCAGCTACGGCAAGAAGCAAGTAAGAGCACTAAAAACTGTGAGGAGTTGCGTTATGCTGTGGAGGACGCAGCAAATCGAGATAGGCGCCAAAATCTACGGCTTATTGGGTTGAAAGAAAAACTGGAAGGTCACAAGCCATCTGAATGTGTGAGAACCATTATCTCCGAGGCTCTGGGGATTGAATTGGACAGATCCCAGCTGCAGCGAGTACACCGCGCCCCGGCTGTTAGATCAGGAGACGACGATTTCCCACCAAGACCAATTATCATCCGCTTTTTAAGTTACTTGAAAAGGGAGAGAGTGCTGATGGCCGCAAAACAGAAATACAAAAACAAGGAGGGCGTGATCTGGAAAGGCTGTCACCTGTCATTTTTCACTGACATGACAAGAGAGACGGCGGCAAAGAGGAGAAAGTTTAAGGATGTTAAAAATCGGCTACACTCACTGGACGTGCGATTTACATTGGCTTTTCCAGCGGAGCTGCGCTTCACTTGGCAAGGGAAGAGAATGAAGTTCACGGATGACAAAAAGGCAATGGATTTTCTTGACAGCAATGCGGGAAAGCAGAGTGCAGAGGAGGGGTCTACTGCTCGTGAGTCAGTAGATGAATAACTTTGGAGCTCCCACAACAACACCTTAAGGACAGTTTTCTATGTTTTATGCTTGCGCCTCTGGGCGTTTCAAAGCATATGAACGGTCAAGCGTAAGTAGTTCCATATAGTGGGACGACTGAAATGCTCAGTCCTAATATATGTCATTGTATCGGTTTGTTAATGTGGTTTCAGCAGGCTTTACACAAATGACCAGCGATTAGGTCAGGATCATAGGGATAATTAGAGTGAAAACGATGTTATTAATGAAGTTATTGGAGGGTAATGGGAGGGGAGGGGATTATTGGTGACCATCTCAATGTGCCTCATGAGCCTGTTTTGTGGGGGGTATCTCAAGATAGATAGAGGGGAAGGAAAGGGGGGGTTCGGGGTTTATATTTTATGTTCCCTGTTCTGGAGGGTTTTTGAAGAATGTTTGGTTTGTTTGTTTGGATCGGCAGTTGGGCAGCACTCATTTTTTATTTTTTTTTTCTCTTCTTTTTTTCTCCCTCCATGTTTTGGCTTATATTACTTATTATCACATATGCAGCATGCACATACCCTAACACAGTCTACTGTGGCAAGCTTATTCGTTGAACAAGATTATTAATGAGTAACTGTGTTAAGATAATATCTTGGAATGTGAATGGTTTACATAACCCAATAAAAAGGAAAAAATGTTTATCATACCTGAAGTCACAACAAGCTCAAATAGCCTTTATCCAGGAGACGCATCTGATTGAGTCAGAGGCGGTTAACCTGAAGAGAGATTGGGTTGGCCAAATATTCCATAGCTCATATAGTAGTAAAAAACACGGAGTTGCCATCTTAATACATAAAAATCTAAATTTCAGCGTTATTAAGCAACATAAGGATGATGAGGGGAGGATTATATACGTACAAGCTAAAATAAATGGAGTACAAGTTATTTTATGCAATATATTGCACCTGATGCAACTCAATTATAACAACAGTAATGCAATAGCTGCTATATCATTAGATGCGCGTAAGGCCTTTGATATGGTGGAATGGGGTTTTTTACACCACACCCTTAGAAAATTTGGATTTGGAGAAGGATTTATCAATTGGGTTAAGATAATATATTCGGATCCAAGAGCTGCCGTGATAGCAAATGGAGTAATGTCACCTTTCTTTAAATTATCGCGAGGAACTAAGCAAGGAGATCCCCTCAGCCTACTGCTCTTTACCATATTTTTGGAACCTTTGGCCTCTGCAATAAGGAGTGAGAATAGTATTAAAGGGATTTTACATGATGGAGAAGAGCATAAAATGTTCCTTTATGCAGATGACATTTTGTTACTTCTGGATGACCCTCTGTTGTCAGTCCCTAATGTTTTGTCAACAATAGAGTCTTTTTCAGAAATATCAGGCTATAAGATAAACTGGGAAAAATCTGAGTGTATGCCGATATCTAAAGGATGCAGCCAAACCATAATGACAACATTCCAGTTTAAGTGGGTTCAAACTGGAAAGAAGTATTTAGGTATTAGACTTAACCCAGATTTGGCTACTATAATTGACATGAATATATCCCCTCTTCTTAAGATGATTAAGCTGAATCTGGAAAAGTGGAGGATGATTAATCTAACATTATGGGGGAAAATTAATGTAATTAAAATGATGGTCTCCACTCAATTTAATTATATCTCAATGATGATACCAGTACAGATTTCCAACACTATTTTCAAGCAATATAACAAGTTAATCACAGAGTTTTTATGGAATGGGAAAAGACCGAGAATTAAGCTCCAAAAACTACTGGCCTTACAACATGTTGGTGGAATGGCGCTCCCAAATGTGGAATTATATAATATTGCCTTTGAGATTAATAAAATGGCAAGGCATTGGGGTACTGGTGGTTCCCAGCCGGGTTGGGTCAAAATTGAAGAAGGACTTGTGTGCCCATTTGGTATGGTGGAATATATGTCACAGAACACACAGGCAGGGGAGGCAAATGTAATTTTGGCTCATTCACGATGGGCATGGACAAGAGTGCATAAAATGTTGGGGATTTCACAATATAAACAAAGCTATTCTTCTTTATGGAATAACCCCTCCATCTGCATTGGTCAAAAGGTATTTCTATGGCCAACATGGTTAGAGAAGGGCATACGTACTATCCAAGATCTATATAGAGATCAAACATTTATGTCTTTTGAGGAACTTAAACAACAATTTAGCTTAACGCACAAAGGGGATTTCTGGAGGTATCTGCAGTTGAGAAGTTCAGTAGGAACTGTTTTTTATATTTTGACTACAATGTTGGTAAAAATTCTTAGGGGATTTGGGGTGTGATGTATGCTGTGGGTATGAATATGTGCATTATTATATCTATGAATAGGTAACTGATAAGTGCTGTCATGTTCTGTGTTGCTGCCGATGTTTATGTTTTTGTTGTTGAATGTCCTATGTTTGTAACTGTGTTATAAAAGAAAAATAAATAAAAACTTTAATGAGAAAAAAACACCATTAGTGTGATAGTAATAGGAATGTACAAGACTTATTAAAATTAATGTGATGAGAGAAATATTCCTGAAATACTGTATTCTGTTTTCCCTGTTGGTTTCCAATGGGTTGTGTTCATGCTAAAACCAAACGTATTCTTTCCTCTAATCTTGACATCACAATATGTGAAGAAGCCAAGAGAACAGAATATTTCTAGAATATGTTTAGGTCAGGGGTAGGCAATCCTTTTGTAATATAAAGTGTCACAGTCCTACAACATTTACATGCATCCCTGCTTTAGCATACATAAAACAAAAGGCCAAACTACCTCCTTGGTATTTCAGTAAGTTTTATCATAGGTCTGGTAATTTATTTTCAGGTGCGTTGAATTAGGGATGAATCCAAAAGCTGCCGAATAGTGGCACACAAGGATAGACCCTGGTTTAGGTCCAGATTTCGAATAGCTTCTTCAATACACCAAACAGATACTTATAGAGAAAGGAGACACCCTGAATAATCCACAGGTTTCAGAATTGTATCTTTTGAAGAAAACATTTATCTAAAACCTCATGAATTTTAATTTTGGAGGGAAAACAGTTTTGGAGGGAAGTGACAAAGACGCATTGAAGAAAAGTGACCAATTTCTTTTTAATTACCACAAACTTTTTAGATGGGTGCCAAATCAAACAGTGTGGGTTCAAAAAAGTCCAATATGAAATTAAGTAGATCCATTCCATTTCTTTTTCCAGTGTACATCATACTGGTTGCAATGCTCTTTTTCTCACTATCACTTCTTTTCTTAAACATACTTTATCAAACCTCTATTTTGTTCAGTTTTACAAATAATAAAGATTGAAAGACCAATTACAATAAAAGCTTTTCTCTCTTGTCTCCGCCTTACGTCATCCCTCTTGCTCCCCTGCCTGTGTTTCACTGCAGCCTCCCCTCGCTCCGGTAACCAGGGCCTGCTGCTAAATCTATGGCTTTAGTCAGACTTCACATGACAGGGGAGAGAAAGAGGAGCGTCTGGGAAGCTGCTGGATAAATGAGAGAGCATTGGAGCTGTAAAATGAAGGATATGAGCCCCATGATGTGTGTTATGCTAATGCTACTTATCACTAGAATGCTAGACCTTATATTCCAAAAGCTTGATGCAAAACAATGAAAGGGTTGAAAATATTCATTTATTTAGTTTATACTCCTAAATTAAGTGTAAAAAAAAAAAAACATTTCACGAGAGTGTTATAAATTACATCTACCTAAGTATTCACTGCCTTTATTGTGAAGCTGAAAACTGAGATAAGGTGGATGTTTCTAATGATCAACCTTAAGACAAGGAAGGAAACAAGGCCCCATTTATCACCAGGCTAATGCCACTATTAATGTGAAAAATGGTAGTGGAAGCAGTATGCTATGAAGATGCTTTTCAGCTCCGGGAACTGGCAGACTAGACAGAATAGATTAAATGATTAATGCGGCAATGTGCAGAGATGTACTGGATGAAAACCTGCTCTCAACCCCACATTGGGGTGGTCATTCATTAATTTTTCAGCAGGAAAACAACCCAACATAAACAAACAAGATCTCAAAGTTGTGGCTTTAGAATCCCTCTGGGAATATACTGACTTGAGTCCAGACATGAGTCAAATAAACCTCTTTGGAGAAATCTAAAAATTACTGTGGTCATATTTCTCCCATCTAATCTGATGGAATTTGAGATGTTCTACAAAGAAGAATACGGCAAAATTACCTGAAGTTAGGTGTTTGGAGCTTATGGTATTATATTGAAAAACATTTGACACTGTGGTTCCTTCCAAAAGTGGATCACCAAAATATATATTGAGGTTTTGAATATTTGTGTAAATATTTCCTAAGTATTTTATGTGTAATAGTAACTAAAAACTAATAAAATGCTCTCTGTCACCATGAGTTATTGTGTGAAGAATGTAGAGGAACAAGATTAATTCCTTTAAATAAGAAATGCATTTGTATCGTAACTTAACCTAAATGTATAAAAAGTGCAGCACTTTAAATGCTCTTTGGATGAACTATATGGTCTTGGCTTGATTTTATGCTAAAGCATTTGACAGATTGACAGTTGCTGGTAATGCTTTTGAGATTCTATCACAACTGATATTGTTAAACATAAGTATCAATATTACAAGAATAAACAGTCAATACAAATTAAGAGAATTATAAATTATGAAAAAAAAAATATAAATACAAATTAGCATAACAACTCCCTATGATTACTGTCAAGTGTCTGAGCTACAAATGAAAACCATAATCCTTTCATCTCGACCTCTACCAGAATCCATTTGAAGCCAGTCAGCAGATTATTTGCTGTTAATCAGGGTGTGAAATAAACTCCCCAGTCTAATGCAGATGTAGTCTGCTGCTGGTCGAGGTTTATTTACCTCTCAGCCACTTCGGCTTGTATCCAGCCGGGAAGCTTATTTCAATCTAAAAGTTTAATCTTTGCTTCTCAATTCAGGAATCTAAAAGCTTTTTTGGCATGTCAGTAAAAAGCGTTAATGGGAGCCCTAATGGGAATTTTCATATGTTTTTGCAGAGTGAGTCATGAAAGGTTCAAGTTCAGTTTAAGGCACAGAAAAATACAACGGATCTCTTGCCTAAGAGGAAAAAAAAATGCAATTTTATTTCTACTGCACTTTTCTCTCATTCCTCATATTCCCCAAATGAAATGACCACTGCCAGAGATCACGGAGTGCGTCTTTTGTGAAGGAGTAATAGCATTGCAGCATAAAGAGTGTCGCCCCTCCTCAGCCTCTCCTTCTGGTTAATTTCCTCAGAGCCTGCAGGGCTAGCCAGTAGGGGGATTTGACAGAGAACTTCTGACAATCCTGAGGAGAGCTGACATCGAGAGTGCAAGTGTGTCAATCGCTTGCGGCCAGATTGGAAGATACTCAGCATGCAGAGAACAGATGAGATGAGCAGAGCAGCCAAGAGGACTGTCCTTGCAGAGCTGGCTAAACTTGAAAAGTCTGGGAAGGGCACAGTGCCACTCAGAGGCCATAACTCACACTCCAGCTGTAGCTCCATGCTGCATAAATCGGTATTCACACTCATTTTCAAAAATTTGCTGTGAGAGCAGAGGATCTGGATGTGCAATATAGTTTTTACTTTCTGAAAAAAATAAAATGGGTCGTTCTATTGAACATGAAATGTGATGTAAGCTCAGTGAGAGTGCCACTTTTCTTTTAATGGAGTTTCATTCTAAATGTAGCACCAATTGTCAGGCTGGTTTTCATATTCCTTTATTTCTTTTGACACATTTCAAAAGAATTTAAACTTGCCTTTAAAAGACATAAAGAGAAATTCAAGGATGAAATTATTGCCCCATTTTTATTAAACACCTATATATGTAAAAAATGGATGTTCACGCATACCCATTTGTCCCCATAAATGCTGAATCCCAACATGAGAGTTCCAGACTCAGTGTCGGCCAGGTTATTCAGACAGATACAAAGCACGGGGAGAGAAAAGGAGGAAGGCAGCTTCAAATAACAGCACAATGATCTGCTCTGGGTCTCCCAGCAAGCAGGGGGAAAATGTGTCACTCAAGTTGTTGAGTATGATGAATTTTAATTGCTGCATCCAAGCATGACAGATCAGAATGTGAGGGAAAGAGATGTTATGAATCTTGCAAAGAGAAGAAAAATCCTGAAAGACGGTTGGAGGAACATTTCTGTCATAAAGATTTGTTCTGTATTCAGTGAACATGCAGCAAAAACATGTGTCAAGAAGAAAATAGAGAGAACTTTCTCCATGACAGCTATGAACAGGGTGACTGCCCACTTTAAGAACTAACTAAAAACCGGAGTGCAAATTATAGCGCTGTAATAAGGGGGGTGTTGGATTTATTTGAAGAATGTGAGAGTAGACATACAATAGAAATAGATATGTACTTCAGAGGAAAAAAAAACATCTTAAAATACATGATGTACTATTGCACATAATGTCTGTGATTATTGAGGGCAACTACATCAAATCCACCAATTCATGATTGTTATCAGTTCACATAATTTCTGTATCTCCTACAAATTTTCATTTAACTGTTGCTTGAATTAAAAATACTTAGAAACTGATTAAAAGAATAATCTGAGTTTCTTTTAAATATATGTTACGACAATATAAATAATACTGTATATATTGTAAGTGATAAAAATAACCTTCTTATCACTTAAAATATAAGTGATAGTATAAGGCTCCTTATAAACTACCAGCTATGACCATTTTATATGTTTTATTGCAATCACACAAAATTACAATTACAAAAAAAAACAAAAAAACAAAACAATTGTCTGATACTGATTAAACATAAATGTATAAACCATTCAAAATTCCCATGTATTTTGACCTGGTACCCTTGTTCATCTGACAGAAAACATATATTCAATAACCACCAATCCCTGTTATCATAGTTCTTTAAAAAAAACACGGCACAGAAGTTAGCCTCTGATTTGTAAGAACTTCAGGAGAGAAACAACCATTAAACCACCATTGACTCACAGGGCACAAATTATAAGCTAACTTATTCCTCTCAGGACAAGGGAGGCAATATGCCTAAAGTATTAATTATCATTATTTAATCATTTATTTATGTGTGGTAAATCTGGAGGCTATTGTGCTTCAAAAGAGAGGTAGTTAATCGGGAAATTCAGGGAAAATTCAACTGACATATTTACAAATGGTACAATCCACTTTAGGAAGGTCCAAAATCCTGATACAAGATTTTTAGCACTTATGTTTGTTAATATAAAATGTATTAGTAAAGATAATTTTTCCCAAAATATATTTATTCAAATTTTAAAAAATTAAACAAACATCTTGAACAATATACAGAATGTAATCACAGCAATATTTACGTTACTGTTCAAGTCAAAATAAAATACAGACAACAAACTGCCTCATACAACATTTACTCCAGTGCGACTGATCACATTTCATACTTAGGCTCTTATAATGAAAATTATAGTTGACAGTATTTGTCTTCCAATAAATTGTCTTTGGAAACTGCAGTTCACTTGTTCTTCAATCACTTGCACTTTTTATTTTTTTTTTTAGATATTCAGAGTCTTAACATAATTAATGAAGGAGTTCCAAATAGATCCAAACAGGTCCTGTTTGTCCTTTAATATATACATGATTTTTTCCAGAGGGAGGACCGATAACATCTGCTGCAGCCATTGGTTTATGCTCAGTCTGTGAGTCTTTTTCCAAAATATAGATATACATTTCTTTGCAATAAGCAAACTTAAGTTTATTAACACTCGTTCATTTTTTTTTGTAAATATGTTTTTCAGGGAATAATCCAAAAACAAACAGCCTTGGCTCAAGAATTATCTGTTTAGAAATTATGTTTTCTATAGCACCTTGTACTTCTTTCCAAAACTGTATAATTTCTCTGCAATACCACATACAGGGAACCAGAGTCCCTCTATCCCCTGTGCATTTTGGACATAGATCAGGTATCTCCCTGTTATACCTATTGAGGTCTACTGGTGTTATGTAAATCCGCATTAGCCATTTATATTGAATGATTTTTAGAGATGTGTTAATAGAGCTGGTGTGGGCTAATTTACATGCTGTCTGCCAATCTTCCTCTGTTAACACAATTGATAAATCTTCTTTCCAAGCCTTAAGTCTATCATGAGATCCTTCTGAAATTTGTAACATCATTAAGTTATAAAACTCTGTTATGGAACCTTTCTTCAAACTGTCCTTTGTTAACATTCTTTCTAAAGTTGATTAGTAAAGATTAAATTGAATATACAATGAAACAAGTGTAACATGTAACTGTTTATTCGATCTACTGCTTTTCACTCTAAACTAGATAAAATTATTGATTTGATTGTGTAACTTATTCTTTTTGGATTTTGAGACATCAAGTTTGACTCAACCTGAACTAAATACACGTACAAAGGACCCAAAACAAAGTTTTTGATTTTTTCTCAATATGTATATATTTATTCACAGCTTGCAGGTATTTTTTTTTTTTTGTTTGAGTCACATGTGAACTGCGCTTTGCATGCAGTCAGAGCACGTGATCAAGTCCAACTCCCAGACCATGAGACATTGCCATTTTAGCCGTCTCTGCAGCCAGGGCTGATCAGTGGTGCAGTAGCATTTTTTTAGTTTGAGCGAGGTTATACTTTTACCATTGTAGAAATGACTGCATCAACCAACCTGTTCTTTTCAGGTGTTATAGGGGGATCCCAGACTAAGTCAGGGGGTTTAAGCTTCCCTTTGCACTCTTAAGTTTTTCTATGTCTTAAAGGTTAAAGGTCAAATGCAATCACCCCTGCATATATTGATATATCAGGACTCTCAAGGAGAAGCTGCTCAATGCCTACTTTTGCACAGCCAGCTCCAAAAAAATAAGGAGGAATGCAGTTTATTTTCAGTTCAGTTGTAGAAATTTAAGAAGGAGTCATACTGTGGTGATCTCTGGTTTCAGGTTGGATATTTTTGGTCTGTCAATTAATCATCAGACTGGTTATATCAGATCAAACAGGAGGACAGGGCAAGAAAACTGATTGAGTCAATAGTAATCTAAAAATTATGAAGGTATGTTACTAAACAAACGAGTACAAATAAAAAAAAAACTGTACACTGTGTGAAAATCTTTGCTTACTTGGTCTTAAGTGACATTGCAACTACCAGACAGTAGGCACTGCAAATTTCACTTGACAACAGAAAATCCCTGTGGCACGGTGGTGAAAACCCCCAAAGACCCTTTTCTGTGTTCAGTAGATAAATCAAGTTTGTCCTTTTTTATAATAAGCAAGTTCTACAAACATATCTTACAATTTGCTTTCAGCAAGCTTCAAAACTTTTTTTTTATTTGCCCTGTAATTCGACTTGGTAAACATAAGAAAAAAAAACAAGGAACATTAATATTCCGACAGGATTTCATAAACATGTAAAACTCTTCACAACCCAGTTCTTAACACTTTGTAGAAATAAACAATCTTTTTGTGACTGAGTTTGGTTTTGTGTAAACACCAATCACACACAGTAAACATAAATTCTGAATGTTTAAAAAAAGTCCAAAAGCCTTCAGAATAATTATAGCGTAGCTATTGAAAGCCAATATAAACACATGTACATTACTGTTAATGTTTTTCAAATATTTAAGTTTGTTTTTTTCCAACCAGGCGGTTGCTGAAAATAAAGTTTTTAACATTTTCCATTTAAAAAATACTTTTAAAGGGAGGAAAAAAGATTTAGCAAGAGACTTTTCAACAATGTTCAAACAATGTAGTTAACTGTAGCAACATCTAATATATTTACAATATGTATAATATTCATATTTAAAAAATCTTACAAAGGTTCATTTTCTTTCACCTCAGATGTAATAAGATCATTTTTCTGTGTTCTGAACAAATTTCAATAAAATGTGCTAGTTTAACTGCAGCATTGCTTTGCCTCATTACCAGCTGTTAAACCGATTTTAAGACATTTTCATGCTGGATTTTAAATAGCAGGAAATTATTCAACATTAATCGAAAAGCAAATTTTAAACAAATCTTCTTTTCTTACTGATCAACAGCTGATTTTCCACTTATATCTGAGATCAAACATTTTGACCAAAAACTGAAGGCATAATGGTCTATAAAAGGTATTTAATCATAAATGAAACATTTATTGCCAATATCCTAATAGAAATGGGTTTCTTATTTTTCTCCTTTTACTTCTCTGAGGATGTGGATTCCTTGAACTCCAGTCGGCCTCGACAGATGGGCGCTCACACTAAGCCTGGTTCTGCTGGAGGTTTCTTCTTGTTAAAAGAGAGTTTTTCCTCTCCACTGTCACTACAAGCATGCTTAGTGTGAGGGATTGCTTTCGAGTCATTGATTTGACGCAATCCACTCGTTTTCATTAGATACAAAACTTCAAACAATTTCACTGTATGATCTAGTGAACTGTAGAGGGCCTTGAGATGTCATGTGTTGATCTCCCTTTGAATTCAGTCATTATCCGTCACTAATTCCTGTTAAAATCCGACTTATAAAACCTCCTATTGAAATGGCCACCTATGTCCTCAAATTAGCAAGTTGATGGTTGAAATACTCTAGCTTTACAATAATAAAAAAAAATCAATCCACAAAAAAAAAGTGCCTTTCTAAATGCTAAATGCATTTCAGATCTTAAAGAGTATTTGAGCTAGATGTTTTTCCAACTTCTATCTTTTACCCTTGATAATACAATAAGCTTACAAGGAATGCTTATCAAAAGACAGATTTTACCAGAATGTGCGAGACACAATTAATAAAGATGAAAGTGTTGTACTCGCTAAAAACACAGGCGGGTAGTCCTCAACATAACAAGCAGAAATGCAAAAAAAAGAGAAGAAACAGCCCAAGCTGCATCAGTTCAAACATGAATCAAAGATGTTGTTTTTTTATTCTTGAAAATAATAGGTCTTTTTTGAAAAGCAGTAATAAAGACATGCTTAAGAATAGGCATGTCTCATTGTATAATATTTTTTTTTTACATCATGTCAACCACAAATGCAGAACATTTCAACCTATAGCTACAACAGTTCCAGAGCTGTGGGACCTTGAACTTTTGGTGTCACCAGGGTCTCCAAATCTCTCCAGATGTCCCAAATTGTGCCACATGTTTTTAGTTATTATATGACCCATAGAATAACACTGAATCATTTTGATCGCCACAAAACATTTATGAAGCAAGTATTTTGCACTTTTTTTCAGAATTAGTGTAATGTAACATTTCTAAACCTAAAATAACATAAAAATCTCAACGACAAAAAAAAATACTGAAACTGCTGCTTTTCAAGCTAAAATAAGCCCCAGTGCTTTTTCTGAGCTGTATGTTTTGGCATTGCTTTGGTATTGCTTAGGCATTGAAATAAAACTAAATCGGCGTAAATAATAAACTATAACAACACAGCATTCAACAAAACTGAGCTGCTTGACACTTTTGGGCCTTTTGATGCCAATAAAAGCAAACTTGCTCAGGGAAACTTTGAATTCATCCATTTGGAATAAGGCTGGCATGCGCGGTCAGTGTGAGGCTACAAACATTCAGATGTGCACCGGGTTCACGCTCAGGGTGATTACATCACACCCTCATGCCCCGTTTTATGCTAAAGCTTAATTTTATAACCAAAATTTAGCATGAACGTCATGCTAAAATATATGTTTTTGAGGCCTCTCCCTCTGTTTAGTTTTGGTTTTCTATGTAGATATAAATTCTTCTTTCATTCCCTTCAAAAATCATCTATCTTATCCAAATTAGTTAGGTACAGATATTTGCTTTTGTAGATTTAGAGTTTACATTTAATAACCTTTGATCTGGTCAGAGATTTTATTAGAAATAAAAAGATCAAATGTTTTCCAGTTGTTATTTTCTCACTTTTATTTGGTTCAATTTCTGAAGAATTGAAAATCTTGAGTCTTTTTACAAAGTTCATAATAATAAAGTTCTAAGTGATTCTAAATAATTGACTATTTCCATGTGTTGGCTCTTATATTGCAGGTTTACAGACAGGTATTCTCCCTTAAAATAAGCATCCTGTTATTGTCTAGGCAGTAGCCCTGTCAACCTTTGAGACTAAACCTTAAGAAATAATAAACCTTTGTGTTAAAAAGACCTAGCTTGAATCTGCAAATGTTTCCTCAGTTTTTCCCTGTAGAGAGGGCTCCTGGGAGAAAGCATCAGAATTGTACGGAGGCCTTAGTTCTCGATGCGGGCGATCCAGGTTTGAATCCGGCCTGTGGTCCTTTCCCGCATGTCTCTCCCCCTCTCTCACACACCCTTTCCTGTCAGCCTACTTTCAAAACAATGAGTCACTAGTGCTGTAAAAAAAGAAGTATTTTTCTTTTTTTCGACAGAAGATAACCATTCTTCATCAAATAAAATGTTTCTTGATTTTCTTATGCGCAAAGTGTTTTTATTGAGTGTTTCTTTTCAAATTCTTTATTGGATGACAATAATGCAATAATTACACAAACAGAAAACCTGAGAAACAATTTTTTCCTTTAAATTTAAGCAGCCACATCTTTTTTTTACAGTAAGTTGTCCTAAGGCTGCAAAAAACTTAAGAGAAACAGGGTCCCGTCCGACAGAAAAACAGATTACATGAAGTCATAGTTACACCTAGTTAAAATGAATAGGATTTTTCTCTGAAACTGGTTTGCAAATTACAGACCAAGGCAGAACTAAGATCTTAGTCAGAACTAGGCAGCAAACTGATGGGAAAGTCCTGAATCATACAGGAGGGTAGACATTGTGGAGACGCATTCGCTTTAGGTAAAATATAAAATAAAATTTTGGTAACATAGAGAGTTTGACGGTAGAAAGGTGAAAATATGTATATTTGTATATCAACCATGGGATTTAGGGAACAATGTTCTGCATGTTTTCCATTCTTTTCCTATTTTAAAACACCATATTTAGGCGATAGCAGCCTGTTTGGCCTCTTTCCCAATTTCACTTTAAGGCTGCATAGGTGTAGCCTGACGTAGTCCAACTCAATTCTAGTCAGAATATGAGTCTGATACTGCTCCATAGAGCTGTGATTATGGGGCGTGTTTCGAACGAACCAGGAAAAAAATACCTCTGCACTCAATTGGATAGACCTACAACCAATAAGAGCAACGGAGTGCGTGACGTATGTTAAGCAACGCATAGTTGTTGTCAACAAAAATCAAAGCGTGCAGTTGCACGCCTAGAATAAGAAGATGAGCCTTGATCGCGTTTCTCTGTTCCTCTTTTAAAATTAATTTGCTGTCGATATCTTCTAGAACAGACCTAATAGCAGAATCTACTCACCTAAACTCTCCAGCGGCAGCCATTGTTGTTGTCACCCATGCGCGCTTTGGTGACGTGGTTGATTACGTTACTGTTGATCATCTGTCCATCATCGTATAAAGCTCGCCCTGACAATTTGATTGGCCCGCCAGATATTGTGCCAGCATACTCCCGCTACTATTGAGCAATGCCAGACCGAACTTCCCGACCTCAAACATTGTGGGCGGGACTAAGTTCGGAATGGCACCCAGGCTAGCATAGCATTGAGGGCCAGAATTGAAACACTTAATGTAGATTCTCATCAACTTGTTGAACATGTAATGCTTCATAGCCACGTATTTAAAAAAAAAAATCAGATCTCAAAACGTTGATATAGATTATTAATTATTTTAAATCATGTTTTTTAGTGAAATGTTTAACATAGCATTGCATTGGGACACATCTTGTTGGTTTGTTAGTAAAAATGTAAAATGAATACATATTCTGTCAAATGTTTCTAATAAAATGTGATTTAAGGTCATTCACAACATATGAACACTGAACGTGGTCAAAGATGCATGTTGTAGAGAAGGGGCTCCTTGTACTCCATTGTACAATAGGCTATAGTACATCAGAGGCAGTTATTCAACCATATAAACAGACTTTTTGCCCTGAGCAAAAACAATAAGATAAAACTGAAACCAAGTTAATTTATTTGTTTGTTAGCTAATAAGTAAAACCAATACAAAACACTTTTATTTAACAAGAAATATAGCTGTTACAATAAATTATGCACAGATGTGATCAACTTACACGACAAAGAAAGCAATTTTTGATAAAAACTAAATCATTTAGTTTTGTCTGGCGTGCTTTCTTCTTCAGCTGATACCAAAAAGAGCGGAAAATGTCCCTGAACTATAGAAACTCTTTTTCCTCCCATACTTCTTACCATGTCCATGCTTTGCTCTGAGTGTTTATTTTCATCCTACAGCCTTTGATTTTCATCTGTAGCCATACAGTTGTGTAGAATGCATGCTGCGACTACTAATGTGTCTACATGTTGTGAATACAAGTTAATGCAGTAAAGAAGATTTTCCCCCTTGTAGAGAGAATGCCAGTGGCATTTGCCCTTGACAATCTGTAATTAAATGTTCTCTTGGTCTTAGGTAGGTTCTGACTGGGGTATGGTCTTATCAGGTTAGATTTTAGAGGGAATGTTGCATCACCCACCATAACAAACACAGGCTCAATCTGAATACCTGAAATCGGTAAGGACAGTTCAGCCACAAAGGAAGTGCATTCGTGGTTTCCATAATACGTGCTAATCAAATAATACTGGCTAAGTTTAAGAAAAATACTTTACTACTTTACATATACTGTTAGAGACACATGCAAATGTCTTCAATTTCTTATGTTTATTTAATTTAATTAATAGTTTAAGTGATTCTATAAATGTGTGGGTTTTTTTTAATCCAACAGAGCACAGGTCGTATTTTTCAAAACTGTAGTGTTACCCGTTACCCACAATTATCCCAATTTAAAACCCGGCCGGGTGCACGGACCCGTGAATAATAAAGTGCAACCCCACCCGTTATCACAAAGTGTACACACAGCCGTTTATAATAACAGAAGCAGAAAATAACATAGCCTCACTCTCACACCCAGTGTGCGCTGCGCTCACAGATTAACAGCTGTAAATTGGCCAAAGTGAGGTTTCCCTCATTGCTTAAAAAATACTATTATCTGGATATTCTTGAACCCATATATTTTTAGGATGTGGAGGTAATAAGTAAGAAAATATGAATAAGTGTCATTCATGCTGTAACTCTATGATACATTTTGTTCATAAATACCTGCACCAGTGAAGGTTCTACCTGTAGATATACATTTTATACACAGGGTAACCAACCCGGTGCAGGACTGTGGGCTGTAGTACCAATTTGACAAGCATCATTTCTGTGTGAGTCCAATGTGTAATGACATCCACAAGAATGAAAGCTGTCTGGTTTCATCCTTATTTCACCAGCCCAGAGCTTCTTTCATACTATGGATAGTGTTCTTAATGTTGACTCTGCAAAAGTTGAAGGTTTAAGAGCTACAATTTGAGGTATCCGGATTAAGCCTGAACCTCACCAAGCTGAGGAACACCAGGCAGAGCTGTATCAGGTGGATATTAAAATTTCTATTCCCAAAACCTATACCTAAATTGCACCTAATAAAAACACCCCAAGATAAGATAAGTCTAGAACCAAGGTGAGGAAAAAACACATATGTATGTAATACAGGAAAATAAGCACATATTTGATCAAAGTAAGCTAACAACTAAACAACTATTCCTAAACACTAATTTGTCCTGCTTTGACTGGCATGGATTCCTTCAGCTGACACGAAAAAGAGGTGAGAAGGTCCTTGACTCTAGAAGCCTGATTTCCTCCCATGCTACTTATCATCTTTAAATAAATAGAGGAAGATGAGAAAATGCCTCTTCAACGCCATCAACAGAGGCTAAAATGATATCTCCTAGTCCAACAAGACATGTTTCCATAATTGTTTTTTGACCATTTTTAAGTACTGCATTGAAAGAAACTTGGTAGAAACATCTGAATTAACTGACTAAATCAGGAAAAAAGTTTTTTATGCTTGCTTGAGTACTAATTTATCCATAAAGACCAAATGCACTAAAGAGGACATGGGATAATTGAACTTTATTAAACTCACACTGGAGACATGTTACCTCTGCATTTAAACAATTCCCTTGGGGAGCAGTGGGCTGCCATCGTGGCACCCAGGGAGCAGTCGGGGGTTAAGGGTCTTGCTCAGAGAGGCAGTCTGCAGGAGTGGGGCTTGAACTCAAAAACATCCAAGCTCTATGCCCTAACCACTAGCCTGCCACTCTCACTAGAAGTAGTGTGGGGTTAAGGGTATTGCTCAGAGACCTAGACACCCAGAGTGCCAGCTGTGGGGATCGAACCGGTTTCTTGGAACCTTCTCGGAGCAAAAGCGCACTGCTCTTACCTGCATCACCTAGTTAACTCTTGTACATGAAACACAAAGTTCCCTCAATATTCAAATAAGAATTGGAAATGAAACAGCTAAATAATAAACCCAATCGAAATATACAGCCACAAAAAAGAAGAGTGCAGCACACCAGGTACTTATTCAATAAAACTAATGTTGAAATTGAGAGTTGCCGTGGCTACACATGGAGGATTGGTTTATTAAATTTTAGACTGTGCAACAGTTCATTCACTTAGACACAGACTGACAAATTGGCACTAAAAGTTGGTATTCCATGGTAAACAAAAAATAAAACTCCCTCCGAGCACCCTTACTTCCCTATCCATTCAAAACCAGTGTGCCTCCTAACGCACCATTCATACCTTGTGACACACAGACATATGCCCACGTCAACACATCCAATACCCAGGTGTTACAGTTTTACTTTCATTTTTCACAATATACTGTAAATTTGTCCATTTATGAATCCTACGCTATGTAGGCACCACATATTGTCATTTTAGAAAAAATAAACCCAAATAAACACATACATTAAGCTTTACTCCTTTGCACAGATTGCAGTTCTCATGTAATCAAAGTTAAATTTGACCAAAAAGGGACCAAAGAGAATAAAGAGAGAAATCTTGTAAATATTAGAATAGCTAATAGATGAGCATGACCAACAGAAAGTTCAGCATCAGCATTGAGACAAAGAACCTCATTTATATTCTTCAGCATTCTCTGGTACAGTATAACTTTACCAAGGCATCAATCGCAAGTTTCCACACCTTTTGTTAAACCCCCTACATTAACGGGAGTACATGCCCTACGATCTGTATCTTAATAGTTTTTTTTTTAAATATTATTTTATCTATAATTGTATTCAGGCTTGTTTATGTTTATTTATTTCTGAGTGTGAGTTTTCTGTAATAAAACGAGTTAAACAAATGGCACGTTATTGATTTCCTACTAACCATGGACCAACTGCTGATCTTTGATTCGGTTAGATGGCAGCTCTGCAGTTAGCAGATTGCCGCTTGAGCTCAGGCCCAACAAAGGAGAAAAGTTAATCCATTTCCTCAGCACTCATCCAAAAATATGGCAAAATATATTAATGGTGGTGTTGGCTCTCCATTCTTAGCTCTGCAATAAGCTGACTATAATCTCTGTGCTGTTGTCTCTGCTGGTTAAGGGAACACACCCAAATGTCTTCTCTTCCTCAGTGCAAGCAGATAAGCAATGACCAAAGTTGTTCTTTTACAAAGTGGCACTACACAGACACTGTTTGTTTAAAGAGCCGAACTGATCATAATGCACACATGTTTAACACACCTTTCCATTTGTTTTGTAAATGAAAAGCAGGGCAGATTTTGACACACATAATCAATAAACCATTTCAAAAGTGTCATTACCAATAGTAGAAAGTCAGCTTTAAAGAACACCTGAGGCAGACTGAATGTAAGATCAGAACTTTCTTTGAACTTGCTTAAGCAGCAACTGCAGCTTTGAATTTACAGCCTGGCTTGTTTATGCTGGCTACATTTTCGTTACATGCTCTCATATAAATATTCAATCTTGCAAGTCTAGAAACCTTTATGTAGCTAGTGTGAGATGGAAAAAAAATTATGTTCACAACGTGAAGGTTTCAGACGCAAGCAGTGTGTCTTGGCCTTTATTGTTAGTTAAAGGTATAGAGGAAGATTTTTAATTTCCAGGTGGATCATCCAAATATGTGGTCCTCCTAAGTGTCATTCATTCTGATGATGTGTTTACATAAGGCAATCATACGTGCTCGTCCTCAGTTAGCTATCTTTTTCTGCGCATGCACACTTTCAGGTGTATATCCTTGGTGAGCTGCTGTTTCAGACACTCATTGAAGCTCACCTTTCTCATCGTGGTTGTTTGAAAATGGCAGAGGGTCATAAGAGAAAAAGGGTTTATGAAGTGTATGAGAAATAAGAAAGGCTTCTGAAGAGGCAGTTATATCCCAGAATGCCTTGGACAGGGAGCTCTCCTCTCAAAGCATTATGGGATTTTCCGTCACAGCGCCCCGCTGTCGCTATAGGTTGTCGCTAGCCGACAGTGGCGACTGATAACAAAGATGGTGCAGGCACCGCGCAGTGGAGGAGTTATGTGACCAACAACGAGCATAAAGCAGTGATCATCTGTCGACTATAAAGTCCCCGCTCTATATAGTGATTGAGGGATTTAGGGGTTAGGGAGGACGTTCAGACAAAGTAACCTTGTATAAAGTATAAGAGAGCATGGACAAGCTGTGAGGCTTATGCATGCTCTTGCACGTGTTTAATAGGCATTCCCACTCAGGAGCAGGTACAGGGTTGTCAATGTGCTTTTTTTTAAGTGGAGAGGACAATCACAAAAATCCTCCACAGTACCTTTAACAAGCTCATTATTTCCAATTATAAAGCTGAAAGTAGGACAAAAACAGAGAGAGAACAGAAAGTTTGATGAGACATATGAGACGAAGATTTTACAAAGAGTTTACACTCTTAATACATGTAAAAACTCTTTAACCGGGATGAGGCAGCCAGCCATGCCCCATTCTTGAGCCAAGGAACCACAGTGGGAGATTGGTGGAGCCCACTGGGGTAACGCAAGCTGAGCAGGGGAAAGGCAGGAATTTGCCAGTGCTAGTTCAGGAGGAGCGTAGAGATGCAAAGCGAAAAATCAGAAATGCACTTTAAGAATTTTAAGAAAAAAATACTTATTTAGATTTCTTTTTTTTTTGCAGTGGCATATGTCATCTCAAGGCACTTTACAGAGACAATTCAATCTGATCATAGAGTCAGTTTGGTAAAAGTTTCTATCAAAGGAAAACCAACTGATTGCATCGAGTCATTGACATGCTCCTCCTGGATAAAATTGAAAAATAATATTCGGGTTTCGTTTTTCTTTATTCAGTTCTGCTTTTAAGACTGATAAGAGCACGGAGGAAGCCCACAGGAAGAGTTGGAGCTGGATTTTTTTTAACATCTTCACTGTTGAAACAACTATTTTTCAAGTCAACGACAGTCATACGAAAAAAATGCTATGAAGCATCATAGGACAGGGTAAACATAGGGGCTGACTTCCTGGGTAATAACTAGACTGTAGGAGAAAGTAGCAAAGCTTGCAGATGACAATACCAAAAAATGGTTAAAGACAGTATAAACAATTAAATTTTTATGATCTTGTTGTGAATAAAAAATTGTCACAAGCTGAAAATGCCTAGTGCTTTTTTTTAAAATGTTGCAACACAAACATGCAGACAAGACAGAAAAAAGGTCTGACTTTGCTTATTCTTAAATTGCAAAAAAAGGGACAGTTGGGATATTTCTAAGTACATTTGACAAATAAAACTTATGTTTGGTATTCTTGCTTTTATTCAGAGTTCAGTCAGTTAACACTTGGACTCTACGCCTGTCATCACTTTGCACTGACGTGAGGATAAGTCGTGGGGATAATCAATAAGCAGAACCAAAGAATGTTAGCAACAAAATGTCCTGCAAATCTCTGATTTGTTTGAATGTGCAGATGCACTTGCTCACCAATATTTAGATTTTAAAAAACTGTATAATCTGTTCTTCATTAAGGCAACCTACAAACAGGACAAAACAAATGTCTCTTGTCAGAGTCCAATTTGAAAGTCAGGAAGTTAAAAAAAAAAAAGGAGTGTAGAAATGCCTCTCAAATACTTATGTTTATTTGTGTCAAAACATAACAGCCATTTAAGGTAAACATCTTATTTTCCAAGGCACCCCTGAGGAGAAAGGTTTTCCATGTTTTAAAGATGCAAATGTGACTGCATTCCACATCCCACTCAGCCTGACTTCTACTCCTTTGGAGTTTTTCGCTTAAAAGAATATTAAAATTTGTTATTGCTTTACCAACATAGATAAGACTTTCTCTTGCAAAAAGGCATTTATATTTAGTACTGTACAGTTTAGAAATCCCCATGTTATTAGAACACACAAAGTGAAACACTGGTCAAATGTGTTTATGTTTTTATAGTCATTGCTTTCATCGTTGCATATCAGAATGCAGAGAAGCTTGTATTTAATGAGGCAGCGGATTTCTGTGCTACAATAGAGGATACAAGTGGGCGCAGACTACAGTCACTTTTCTCCTGCAGCCTGTTAATTACAGCAATCTCAACTTTTCCCCCTCTTTTTATATTTGTACAGTCTTGGAGCTGCCTAAATAAAAAGCTGCCCAAAATTGTTCATAAATAAAGTGCACATAAGTTTCTACTGTTTTTAGATGACCTGACAGAGTTTGTGTTTCCATTGTGGGTAAAGGACTGATATTGCCATTTTTTGCGGGGAAATTTATGAATACAATTTAAAAAAAGAGTATAAATGATGAAATGTTTTGGTTTAGAATATTTACTATCCAAAGTTTCTAAAAACAAATTGTAGCATAACAATTACTATGTCTAAGCAAATGTATTAGCCAAGTCAAAATAATTAGTAAGTTACTTGACTAAATCTCCTGAAATAAAACTTAAACTCAATATTATGTTCCAGATTAAGTGTGATACATTTTGTTGTTGGTTGTACCATCAATATAGCAGAAGTAAAATTCAATAAAATTTTGTTTACTTATAAAGTTCCAGTTTACAACACATGTAATCTCAAGGCATTTTACAGGGACAAGTCAATCAAATCATGCAAAAAGATTAATTTTAAGTATTCTAGAAAGTATAGCACTGCTACAAAGTAGCACTGCTGCCTTGTAAGAAGGTTCCAGGTTCGATACCCAGCTCGGGGTCTTTTTGCATTAGGTTTGCATGTTCCTCTGTGCATGCGTCGGTTCTCTCCGGGTACTCCAGCTTCCTCCCACAGTCCAAAAACATGATTGTTAGTTTAACTGGCTTCTCTAAATTCTCCTTAGGTGTGAGTGTGTGCATGAATGCATGTTTGGGAAATTGGATGGATGGATGGATGGATGGATGGATGGATGGATGGATGGATGGATGGATGGATGGATGGATGGATGGATGGATGGATTCTAAGATAACCCAGAGGCATTAAGTTATTGACGTTTTTGAATTTACTCATCCTGGATGAGCTGGAAAAACGTGCCAATCAAAGCAAGACCCTTTTTTTCCCTAGATGCTGTTGTTTAGTGCAGCCTGTGTGTTTTTCAGTTCATTATTTCTGCGAGATGTAAAAGAAAAACAATGTGTTTAAAAGGAAAGAAGAGATCAAATATGGGATTGAGCAGGAAGGTTCAAACACAGACACTACATCAGATGAGGAGCAACACATCTAAATCTGCAAAAAAGCAAAAAGAAGTTACCAATGGACTGTAAACATATCACCTAGATCCACAGAGATGCATAAGATGGCATTGTGTGATTCCCTTCAAAGTTGGAGACTTTTTTTTCTTTCATTGAAGGCCTAAAAACAGCATTCAACAGATCTGTAGGGCAAACAGAGTTTGTAAGACGCAAGGTCACAGGTTGCATTCAAAGCTTTCGCTGCTTGGCGAATATCAGGATGTTTTAGACCAGAGACTGCACAGTCCACAAGGGTACTAGAACAAACCCCAGCTGACAAACAGGTGTCAAGTGATGGCATTCCTTACAATCCTTTTTGAAAGGGCTGCCATGAGCTACGTTGGTGTCATTAAACTGTTGTGGACCAATAGATGTGGTAACCTGGATATCAATGCCCCTTGACAACTGTTTTGAAATAAAGCGACTACAGCAAGGAATGCATAAAAAATTGACAAATTTGCAGTTGGCAGCAGTTTGTCTCCTGGTACAGTCCAGTACAACATGTTATGATCAACATGAATGAGCAGTTATTACCATCAATGGTTCACTGTCTCTTTCTGCAGTACATTGCAGCCTGACAAGTTTGGAATAAACTTTTGGATTGCAGCAGACCTGGATATGAAATACACGTGTAATTCCATCCCTTACTTAGGAAAAGATCCTACCTATCTGACAGGAGAGGTACTGTCAGAGAATGTGGTTATGAAATTAACAGTGATATCTGTATTCTCAACATCGTTCATCAAAAATTTTAAATTGTGGATACCTGAAAACAAAAACAACACTGTTGTGGATTAGAACCATTTCAAATGCTGTGTCGATATCATGAACCAGAAACTAGGCAACTACTCAGTGTGAGCAGGAACATGGAGATGGCCCATGGCTGTGTTTTACAACCTGCTTCCACAAATGCACATGCTTTGTACACAGCTTGTATGAGATCTTAAGAAACTTGGCAATTATTCATGTTGGAGCTTGCAGAGGAACCTCAGAGCAGGCTTTTGCAGAAAAAGGCATAAGTGGAAGAGTACAAACAATGTCGTGAGATGAGGATTTCTCAGAAGAAAGAAACACCGTTCAAGATGCACACACATTCTGCAATAATAACAAGAGCACCAAAATATATATACACCTGTGGCAAATGTAGGAAAGACTGTCATTGGGAATGTGCAAACCGCAGTAAAAGTATGCCGGGTATCTGCAGTTTGCATAGAATCCAATTGTAGTGAGCTCGCTTTTATTAATGTGAAATATTATATTTTTTTTTTTCCTGAAGCTAGTTGTTTTTCCAAGCAGGACTTGTGTTTTAGGGGGCAATACTCCCAGTCCTCTGACATTACGAGCTTTTCAGATGAAATTATAAATAAAATTGTTGTTTAACCTGAACTCAAGCTACCATTCATGAACTATATCTGTAATACAAGCATTTCCTTATAGTAGCTTTGCCTCGTCCATTCCTGTTTGGCTGTGACACCATCCTGGAGAGAAATATCAACTGTGCTGCTGCCATCAACAGCTTTGTTTATAGATATTGAAGATTGGCCTGTTTTTCGGCGTTGTCCTGTTTCAATGACTGTGACTGGCTGGATGTGCACTCTTCATCCTTTGACATGGGAGTAGGATCGGAGCTCTACTGCCTGGCTGTTTGTTTCCTGGACAGGGCCGCCTTTTACAGTTGCCTTTTGCATCCCTGCTTCTGTCTCCTTGAACCCAAGTCGGTCTCAGCAGATGGCCGCTCACACTTAGCCTGGTTCTACCGGAGGTTTTCCTCTCCACTGTCACTTCAAGCATGCTTAGTGTGAGGGACTGCCTTGGAGTCAATGAGTCTATCAATCCAGGCCCGGACTGGGATCGATTTTCCATCTACATCGGCCCACTACCCCTGAGCCTGATGCAATCTACTGGTTTTCCTTAGATAGAAAACTTAGAATCAATTTGACTGTATGATCTGGTGAACTGTAAAGTGCCTTAAAATGACGAGTTGGGAATTGACGCTATTAAATAAACGGAATTTAATTTGAATTAAAAGGACAAGTCATTATTAAAATAAGTGTTTTATGACAATTATTTATTGTTTAAATAAAATACTAAATAATTATTCTTAGCATATGAAATAAGACATCACTCTAGGAAATTGACTGGAAAATAGATCATATACAGAAAAGATAAACAGTTTATTGTGCTGATCAGACTTCATTCGAGCTGTTGAGAGTAAAAACCTAGAAATTTCTGACAAATGATATGAAATATCTACACTTCAGAGACTGTTATTAAAGACAGTTCGAGCAAGAAAAAGACAACAAATACTTTGTTTTGCAGAAGTGCCATCTTCTGGTGGAAAACCAAATTACTTTGGGTATACTTACTCATGGGTGCCCCCTTCTGGTTGGGAAACAGATTTTTGGGGGGAAAAATGTTTCACACAGTTCAGTCCCATTCTGGAAAACTCTACTCTGTTAACAAGACATTATGTATTCAAATAAAAAAGAACTCTATGTTTCAAAGTAGAATTAGAAGTTTTAGTTGCTCCTTTCTTAATCAAACACGCAGTAGTCCACTAGGCAAAAAACTAAAACAGATGTATTGTACATTTTACAGCTAAAAACTGAATTCGGATTAATTCATACAAAGCTTCTTTAGAAAAGAAAGACATCATAAGGATTTGGCAAAAACATAGATCCTTAATAATTCTTTTGTGAATGTAATATTATTGTACACTTTGTAACATTACACTGAGATGCTAAAGATTGCTGTCTTTCCCTCTCTTTGTTCTGACTTCTTGTTTCTACACATGACTTCAAGGTAAGGTAGCTAGAAAGCAAATAATGATGTGTAGGAGGGAGTGTGTGTGTCGAGGGCAGCTCCAGACGCTTGTTTCTTCGACTAACGGTGGCCGTGTCCAGTCTCTGATTAATTAAACATTCCCTGGGGGGTCATGGAGTCATGGAAGGCGTTGTAATTTATCATCTGGCTCATGCGTAATGGAGTGGGGCCCACCACAGAGTCTCTCATTAAACGTGATAAACTCAGTTGTTTCATTCAAGGCTTCTTCACAGGTCAGGAATGAAGATTCTCTAAATACTGTCAAGTAGTCAAATACTGTCATCAGCCTTTCACCTTACCATCTGAAACAAAAGTATCTCTTATAATTTGAAAAGAAATTAGTTAAAAAAAATGTGGGATGCACAATAATGCAGTGGGTAGCACTGCAGCCTTGCAGTTCGATTCCCGGCCTGGGGTCTTTATGCATGGAGTCCAAAAACATGACTGTTACTGTAGGTTAATCAGCCTCTCTAATTCCCTCTCTATTTTCTTTTGGTGTGAGTGTGTGCATAAATGGTAGTTTGTCCTGTTTGTGTTGCCCTGCGATAGACTGGCGACCTGTCCAGGGTGTACCCCTCCTCTCATCCACTATCAGCTGGACATAGGCACCAGCACTCCTCATGACCCCAGCAGGGATAAGTGAAAAAAAAAATTATTCACATGCAAACATTAAACCATTCATGAATCAGAATTCATATTTAGGCTACAGCAAAATATACATATTTTCACATACAATGAATTTGTCCTTGCCCTGTCCAAATAACCAGTGAATTATAATAAAAAAATGGAACGCAATGAAGGATAAAAAACTTGGCTCAAAAACAGTTAAAAAGTAATATCCTGGACAACATCAAATGTTTAGACAATGGCTGTGTCCAAACATCTACTCAAATCCCTATATTGGGCACTATTGGAAATCCACTATATATACTGCACCTCTGCCCACCACAGCAACACCATCATCAAGTTTGCTGATGACACCACAATGGTGGGGCTCATCTCAGGGGGCGACGAGTCGGCCTATAGGAGTAAGGTGGAGCGGCTGTTGGTGTGGTGCAAGGAGAACAATCAGCTCCTTAACAACTCAAAGACAAAAGAACTCATGATAGATTATAGGAGGGAAAAAACGGACATTACACCACTAACCATTGGGGGTAAATGTGCGGAGAGGGTAGCTGACTTCCGTTTCCTGGGGGTTCACATTGAACAGGGCCTCACATGGAACATCAACACCTTGGAGCTGACAAAAAAGGCCCAACAAAGACTGTACTTCCTGAGGGTTGTCAGAGGGGGCCGCCGACTGCGGTTCAGGAACAGGCTCAGAGGGGGCCGCCCACTGCGGCACAGGAACACACTCGGAAGGGACCGCCCACTGCGGCTCAGGAACAGACTCGGAAGGGACCGCCCACTGCGGCTCAGGAACAGACTCGGAAGGGACCGCCCACTGAGGCTCAGGAACAGACTCGGAAGGGACCGCCCACTGAGGCTCAGGAACAGACTCGGAAGGGACAGGCTCGGAAGGGACCGCCCACTGCGGCTCAGGAACAGACTCGGAGGGCACAGTCGACTGCGGCTCAGGAACAGACTCAGAGGGGGCCGCCCACTCCGGCACAGGAACACACTCGGAAGGGACCGCCCACTGCGGCTCAGGAACAGACTCGGAAGGGACCGCCCACTGAGGCTCAGGAACAGACTCGGAAGGGACCGCCCACTGAGGCTCAGGAACAGACTCGGAAGGGACAGGCTCGGAAGGGACCGCCCACTGCGGCTCAGGAACAGACTCGGAGGGCACAGTCGACTGCGGCTCAGGAACAGACTTGGAAGGGGCCGCCCACTGCAGCTCAGGAACAGACTCGGAAGGGACCGCCCACTGAGGCTCAGGAACAGACTCGGAAGGGACAGGCTCGGAAGGGACCGCCCACTGCGGCTCAGGAACAGACTCGGAGGGCACAGTCGACTACGGCTCAGGAACAGACTCGGAAGGGGCCGCCCACTGCAGCTCAGGTACAGCCGCCGAGGGGACCACCCACTGCAGCTCAGGTACAGCCTCAGAGGGGGCTTGAAGCGCCCACGGAGGGCTCTTGGAGGCTTGGAGCGCCCGCAGGGGGCTCTTGGAGGCTTGGAGCGCCCGCTGAGGGGCTCTTGGAGCTAGGGAAACTGGAAAGCTAACAGGCTCTTAACCGGGATCTGGCTGGCGGGGAGCTGATGGAGGTGGCAGGAATGGGAAAATATCCTCCCTCTCCCCATAAAAAAGGCTCCAGAGGTCTGACTCTGGTATATGGGGAGCTCTGAGGAGTTCACTTGCCTGGATTTCTGCTGGGTCCATTTTGGCTGGATCCTTCTGTCAGGATTTGGTGACAAGTAGGCAGAGGTGAATTTAAGTGGGTTTAATAAGGTTCACAGGAACTGAGGCAGGAATCAAAAAATCCAACAAAATAACAAACGAACCAGAACCAAGGAGACATCAGGGGAAAACCCAACTCTAGGAACCAGGGAGAGACGAGGAAGGCAGACAGACGTTAGACGAGGATCCAGCCAACAGGAACTGAAGAGGGAGGGCTTTTAAAGGGGACAGAGACAAAGAGAGGGCTAACGAGAGGATTGAAAACAGGTGAGGGCAGAACAGAAAACAGAGCTAGGGGAAGAGGACACAAGAGGGCAGCAGAGGACAACAAAAGGAAAATCTGGAAAACAGGAACTAACAAACCAAGACTGTGACACTTTTCTTAAACAACAGAATAGAAAAGAGAATATTTGACTTAATTATCTGACCTTTGTGAGTTGAGAAGATGGGCCGCCAACCATTGGGCAAAAGTTGATCCTCTAAGACACACCACTCCTCCTCATTTGCATAAAGAGGCAGAAATGCATACAGAAATGTATGTAAATTTAATTTCTACCTACATGTAGTTGTTTATTGTGTTTGGGGGGCAATTAATTGTATGCTTATTTATTTATTGAGCATTTATTTATTTCTGTATTTATTTTTAAATACGGTAGAGCTGGTCCTCCATATAAAAAGACACAAAATAGAAATGAAACCAATGAACCAAAAAGCGTGATAATACACAATAATTTATCACTTTGTTCATACTCAGATGATTTACACACTCTGACCAGCTAAAATTATATTGGTATCCTAACAGACCTAAGACATAAAAGATTTTTTCAGATTTCACGCAGAGACAACAAAAAGCTTATATGCTTTTTAATATATTGTCTAGGTAAACCTCTGGTTTCAACAGTATTTAATACACACAATTGTTTTATTTTTGTATTAACCAAATGAAAAAATTATCCACAGGGCTTGAGTCATTTCTGCACCAGAAAGAAATTTGACAAAGGCTATAGAAAAAACTGCACTAAGCTGCACCAAAAACCTAGCAACATCTATTTTAGCAAAAAAAATAATAAAATAAAGCACACAATTATAGGTTGAAAGGCACAAATTCTTGTGAGAAAAAACTTCCTTTTCACTTCGGCACATGGTAGCTGTAATGGTTTGCAAAGTGCTTTATCGGGACTTTTGAACACGACAGCTGTCAGATCCTTGCTCTAAATGACAACCAGGACATTTACCAAAAAAATCTAACTAAATCCTTAAAATAAATAAATCATTATATTTACAAATACAGAACCCAAAGGAAGGGAAAATTGGTCTGCAGAGAAATACAACATTTTCAAGAATTATACTTTTTTTTAGGACCCGCATCCATGTTGCTGTTCAAGGCTTCTAATTCCTCCAGTGCTGAAGCTTGAGTACAAGCTCATCTAGTGAGTCCACATCCTCCACATTATTGAAGGAAGTGAAAGTAACTAGAGCCAGAATGTTTCGTTTAATATCCTACAGTTTTTGTTTGTTTTGTTTTTTCCATAATCTTGATGTTCTAAAAGGCATCAGCTAAATGCTAAAAACTGATCCGCAAAGAAGGATAAAAGAAAAATAGCTAAGCACTGTGAAATAATCCTAGGCATTGTTACCTGGAGAATAAAGTATAGAATCATACTTCTTCAATCCTTGTGTTTAAGATTAATAGTCCCGGATGTTTGAGATGGGTCTCTTCTTCAGCACACCTGATTTAAATTCAGTAAAAAATGTAAAATATGCAGGAAAGACAGTCTTAGGGTCATGTTTGAAGACCACTAATGATGACGAGAAATACAAAAATTAAAAAATGTCCAGACTGAGTGGAGATCCCTGAAGCTGCTGGATGGGATGTGCAGATCATAGGCATACACTAGGGAAGTGGAGTTGTTTCTTCACTGCAGAAAGAGATAGAAAAGGGGCACATCTTGTCTTCAGCAAGAACATGGCTGTTTCAACCCTGAAAGTGGGTAGTATTGGTGGTTTGGGGAGAGTTGACAGTGTAGGGACAATTTATCTTTCCTTACTGGGTATCTCTGCCTTTTTCTCTGAATTCTGAATAGATCTGAGTGTGCCTGTAAAGCCGGGCTTACCCTGTGCGATTCTTTGCCCTTTTCGGGGGCGACTTCCCAGTCGTACGAGAATTTTCCGATCGGCCCGACTTTCAGCCTGATCGTGTGTCGTGTAGTGTAACAGGGGTTAACGCAGAGCAATCAGCCCCCATGACCACCTCCCAATCAGGAATCGTGAGGTCGGGAGCAAATCAAACATGTTTGATTTTCAGTCGACTGTCGTGGGCAAATCGCTCAGGACTCTTCTTCTTCTTCCTCTAAGATGAAAACACATAGGCATGGTGGGCTGCGAGTGAATTGAAGATCAATCTGTAAAATTGACAGACTGTAGTTGCCACTTTTGCTCAGCCATGTCTTTGTCCAAATACATTGCCACATTTTCTTTTTAGGGCTTTCAGCACAAAACTGCAAAATAGCCAGGGCAGCGCTTTTCACTCTAGTGAGCTTCAGATTCCTCTTGTGTTCCGGACAGATGTGTCCCAGTAGTGCCATCTCTCTCCGGGGCTGAGTCCGATGTGGTTTTTAGACGTGCTACACATCTGATTGACGGACTGTAGCAGGTAGATTGGATCAGAGCGTCGGGCCGCATATGCATTGTAAGCTGTGCACTCACACTGTAAGACAAAACCCTGCAGTTTTGCCGTACAGCGTGAGCTACATACAGTGTGTGCCCAACTTAACGAGTCAGCAGCATAAAGCAAAGTGCTTTGTCTTAAACCTTGATTAAAGCAATATAATGCATGAAAATCCAAAATGTTTTACATCTATAAAAAAAAACATAACAATGAAAAGATGCCAAGGGTACTCTGTCTCTCTTAAGTTGGTCACGTGTACCTGATAGGAGGAGCTTCCAGTTAAGGGCAGGGGGGTAACAAACGCTAAAATAAGACGGTGAAGGTGCAGAATGTGTGACCAGCAAAGGAGGTGGCTGTGTAGAGAATTAAAAGTTGGTAGTGCTGCCGGTGTAGAAGGAACTGGTGGTTTTGGAGATTATATCTGTACAGTATCTGTTCACCTATAAAAACAAGCATTCCATTTAAAAACCAACATAAATGAGAGCATAATTTATTTTATTAAGGAAAGGTTTTTTCTGCATTACAAGATCGATCATATTTACAGGCATTTTCAAATGCTGTATTAAAGGCAGATTTTTTTAAACATTCTACTCACACTGAAGCAACACATCCATCATCCATCCATTTCACTGCATGAAAAGGGAGATTTTCGTCCCGTAAACTCCCGCAGATCTCCCTGATTTTCGTCAGTTTCCGACAATTTGCAACCCGCGCTTGTCCGCGTTTGTCGTGCCACAAATTGTCGGGAACGGACTCTGACATATGTGGAGAGCGATCAGCTGTACTAATGGCCCTAATTAGCATATGAATGCAGCGAACCCGCGCGGCTGGCCAGGTCTGGCTTGAATAACCTACTCAGTATTGGCTGAAACCACTATTCTCAAACAAGTAAAATCGCTCTTGATTGGCAGCAAAACCACACGTGGCCAGGCCAGGCTTTAATTTTCTTACTGAGTATTGGACGGAACCACTTCTTTATAAACAAGTAAAGTCGCTCGTGATTGGTTGGCATATATATATATATATTTACATATAAATTTATATAAATATATATATATATATATTTATTTATTTATTCATTCATTCATATATTTATTCATTCGTATATTTATTTATTCATATGCTGTGTAATTATGTTATCCTACACTACTACACAATTATTAGGCTACCATCAAGGACATGAATGAATTTATACAGGAAATGAACATTTGCCAGGAAGCTGTTTATGCAAAGAAAGAGCTTTATTAAAACACACACACACACAACTATATAAAACGCGTATCCAAACACATGCGTATCCAAAAATTACAAGTCCGTGAACGGTCCGTTTGCTTCCTCGGGTTGGAGGTAACTGGCAGCATTCCCTCCGAGGCAGGTCCGATGTGCAGACGCCTACTGTGCGTGGCCCTGTACTTCGGCATCGCTTCTAACCGGGACTGCAGCTTAACACACAGTTCAGAGAGATCCGGCCTACGAAATGGCGGCGGCCATTCCAGAGTTCCCCTTCCTCATCAGCTAGCACACTCGGCCTCGATTCCAGCAGCTGTAAAAAAATAAAAAAAAATAAAATGAATTAGCACTATGCGATGGGATGCACTGCATCACATCTATCAATGCACCTGAAAAATAGTCACCAAATAAAGTCTTACTCTCTTTCTTTTCTGAATGCTTGGCAGATTCCGCGCGCAGCGTGTTCTCAGGCTGCGTATATCTGAAGCTCCTGCGTACCGTCTCATAATACGTCTTACAGGCAGCTGGAAAACAATTAAATGAGAGTGGTATGAATAATAGGAGGTCACCGCCTCATTGTGAGGCGAGATTAGTTTGTGAAAACAAAATGTACAGTTATGATCGGTATCCATCCGTATCTATTTCCTTTTACCGCAGAATGAAAGCATATTCTTTAAATCTTACCCTTGCTCCGGTTCATAGCGCCTGCAATTTATCTCCGAGTTGTGAAGACGGCGTACTGCTTCCTGTGAATCACAAAAAATACACTTTAATAAAGCTTGTTCTTGCAAGGCTACTATTAGCCGTAGCTTTAGGCTAGGCTGCTATTAGCCGTAGCTTTAGGCTAGGCTGCTATTAGCCATAGCTTAGGCTAGGCTGCTTTTAGCTTAGCAGGCAGTAATCGAACAATATATTTACCGCTAGCATCTCTTCTTTGAGTTCGTCTCTCCCGCACAGTTGTTCGACTGCAGAGTCGCCATCGCGTCCAAGAGGAGTTTTACCCCGAAATCCCACATACTCCGTCAGCGCCAGTGTTGGGCACGTTACTTTGAAAAAGTAATTAGTTATAGTTACTAGTTACTTCTCCCAAAAAGTAACTGAGTTACTAACTGAGTTACTTCACAATAAAAGTAACTAGTTACTAGTAAAAGTAACTATTGCGTTACTTTTGCGTTTCTCGCCCCCGTAACCCTCACCACCCAGCTCCCACCGTCTCGCGGTGTGATTCAAAAGCCAGCTGAATAGAGTGGACGACAAAGACAAGAACCTGCAGAGAGTTTTGCATTTATTGCAACTCAATGTAAATGACATCAGGGGGGAACGCCATGTGAAGTTTTTTAACAGGGCATTCAGATCTGGTGAGTATATGAAATTAATAACTGGGGATGCCTAATTCTGAAATCCTGTGTGTTTGGGTTGTTAGAGATACTGCAACATCTATCTATACATCTATCTATCTAGATGTATACTCTGTGTGTGACATAAAATATGGATCTCCATCCCTGCCACAAAGGCCATCAAATAATGTTTAAAGTAAAAAATACAGTAGGTTGAGAAGGCAGAGTATCCATCCATCCATCCATCCATCCATCCAGATTTCTCCCTTTCATTTGATCGTTCACGCTCTCCATAGTTCTCCTGTGGCGCGAGCACAGGGCGACTGGTGCGCGCCTTTAGCGAGCATGCGCGTTTCCTGTCGCTTGCGCGGTGACTCGTGCCGCCTGCGCTGTGCGGAGATGCAGAGGAAACCGTATCTGATGGGGAAACGCAGCTCGACGTAACACCGGTATTTCCATCAGGAAAACGCTGTTTGCTGCTGGAGTCCTCCTCACTCTCCATCTCTCTCTGTGTGCTGTATGTTAACGCCCACCAGCAGAAACACCCACCTACCCAACTGACAGACGAAATCTCACTATACATCAGCCATTCTCATCCTCCCCTCTCTCATGACAAGGCGCGCACCTCTGGATGACCTAAAAAATAATCTTTAATATCTCTTAAACAAAAGTAGCACAAACAATATTTTTTTTCTGCACAAATCTGCACTAACGTTGCACTAACCATTCAGTCTATTTGCAGAGATTTTTTGACGTGGGTGGGGTGTCAGCTTAACGCAGCTGCGCACGAGTCCTATCATGAAAAAAGGTTCATTGTGCGACCTGAGTAACGCGCAGTAACGGGGTGTCTGCAATGGTAACTGCGTTATAGTTACAGTCAAAGTAATTAGTTAGATTACTCGTTACTAAAAGAAGGTAACGACGTTAGTAACGCCGTTACTTTCAACGCCGTTAGTCCCATCACTGGTCAGCGCCCCGCTTCACTCCGCCCCGCTGCGCTCCAGACCGCCTCACAAAGCAAAGCATACATCCTCCGCTGTGGCTCCAGACCGCTCCGCTCTGAGTTTCTTGGAGATCGTAGAGAGCATGCGCGAGATGAACCAGGGTTTCCGCGGATCATTAAAAATAATTACAATTCATTCATTTTTTTTTTTTTTTAATCAAGGCCTTAATTGGCACTAAAATTATTTAAATATGTTTATCGAAGTATTTATAATTCTTTAATAAAAAATGCTTATAAAAACAATTTCGTCAGATATATTATATCGCTATTAATTTGCGTGGAACTGATCATAAAGCCGTATGTTCGGAAAGGAAGCTTGAGGCGGAGAAAAAGCTAGAGAATATAAATATACGTATATATGTGTGTGTGTGTGTGTTTACATACATACAGGAGTCATGGAACTGTGCTTACAGCTCCTTCATATTTCATGTACACTAATAACTTGTGTACATGGTTCTTGTTGATGGCATTAAAATAATTTCTAATAGCATTAAAATAGAGTCACTCATTCCTGTGAACGCTTAATTTAATATAACATATTAAAAAAAATCCCACCATCATCCAGCATATGTTCAGTTTCTGCCCAAATATATATATATATATTTTTGTAGATTTTTGTAACGGGGATAAGGATAATTCAAAACTGCTTTTTTTGAATGAACTTGTTCTCTACTCCCAAACTCAGCATCTCTTTTCATTCCTGTAATAAGAAGTTTCTTTTGAATGGATTTGATTAAAGTTTAAGTCCCTCGGTATAAAATAAATATTTTGATGGAGATGAGAAATCTGCTTCCTCGTTGGTGAATAACCAATAGTTTGGATCCAATCATTTAAATAAACGGTGTTAGTTTTTTTTATATATATATACAGGTGCTGGTCATAAAATTAGAATATCATGAAAAAGTAGATTGATTTCAGTAATTCCATTTAAAAAGTGAAACTTGTATATTATATTCATACATTACATACAAACTCATATATTTCAGATGTTTATTTTGTTTAATTTTGATGATTACAAATGACAACAAATGAAAATCTCAAATTCATCATATCAGAAAATTAGAATATTGTGAAAAGGTTCAAAATTGATGGCCCCTGGTGCCACACTCTAATCAGCTAATTAACTCAAACCACCTGCAAAAGCCTTTAAATGGTCTTTCAGTCTAGTTCTATAGGCTACACAATCATGGGGAAGACTGCTGACTTGACAGTTGTCCAAAAGACGACCATCGACACCTTGCACAAGGAGGGCAAGACACAAAAGGTCATCGCTAAAGAGGCTGGCTGTTCACAGAGCTCAGTGTCCAAGCACATTAATAGAGAGGCGAAGGGAAGGAAAAGATGTGGTCGAAAAAAGTGTACAAGCAAGAGAGATAACCGCACCCTGGAGAGGATTGTGAAACAAAACCCATTCAAAAATGTGGGGGAGATTCACAAAGAGTGGACTGCAGCTGGAGTGAGTGCTTCAAGAACCACCACACACAGACGTATGAAAGACATGGGTTTCTGCTGTCGCATTCCTTGTGTCAAGCCACTCTTGAACCACAGACAGCGTCAGAAGCGTCTTGCCTGGGCTAAAGAGAAACAGGACTGGACTGCTGGTGAGTGGTCCAAAGTCATGTTCTCTGATGAAAGTAAATTTTGCATTTCCTTTGGAAATCAAGGTCCCAGAGTCTGGAGGAAAAGAAGAGAGGCACTTCATCCACGTTGCTTGAAGTCCAGTGTAAAGTTTCCACAGTCAGTGATGGTTTGGGGTGCCATGTCATCTGCTGGTGTTGGTCCATTGTGTTTTCTGAGGTCCAGGGTCAACGCAGCCACATACCAGGAAGTTTTAGAGCACTTCATGCTTCCTGCAGCTGACCAACTTTTTGGAGATGCAGATTTCATTTTCCAACAGGACTTGGCACCTGCACACAGTGCCAAAGCTACCAGTACCTGGTTGAAGGACCATGGTATCCCTGTTCTTAATTGGCCAGCAAACTCTCCTGACCTTAACCCCATAGAAAATCTATGGGGTATTGTGAAGAAGAAGATGCAATACACCAGACCCAACAATTCAGAAGAGCTAAAAGCCACTATTAGAGCAACCTGGGCTATCATAACACCTGAGCAGTGCCACAGACTGATCGACTCCATGCCACGCCGCATTGCTGCAGTAATACAGGCCAAAGGAGGCCCAACTAAATACTGAGTGCTGTACATGCTCATACTTTTCATGTTCATACTTTTCAGTTGGCCAACATTTCTATAAATCCTTTGTTTTTATTGGTCTTCAGTAATATTCTAATTTTCTGATATGATGAATTTGAGATTTTCATTTGTTGTCATTTGTAATCATCAAAATTAAACAAAATAAACATCTGAAATATATGAGTTTGTATGTAATGTATGAATATAATATACAAGTTTCACTTTTTAAATGGAATTACTGAAATCAATCTACTTTTTCATGATATTCTAATTTTATGACCAGCACCTGTATAAGAATTGTGCTATAATTTCTAGTCACCGATCTGTTGCTGCTATATTTTAATTTGACGAACCGGAATTTGTCGATGTTCTTTTTCCTGTTTGGTGCGATTGCAATTGCGGATCTTGACCTGGCCGGACCGGAGCGGAGCAAAAAATAGCTCGGCTCCGTAATTTGTCGGTGACGGACGGAGAAGACGTACGTGGATGGAGACGTGCGGAGGAGTAGCGGTGGATGTGGAACAGCTCTCATTGATTTCCATGAAAGACAAGCGCTCCGCACGACGTACTTCAGCGGGGCGGAGTGGAGCAGAGCGCTGACTGAGTATGTGGAATCTGGGGGGAAGGCGAGTTGAACGCGAGATGTCGTCCAGCCATTGTTCACGTACCAGCAAAATCCAAACAAAGGAACTGGAGATAAAGTTCTTCTGAGTATAGCTCCTCCAATCACATACGAGGTCATTGTTATACGGAAGGACTCGCGAGAACAGCTACGTCTATCATGTTTTTTTGTTTGTTTTTTTGCTTTATTGGCAATTCCGTGTAACAACACAGAGTAATTCAAACATCAAACAAAGATACACAGCAGTTGGTGACATTATAACTTAAAAAAAATGAGACATACAATGTAAAAAATAAATAAAACAAGGGAAACAAACATATAAATAAATAAACAAATAAATAAAATAAACATAAAATAATAATAGCTAGGGGTTTACATTGAGTTTATGGTCATTTAACTTTTTGTAGCTTCCTGTCCTAAACAGTCTTTAAGGAAACATATTAGAAGATGCAATATTGTATATGTGAGAGAGGAGTTGCTGTAAAACAATGGTTTACCAGAGATTTAAAACTAGTAATAGCATAAAGAAATATGAAAACTCTAAAACAGTCTTTAGTCTTTTTATCAGCAATTACTGTGGGTAGCACAACTTGTGTTACAGAAAATAGCAGGCTTTGGAGATATGTTCTGGAGAATCTTGATTTATACTAGTGTTGCGCCGATGCCATTTTTTGGCCCCGATACCCGATACCTGGCTGTGCAGTATCGACCGATACCGATACCATAATAATGTAAAATAATTGCCATCATTGCTTTGTCAAGCTGCTGCCTACCTTTGTGAAGCAGGAAAAAATCTAATACAAAGTGAATCCAGTAGAACTTTTTATTGCCTACCAGGAGTGGGTGACAATAGTTGAATAAACTCAAAATGGTATCGGTGCGCTATTTGTTGGTACTCGCCGATACCGATACCACCATTTTAGGGCAGTATCGGGGCCCCGTCCGATACTGGTATCGGTATCGGTGCAACACTAATTTATACCATACTACAGAACATTTCAAAAGGGTGCTGACTTTTTCTATGTTTATAGGTGTAAATAATAAAAACTACAAAAGAGCAACTTTGCTGTTCTCCATAAATGTTGGGAAAATTGTTTAAAAGTTGGTTGCATAAGGGCGTGCTTTGGTTGCCCAGTGTTTAGCGCACAAAACCCATGTACAGAAAGATTCGTTAGTCCTCGACATGGATGACCCGGGTTCGAATCCTTGGCCGCATGTCTCTCCCTCTCTCATACCTGAGAGAGGGAGCCTCCTGCCAGCCTACTGCCAAAAAAACGAGACACTAGTGCCGTAAAAACTCCAAAATGTGCTGTAAAAACTCCCAAAAAAAGGCTCTTGCATAAAAGCTTCTACAACACAATGCTGTTGATGGTAGATTGTTTTGAAGGGTCAGACAGGAAAGCTTGGTAAACAAATCTAACATATCTGAGATGCCAATACCATTTACTGTGAAAGAAAGGACAACGGAGAGAAAATGTAGAGAATAATGTAGGAGTGCTGCTAGAATTCCAGTTCCCAGATCTGTGTTTTCTATTACTTCTACAACCACTAAAACTTATGTTATAAATGTACGTTATTGGCAAGTGAAACCCTGTCAGAGCTATCCTTAGATATCAGCCCAGTTACAGTTTGCCCTGCAAAAATAATCTGCTCTCTTGAAAATCTCAAACTCTTGCCACATTTCAGGCATCGAACATAAACATTTTTTAGTGAAGAATCAACAACTAGTTTTACCCAATCATGAAGTGTAATTAAATATATTGGATATTTTTAACTTTTTTAACAAATAAAAAACTGAAGAGTGGGGTGTGCAAAAAGAATCGGCCCCTTTTACTTTCAGTGCAGCAAACTCTCCCCAGAAGTTCAGTGAGGATCTCTGAATGATCCAATCTCGACCTAAATGATACTAAATAGAATCCACCTGTGTGTAATCAAGTCTCCCGATTAAATGCACCTGCTCTGCGATCGTCTCAGAGGTCTGTTTAAAGTGCAGAGAGCATCATGAAGAACAAGGAACACATCAGACAGGTCAGAGACACTGTTGTGGAGAAGTTTAAAGCTGGATTTGGAAACAAAAAGATTTCCCAAGCTTTAAAAATCCCAAGGAGCACTGTGCAAGGAATCTACATTTTACCTTGGTGATTCTGATTCACATTTTACCAACTGATTCTGATTAAAACTAATTTTTGAAATAAAATATATTGTGTATTTTTTTACATAACATTTGCCATTGCTAATGGTATACACAGTAATCTAGCGTACTTTAATTAAATAAATCAATTCAAGCTAAAATGTAAGAGTCTATATTTAGGTCATACTGAGCCTGATCTATTTGTACCATCTATTTGGGGGATATTCATTGCCACACTTTGGGCCACTTAATACCAATTTAGCATCAAATAAATGAGGCAGCCTACCTCAGCATTGTTGCTGACCTTATGTCCTTATGACCACAGTGTACCAATCTTCTGATGGCTACTTCCAGCAGGATAATGCGCCATGTTATAAAGTGAATCATCCCAGACTCATTTCTTGAAACTTTTCCACTTAAGTAATTGTGAATTGTGCATATTGACAGACAACATTTTATTTTTTATCTTACCGTATTTTCACGACTATAAGGCGCACATAAACGTCTTTTTTTCCCCTCAAAATGTGCAGTGCGCCCTATGTGTGTCTGCGACTGTTGAGACCACCTCATTGAGGAGATGATGAAAGAGTGGCTGAGGCAGGTGTATGTGAGGAGACCAGGTTGTTTTTTTTCCACTCATCACCATCGCTGTTAATCTGTGACTCCATGCGTGCCCATCTCACAGCTGATGAGAAAAACATGGTGAAACAAATTAATGCTGTGCTCGCTGTGTGAACCGGACGCAGCAGGCGCAGCAGAAGCAGCGAGTTTACATGCAAAGTCAATGGTTGACGCGCGTATAGGCGCAGCAAAAGGTCCCGCAGCGCGTTTTGAGCATCGGGAGCTTTTAAGCATCTGACGCACCACCAACGCGCTGCTGCAGCTCGACGCATCACCAACGCTGTTAATCTGTGACTCCATGCATGCCCATCTCACAGCTGATGTGAACAAAAAGGTGAAGAACGCAGTGCTTGCCGTTATCCCGGGCGGTCTGACAAAAGAACTTCAACCGCTCGACATCGGTGTGAACTGGCCGTTCAAAGTAAGGCTGCGAGCGGCGTGGGAGCGATGGATGACAGACAGAGACCACAGTTTCATGAAAAGTGGAAGGCAGCGCCGGGCAAGTTACGCCACAGTTTGCGGATGGATTGTAGATGCTTGGACTAACGTGTCTGCTGGCACTGTTGTTCAAGCTTTCGCAAAAGCCGGCATCATTTCCGAGAAGCCGCCCGGCACGGAAAGTGACTCTGACAGCGAAGAAGGGGAAATTGGCATGTCTGATTTAGCGCAGCTGTTTAATTCAGAAACAGAGGATGATGACTTTGATGGGTTCGATTAATACTTTGTAATAAATACATGAATAAAGCACAACCATACTCAGTTTTGCTCCCGCTCTATTTTTCTACCTGAAAACTTAATTCAACAGCAGCCTCTGGGCCGGGTCGCCTCCGGTTTCACCGCGGCGGCTGGCAGGTGTTTTTTCATCTAAATAATCTAAATCTTGCAGCTATATTTGCTGTGATCAGTGGGAATAAAGTAGTTTTAATATGTTTTTAAGTGAGAAAGTCCACCTGAAAACTTAATAATTGCAGTCAGTTCATCCTGCCTATACTATTTCTGTCGGAGGCGCTCAGACCCCCACATACCAGCGGTGCGCTGACAGTAGAAATCCCTTCAACTGCAGCCTCTGGGCCGGGTAGCCTCCGGGTTCACCGCGGCGGCTGGCAGGTGTTTTTCATCTAAATAATTTTAACTGCAGGCACCAGGATACCGGTAATAAAAGCGAACATATTCTGTCGGCAGGTTTCAGGATTTTAAGTTAATTTAGGAGTGATCACAGTGCTCTTTCATCAGCGACGGCCAGCTCCCAGGTTTGATTAATACTTTGTAATAAATACATGAATAAAGCACAGTCATACTTAGTTTTGCTCCCGCTGTATTTTTAAATACGCATTCGAGGTATTTAAAGGTAGTAGAGGACATGTACCTGTATATAAAAAAACGCGCCCTATAGTCCGGTGCGCCTTATGTGTGTGTTAAATACAGAAATGGCACGCGTAACTGAGAGTGCGCCTTTTAGTACGGTGCGCCTTATGGTCGTGAAAATACGGTAAATGCAATTTTTTTTTTTTATAATTACTGCTCTAAATGTATTTCTCTGTCAGCTAAAGATCTGTTTTGGTCTCTATACTTTAATTAAATAAATCAATTCAAGCTAAAATGTAAGAGTCTATACTGAGCCTGATCTCTTTGCATCAGAGATTTTCTTACCTTTTAGAAAAATGTCACTTGGGGTAAAACTCTCCCTGCAACCCTGATTTGCATTTGTATAGCTCACAGCATTTTCATTTACATGTTAAAGCCTCCCCTAGCATTCCATGGGGGGGAGGCATGGGGGGAACACTGCCTAAGAAAGTCCACGTCAATTTCTGACAATTTACGGGAGTTTTCGGCGAAGCCTGCAAATTACCGTAAACTGCCGTTAACCTGAACTTCCACGACAATCTACAGTGCCAAATATTGACGAAAATCCCACTTTTCATGCAGTGTTTTCCATCACGCTTTTCCCTGCTGGGGTCACCAGGGGTGATGGTGCCTATCTCCAGCTGTTAGCAGGCAAGAGACGGGGTACAACCTGGACAGGTCGCCAGTCTATCGCAGGACAACACAGAGACAAACAGGACAAACAACCATCCACGCACACACTCACACCTAAGGACAATTTAGAGAAGGCAATTAACCTAACAGTCATGAATTTGGACTGTGGGAGGAAGCCAGAGTACCTGTAGAGAACCCACACATGCACAGAGAGAACATGCAAACTCCATGCAGAAAGACCCCAGGCAGGGAATCGAGCGTGGAACCTTCTTGCTGCAAGGCAGCCAAAACAGCTCTTTTAGAAAAGGTTTCTTTTCATGCTGTCTGCCTAATCTGAGAGCAATTTCCCTGCTCGAACACAAAAACGTGCTATGGGGGCCTCATTATTAATATTTTCAAATGTAGAATAATATGGGACCTTTAATATAAATGTAATAAATGTTTAACTCCAAGAAAATGCTTTCTTTTTCTTTCACCCGCTTCCTCACATGGACTCTTGCTTCCTTCCCCAGGTCTGATCCATCCTGAGCAAAGTAACATTTCTGTCTAGCTTTGAAGCATAATAAAAAGTAGTCATAATTATTTTCTCAAATGTGTTTAATTACAGCAAAAATATTAAAAATACTGTAACACTATAAATAGTGTATTGGGTCAGAGCTAAACGCATAACATGTGTTTCCTTTTTCTGAAACATTTTATCTTAATATAACCATCTTGTTTTAACTATTTGCTTTTATTATCTTTAATAAAGTATGTTGCATCTTTGCCACTGCAGTGGGCTTTCCTTATTTTCTAATGTTTTCATCTTTTTTCACTTTAAATTATTTTGCCACTGAAATATGCTATATAAATAGACATCCCTTGCCTAATAATGCATGTAATCTGAGAGGAATTGAGTCACCATATGCCGAGGACGAACCAATAACGAGGAACTGCATGGTGTCCATCATCATCGACTGCAGCACAATCTGGATCCTCTCTCTGTGCAGCATCATCATTTTGAGGTTTAAGTGGAATCTGTTCTCAGCAGGTTCCTGCATCTTTGGGAAGATCAGAATTTAAGAATTTAGAAGAGACTTGAGAGAGCAACATGTCTGAAAACGGTCTGCCCAGTCAGCAGGATTACAGAGCAAGCTTCTTTTTATGGTCTCTATCGAAAGGAAAAACCTGCAGATGGGTCCAGAGTTATAACCCATGTGAAAATCTGATTCAAAGGGTAAAGATGATTTGTAAAATGATGATCAAAAAGAGTCCTGCCAAGATCAGCATCCACAAAGGACCCAAATTTGTTTTCAGGAATATGTTCAGATTGATTCTCATTAAGAAAGCCTTCAAAATAAAAAGATTCAGAAATTTTTTGTGACTCCCATCAAAAAAAGAAAGTGTAAAGAAAGCATATTTATATTGAAAATTTGGGCTCTTTTTACATTATACTGTGATTCAGGATGCAAGAAAACACTGTTGTGGAACAAAATGGGTATATTTTATTGTTATAACTTCACACTCCAGAGACAGGACGAGATCGTTAAAGGGAACTTTGTAATCATTCATTGTATAAACAAGAATTAGAAACGGTTTAGGTAATGTGCAGGCTGTGTGAAACAGTGTTAATATGGTAGAACGGCTGCTTTGTTGCAGCAATATTACCACACCAGACATCAGTTTGCACTACTTTTCTGGAGTGGAGAGGATTAGCTTTACCTTGAATGGAGCCGCCAAACTGACAACGGACAGCTTGGCCGGTCAACAGAGCGCAGCTAGTTTTGGTCAGAGGATATTTCTGCAAACTGCTTCAAACATAGAAATGCCTGAATTCTAAGGAGTAGTTACAGCAGATTACCTAATATGTGAAGTAGCAGGTGAAGAAGGACTTTGAAAGGAGATGTTATTTCCTTTCATTTTAGCAGATCTGATGAGAAAAAATTTGCAAAGAAAAGGTTGTCGCCAGACAGATCTAGGCAGCAGGTAGAATATGTTTTTATACCTAATGTAAATAAAAAAATTTAAAAAAAGAAATATGTAGGATCAAAATAAGAAATCAGTTCTAAAAGGCCCATCATGTTAATTTTATTCATTTTGTATGCATGCCTTGACTTTTCTCATTTGCAGTATGAAAACATAGTATTTTAACAGCCTGTCATACTGTGTGCAGTCCATGTTTCATATTCCATCCCATATTCATGTCTTTACGAAGCTGTCATGCACAATAACCACATGTTAATGTAGTTTTCACCGGTGAAAGATTGATTTTTACACTGTGCAAAACCAACTTTGAAACACAAAAGCAAACGAAACAGAGCTGTTCTACAGACCAGGTTAGCCGTACATGATGCCATGAATAATATTGGATTGGGTCCAAAAAGGTAAAAGGTTTTCAATTTCATATTTAATGCAGTTTTAACCAAATTAATAGCTACATTTAGGCACATATAAGATGGAATTTGCAATGTACCTAAAATAATCCAAGTTTGTTCCTCTACAGTTAACATTGTAAGGTCACCCTAGAGATCACATTTTCTGAAAGCAAGGTTTATTTATCATCTTTTCAAAGATATTGTCAAACAATTCTTGTTCTGTTTATTTCATATGAAATTTTCCAAACATTTCTATTTTAATCGTCAAGCTTAAAACCAGTTTATTTATAGTAATGGTGAGTGCAAACGAAGATGTTTAGAATAACACAGTTGTGTAATGTTTGCACCAAATCATGTTCACTGCCTTACTAATTGGACTGTTGCTTGTGACCTTATGCTTTGCATATTTTCTTATACCAGATGGGGCTGACATGTTACTAACCTTTTCCAATATTTTCATGGTTGGTTAAACCAGATTACCTAAACACAGGCTAGATTAAGCTGGAGCATTGTTAAACCAGATTCAGTCTGACAAGAAGATGCAAACATGCTCACAACATATAAGAAGGCAGAAGGTTTCTGTTATCAAATCAACTCAGGATTTCTTTTCTCATTTTGTAAAGCTCTTTCAAAGAAAAATACCCTTAGAAAATAAAAGCTGCTGCACAATTTTCCTGCCGTTCCTTTTTCTCAGCATAAAGAGAGGGGGATGTAAATTAGATGAGTTTTGTTGGGAATTTGATTGTATCAAAATATAGCACTCTGGAGCACAGGGAAAAGGAGAAGTGAACAGATGTAAAAACCCAACACCAGCTAACAATGAGAATGAAAAAAATGATTTTATCAAGTCGTGAATATGCAAATTCACATCATCTAGCAAAACTCAAAAACTTTTTTATGCAGGTTTTGGCATCTTTTCACTGAAATAAGTTGATAGCGGTGATTCTGCCTGAACAGATGAACCATGAGCTCTGATGTTACTGAGCAGCTCTGCAAAAGAAGCACAATCTAATTTGATCATTCTTACTAAGTTAATAACAGAAAGAAAAACTTTAGTATTATTATAATTCTACATGGAAGCGCAATCTTTTGCAGAATTTTTTCTGTATTTTATCTACTTCATACACTCTTGGTCCACAGAAGAAATTATAACAATATATGTGGTTCATGACTTGTGAAATTTTTTATTTTTATTCAACCTTTTAAGTTACTTCACTAAATAAAATAAGAAATGTTTTCAAGTTTGTTTAATGTGGACGTCAGACGTTTTTTTTTTGTAATTGACCAAACAAGCTCCAGCCTTTAAATAGCAAAGACCATTTACTGCCAAAGTTACTGGAACAAACAATGTTGAAATATCCTTAAATAAATTAACTTTCATTCCAATAGATTCTTTAATCTACTGACAAACAGCCTTTAAATTAGGAGTATTTCTTTCAAAAGACTCACTATTATATTATTTATGCAAATAGGCAGCAAAAAATGTTGGCACTGCTGTTGAGGGGAACTTTTTACAACCCCATTTTCCTAAAAGGGCCGGCAGAGAGATTTTAAGCCCTTCTCTTTAAAAGATCAGTCTACTCTACATGAAGGATGAGCAACTCCAGTCCTCCAGGGTCGACTGTCCTGACGCTTTAAGATGCGTCCCTGCTTTAAAACACCTGAGACATACAATAAGATGATTACCAGGACTCTGGACATCCTACATATTGGGAAAGTTATAGACACATCTTAAGCTTGTAGGACACTTACCATTAAGGACTGGTAGGCCATCTTCGGTCTAGATAAACTGGAGTCTTGTGTATTGTCAGCAGAGATGTCAAGTATTTAAGGATTAATACATAGTAACTTGATTATCTATATTTTAGTTGAGTATTTATTTATTTAAGGACTTTTTATTTTTAATCACTACATTTTAAGACAAATATCTGTACTTTCTACAACTTACGTCCTGTTTCCTGTATATAATTCTAACAAAATAATGTAACAGCTGGAACAAAACGGGGAAAATCACAGAGAGAGTCAGTTTTGAGCCCAGTATGTTTATAGAAAAACACTGACAGCAGCCCTGATGAAGACAGCGAGCTCATTGTAGCTGAGCGATCAGATTCTGAAAGGCAACACATTCCCCGTTCATTTCCCCTTTACATGTTAATTATGTTTCAAGTTATATTTCAATTTTAATCATATTTCCAACTTTAATGCTGGTAATATGAGAGCTCTGAAAGTATCGCGCCTCTCATAAAAGGAATCCTGTTCAGATTAATCTGTATTATTAGTCACTTAAATAACATGCTGCTGCCATCTTTGCACAACTCTGGTGTTGCTGCAATTTTCACATATATCGAAAATGTCCACAGCTGTATACTGTGTTTTATATTGTAAAAACATTGTACAGTTCTTTATTTTATTTATTTATTTTTTTTAACTCTGTCACTTGTTCTGTTATTTTTATACACTTTTTAAGATCCACATGAGTGATCAATTTTGCTATAATCTGTTGCTGCTGTAAACACCACAATTTCCCCATTGTGGGACAATAAAGGGATTTTCTATTCTATTCTGTTCTGTTCTGTTCTGTTCTGTTCTATTCTCCTGATTGAAATTTTAATTTGGAACTATACTAGACCTATTCTTTATGTTTTGTGTGTTTTCTCTTCTAACACAGTGAGAAAAAGATCAAAGTTTATGAACAATTTTTTTAAAGAATATTTTTCAAGCTATTTAGTATAATTTAAGGCAAAAACTTGCTTTTATGTTTGTACTTTGCTTGCTTTGTGAATACTTTTTACGGCTCTCCTTGAATTAAAAGTAGGACCCAAAAGCAGAACTAATCAGAGGCAAATAGAAGTTATGTCAATTAGGAACTTAAACTTTCTAGAATAAAAAATGGATGGTGGAAACAGAAACCAGGAGTGGAACAGGAGGAAGAGAAATAGAAGATACCAGTAAAGTTGCATGAAAATCCAAGTGTGTAAACATGCAGACGGAGAGACGAAAGCACGGCAGGGAGGTGAAATAATCAAGAGAGAAGTGGAAACGATGAGGATGATCAAAATAATGAACTTGGAGAGAATACTGAGAAGAGGAGGCCTGGGAGGAAATGGGACACAATAACATAAGACATAATAAACGGAAGAACTAGATGCCAAATAGAAAACTAAAGGCAGGAACAGGAGCTAAACATCTCAAGCAGACACAGTACAACACAGTGACATCCAACCATTCAAACATACAGAGTCAAATTAGACTCCACTCAACACAATAGTCCTGTTTTGGGGCTGTGGGAGGGAAGCCAGAGAACCAATGTTTGCACAAGGAGAACATTCATAGTCCATGCAGAAAGAGCCCAGGCCGAGAATGGAACCCACAACCTTCTTGCAGTGGGACTCTCCCTGTGTCCAAACGTCCGCCTTAACCCCTGAATCCCTCAATCACTATATAGAGCGGGGACTATATAGTGTTAGGTAACTGACTCTTCGGACAGATGCTACTAGTTTTCTCTCCCTGTTGGTCACATGACTCCACCTCCCTGCACGCTGTATGCGCCATCTTTGTTATTTGTTGCCACTCACACTACCTTACAGCGGGCCATTGTCACAACAAATCCCATGATGCTTTGTGAGGAGAGCTCTCTAGTGACCATGGATAATTGTTGCTTTTTAAGGTGCATTGTAGGAAATTTTAAGTCAACTACTTTTTCATCCACAAGATGTGCGGACAGTCATTTAAAATGGTGTAAGCACTATATAGGGCACTATATAGTGTGTTGGTGAAGATTTTCAGTCATCCAGGTTATAGTCGTTCCAAAAAAAATTTAAAACCAATCCACTGGACTTTGTTTCCAAGTTTGAAGACATTTCACTTCCCATTCAGGAAGATTTTTCAATAAAAAATGTCAGGAGTTCGGTTTTATACAGTAGCCCATCAAAGCCTTGTTTTTGTTTTGAAAACATGCAAATTGATACGGAGGAATGGGTCCACCCCGTGATTAAAGCGGACATTCGGACACACCGTCTGTCATGCTTTTCTCTCTGCAGCTTATCCAACAGGCCATCAATACTGTTTAGGTTTGATGAATGAAAAGCCTGTGAAATGTTGATTTCAGGTGTGTTTAAGCAGGGATGCCTACAAAATCTGCAGGACAGTGACACCTTTGGACCTTTGCTTACTCCTGCTCCAAGCAAACAGAAAATCATGGGCGGCTTTGTACTGGTAGATAAATCTCTCTCTGATCCATAAATCTTTTTCTCTTTTCTTTTTAACATATGTGTAAGTTTAGCCTACTTCTGTTGCTTCTTTTCTTTTCTCAGTTTTCATGCAGGGCTGTGGAGTGTGCGCGTTTGGTTTCTCCCCTATAAATGTGACATTTCAGATCAACCTGATCTGATGTTGCACGGAGCAACCTGCAGCTTTAGAGCCACATATATGCACAATAAAGCTTAGATCATTAGGGTAGAAAAAAAAAGTCTAACCATTGGTGGTTTATTCTTGAAACTAGTGAGCACATTAGGAATCTTTCCTAACCTCCCTGAGACAAACCCAACCCTGCCTTCAAAGGCTGTGCTCTCTGCAAGTTAATGGAAGTGTTATGTGTTCACCAGCATGCTAGAGCACAAAACTCAATGTTAGTGTGCGTCGGTGAAGGAAGTCTGTTTATCCATCCAGTTTTGTCAGGTTTTGCATTTCATGAGAGCTGAAAGCAGAGGAGCGACCATGTAGAGAATGAAATAACTCCCAATGTGATCTGCTGTTATTTAGAGAGGCTAATAAATGTAATGACATTCAACTTGAACACGTCCAATCTCTACATGCCATGATGTTGAGCAGTGGGTAGGCTTGTTACCAGGGCGACTCCCTTCAAAATTGATGGGTGAAATACTGAACCTAGATATGAGCACCTAAACAAATGCCCATGCCTCTAAATGTCAAAATAACCCCTTTTTGTTGGGATCCTGAGGCTTGCCCACCAGAGGGCGCCGAGGATCCTCTTCTGTTCTTATTTGTTTTCTGTTAGGTCTGGGATTGCTGTTAGGATCTGGAGAGTTACCATCTGTCTCCAGCAGAGAGCGCTGTGGGTCTCCTGGGCTGGAGCTTCCAGCACACCTGAAGCTCATCAGCCCATCAGGAGACTTTCCTTCATAAGCAGCAGTCAGACCTTCCTTCGACGCCGCAGTGTTGACCAAGTTTGGTTTGCAAACCTAAGCCTCTGTAAATCAAGTGAATCTCAGTAGACTCTAGAGAGGAACTGGATCCTAACCTGTCTCTATCTTCTCTACTCACAGAAACCCTGCCTGAAGTCTGAAGCTCTGGATGAGCTTTACCTGGAAACCTGCCTGCCTGCCCAAGGAAGCCAAACCTGAAGGTCTTAGTCTGGATTCCTCCTTCTGCTCTCAGGGGAGAGCTAGGAAGTTGAACCTGAAGATCTCAGTCTGGATTCCTCCCTCAGCTCTCAGGGAAGAGCTAGGAACCAAACCCACGTCTAAGGCTCACTAGCCAGAAGCTAGACGCTACTGCTGCTGACCTCTCTGTTACTTCCTCAATCTCTGGACCCAATCGGTTCCCCATCTCAAGGATCTGTCAGAACCTCTTCAAGGTACATTCAGTAACTACCCACTCATCAATCCATCTAACTTCCTGGCTAACCAAACTCTCCATCTCTCCAGATATCAGTAATCCCAGACCCGGACGTGTACCAGAACCAGTCAATGTTTCTCTGTGTATCTCCCATTAATAAACATTGTTAACTTTTCTTCTGTCTCCAGTCTGGTGTTCTGCATGTGGGTTAATTCCTTTAGCCAATCATGACACTTTTCACTGCAAGGCCAGAACCAGTCCATGTTTCTCTGTGTAGCCAATCATGACAGAACACTGCGGCCATTAACAAACCCAGCAGATCACCTCCGGAGGAAGCTTGAGGAACAAGCTACCAGGTCCTAGGACAGACACAAACCCTCCGTGAGTTAAACTCCAGTTCTGATTTAAAGAAAACACACGTTTCAAGATTCTACAGGCTTCGTGGGAATCACAAGATGGCGCCAGCTCAATTTCCGGAGCCAAACCCGCCTCCAAGGTCAGAACCAGTTCCGTCACTTCCTGATTTCCGTCCTTCACTATTTTCTGGCGAATCTAGTGAATGCAGAAGTTTTCTTTGGCAGTGCAACCTTTTCTTTGAGCTAAATTCGTCCAGTTTCGCTGACGATGAGAAAAAAATAGTCTTCATTTTCTCACTTTTTTCCGGTAAAGTCTACGAGTGGAAAGAGACCCGTTTTTCTCCAGAATCCAGTATAACCTGTACTTTTGAACAGTTTCAAAATTAATTTATTCAAACATTTTCTGATAAACCTGCTGAGTCTCATGGCCTGTCTAACTGCAAACAAGGAAATAGAACTATAGAGGAGTTTTCAATAGACTTCCGGGTTAGAGCCGCTGCTTCCTGCTGGGCTGATCCTATGCTAAAAAATATCTACCGCAACGCATTAAATAAAGAGATTAGGGACAAACTAGCCAAAATGGATGAACCTGAAACCCTGGAAGAACTCATCTACACAGCTCAATATTATGAACACAAACTTCACACAAGAGTCAAACCCAGGTCTAGGAAACCTTTTCAACCCAGCTTAGCCCAGTCCAACCCAGCTCAGCCCAGTTCAGTCCAGATCTGCCCAGTCCAGTCCTGTCCAGCCCAGTCCAGCTCAGTCCAGCCCAGTACAGCTCTGTACAGCCCTGTTCAGTCCTCCTCTGCACAGTTCAGTCCAGTTCAGCCATCACCTACATGACCGCCAGCTAGCACCATCCGTGAAGAGGATAAAAATCAGACCACAAGTCTATACCAAAACAGTCAGAGCTCCTGTAATCCAGGAGTCTGATCTCTTTAATTTCTACTATGGGGATAGAGATGATCTATTCCCCTTCTTGTCACTTCATCATAAATCAGCTAGACCCGCACCTGAACCCACTTACACACCTGTTAACCTTTTGCCTCAGTCAGTCTCTGAACCTATTAGCCCAGTTTCCATTGAACCCCGACGTAAGAAACGGCGTCGCCGTAAGCCGGCTCTGAGCCGTCTAGAGACCCCTGAACCAGCTCTGTGCCGTCTAGAGACCCCTGAGTTAGCTCTGTGCCGTCTAGAGACCCCTGAGTTATCTCTGTGCCGTCCAGAGACCCCTGAGTTAGCAGTGTGCCGTCCAGAGACCCCTGAGCAGAATTTAAAAGAGGTATGTGATTTTACTTCTCCCAGGACTTTTCTGCAGGCTTCCCTGACCGCCAAGAGTCCTCTGCGAGCATCACCAGCCTTTTCAGAGACCGAACCTTTGCCGCCACGGGCGGTTTCTCCCTTGCTGGAGTTGGAGCCACAGTCGGTGGTCTCCTCTGTTCCTTAGGTGGGGCCACAGTGGGTGGTGTCCCCTGTTCCTGAGGTGGAGCCACAGTCAATGGTCTCCTCTGTTCCCGAGGTGGAGCCACAGTCGGTGGTCACCTCTGTTCCTGATGTGGAACCACAGTCGGTGGTTTCCTCTGTTCCCGAGGTGGAGCCACAGTCTGTGGTCCCCTCTGTTCCTGATGTGGAGCCACAGTCAGTGGTCACCTCTGTCCCTGAGATGGAGCCGCAATCGGCGGGCTCCTCTGTCCCTGATGTGGAGCCACAATCGGCGGGCTCCTCTGTCCCTGATGTGGAGCCGCAATCTGCGGGCTCCTCTGTTCCGGACTCTGAGTCACAATCGGCGGGCTCCTCTGTTCCTGTTCCGGAGCCGCAATCGGCGGGCTCCTCTGTTCCTGACCCGGAGCCGCAATCGGCGGGCTCCTCTGTTCCTGACCCGGAGCCGCAACCGGCGGGCTCCTCTATTTCTGACCCGGAGCCGCAATCGCCGGGCTCCTCTGTTCCTGATCCAGAGCCGCAATCGCCGGGCTCCTCTGTTCCTGATCCGGAGCCGCAATCGGCGGGCTCCTCTGTTCCTGATCCGGAGCCGCAATCGGCGGGCTCCTCTGTCCCTGATGTGGAGCCGCAATCGGCGGGCTCCTCTATTTCTGATCCGGAGCCGCAATCGCCGGGCTCCTCTGTTCCTGATCCGGAGCCGCAATCGGCGGGCTCCTCTGTTCCTGATCCGGAGCCGCAATCGGCGGGCTCCTCTGTTCCTGACCCGGAGCTGCAATCTGCGGGCTCCTCTGTTCCTGATCCGGAGCCGCAATCGGCAGGCTCCTCTGTTCCTGACCCGGAGCCGCAATCGGCGGGCTCCTCTGTTCCTGATCCGGAGCCGCAGTCGGCGGGCTCCTCTGTTCCTGATCCGGAGCCGCAGTCGGCGGGCTCCTCTCTTCCTGATCCAGAGCCGCAGTCGGCGGGCTCCTCTGTTCCAGTCCAGGAGCCGCAGTCGGCGGGCTCCTCTGTTCCAGTCCAGGAGCCGCAGTCGGCGGCCACCACAGAGCCTGTTCCACATCCGCAGTCGGCGGTCACCTGAGAGCCTGTTCCACAGCCGCAGTCGGCGGTCACCTCAGAGCCTGTTCCACAGCCGCTGAAGAGGGGACAGTGTACCCCATGGGGCTACCTACTGAAATTGGGGCGTCATCCTCCTAAGAAGAAGCTTCGCCTCCGGCCCAGCAGTCGACCTCCAGAGCGTCAGCTTCGCCTCCGATCCCGCAGCCGGCCACTTAAGACTCTGCTCCGCTACCGGACCCTCGGCCGGTCCCCAGAACCTCTGCCACGTCTTCGGCCCCTCAGCCGGCCAACTAAGACTTTGCCTCGCTTCCGGCCCCACGGCCGGCCACCGGAGCCTCTGCCTCTCCGCCGACCCCACGGCCGGCCACCGGAGCCTCTGCCTCGCCGCAAACCCCACGGTCGGACACCTGAGACTCTGCCTCGCCGCCGACCTCACGGTCGGCCACCTGAGACTCTGCCTCGCTGCCGACCTCACAGTCGGCCACCTGAGACTCTGCCTCGCCGCCGACCTCACGGCCAGCCACCTGAGACTCTGTCTTTTGAGTCATCAGAGACTTTTGTTGTATTCGTCCACCTTAAGTGGATTGTTTTTTGTTTCATGGACTCTGATTTTGTTTCTGGCCCTCCTTGCCCTAGCGCCCCCTCCGCCCGCCCTGGGTGGATTGTTTTTTGTTTCATGGACTCTGATTTCGTTTCTGGCCCTCCTTGCCCTAGCGCCCCCTCCGCCCGCCCTGGGTGGGTTGTTTTTTGTGTATTCTTTTTTTTTCTCTCATGGACTGTTCAAAGGGCGTCTGGAATCCGCCCTTGAGGGGGGGGGCTCTGTTGGGATCCTGAGGCTTGCCCACCAGAGGGCGCCGAGGATCCTCTTCTGTTCTTATTTGTTTTCTGTTAGGTCTGGGATTGCTGTTAGGATCTGGAGAGTTACCATCTGTCTCCAGCAGAGAGCGCTGTGGGTCTCCTGGGCTGGAGCTTCCAGCCACACCGGTCAAAGCAGCAGTCAGACCTTCCTTCGACGCCGCAGTGTTGACCAAGTTTGGTTAGCAAACCTAAGCCTCTGTAAATCAAGTGAATCACAGTAGACTCTAGAGAGGAACTGGATCCTAACCTGTCTCTATCTTCTCTACTCACAGAAAGCCTGACTGAAGTCTGAAGCTCTGGATGAGCTTTACCTGGAAACCTGCCTGCCTGCCCAAGGAAGCCAAACCTGAAGGTCTTAGTCTGGATTCCTCCTTCTGCTCTCAGGGGAGAGCTAGGAAGTTGAACCTGAAGATCTCAGTCTGGATTCCTCCCTCAGCTCTCAGGGAAGAGCTAGGAACAAAATCCACGTCTAAGGCTCACTAGCCAGAAGCTGGACGCTGCTGCTGCTGACCTCTCTGTTACTTCCTCAATCTCTGGACCCAATCGGTTCCCCATCTCAAGGATCTGTCAGAACCTCTTCAAGGTACATTCAGTAACTACCCACTCATCAATCCATCTAACTTCCTGGCTAACCAAACTCTCCATCTCTCCAGATATCAGTAATCCCAGACCCGGACCTGTACCAGAACCAGTCCATGTTTCTCTGTGTATCTCCCATTAATAAACATTGTTAACTTTTCTTCTGTCTCCAGTCTGGTGTTCTGCATGTGGGTTAATTCCTTTATCCAATCATGACACTTTTCACTGCAAGGTCAAGCAGAAAGGTTTCTTACATGTTCAAAACACCATTTCTGCAGCTGTTATACTGTCTGTCAAGCAGCAAGTTTGCAGTTTTCAAGATTACAATGGTGCATAAAGTATAAAACTATTTGAAGGGGTTTAGAAACATTATTACCACAAAATTTACAGTGGATTCTATAGGTTTTGAAGAGCTTTGAAGGGTCTCTATCTGTTGTGTATATACCGTTGGCAACTGCATTAATCCCTGGTTTTAGTTTTATTCCCAACATGTCATACCCAGTTGGTTAAATCTATTATTCTGTCAGCTCCTTGTACCGAGGCACAATCAGTTAACTGAGTATCTCAGAGGCTTGTATTCTTGTTAGCCAGATGTTAATAACAGCAATTAGTCATCTTCCTCTGAGACAGATTCAGGCTACAGGCCTCAAGAAGCTGTCCTGCTCAACTGATTCTGAAAATCCTCCACTGGAGTATATTTGCTCAAATTGCTTCAATCCTGGTCATATTTTAACCATTTTCCCCTCTTAGTGTAATAAAAGCCGATACTTCAAAGAAGACAAAGGGATGAACTGGGACTAATATGATGTAACCATTACAAGAAAAGGGAGTCTCTTTCATCTTCAAGTAATGATATGATGTTGGATAATCCCAGTGCCACATTAAACAATGAATAGTTCAAAATATCTACTTTATTGAGATTTTCCTCTAAATATAAAAGACTGGTTGGATTATTTAATGTTGGTGCGGGCAAAAATCATTAAGAAGAAAGCTTCCAGTCTGTTTTCTTATGATGTTTATTCACATCCAACAGACCATCAGGCTGTTTTCAGAACTCATCACTAAGTTACTTTGTTCTGGCCAACGACCACAAAAAGCAATACTCTTTATTGCATATTTAAACAGCAGCAAAACACTGTAGGTTACAACGTAAAGCTGGTAATCAGATCTTCTCTCATGCCCACAATTGTACATTCTGCAACGTGACCCAAGAGGCACGGCGCTGCTCATTGCCTGCCATTTTCCCTGCGATCCTGCTGTGGCACGTAGGCGTGACTCAAAACGAACTTCCCCCCGCCAGGCTGAGAACAACTGCGCGGCCCCGCAGCTGTGCTCCTGCTGGGATATCAGAGCATCTGTCCCCCCTGCGGCTTGCCTTTCAAACTGCATGAAGGCCATATTCATTTTTTCTATTTTTTTTTTTCAAAGGCAGAGGGAACGCTCCAAGGAATACATTAGAGCCTGCATCCTGAGCCCATCTGTCGGGTCCACACCTGAGAGAGAGGTTTTTATTCATCTTTAAGCCCACACTAGAAGAAACCCCCTGGTCTGCAAAACTAATAAAGGCCCCCTCTGCCATTATGAGCTGTTAATCACTAAAATTAATTTCAATGCCCCTCTATTTTAAGATGCAAAGAGTAAAAAGTGAAATATGATAGGAAAATGACTTTTTTCTCCTTTCATCTCTCTCATATTAGATATTAAAGCAGATAAAAGAAACCAAGGGCTATTTCCTTGTGAGCAGTTGCAAAGATTCCCCCCGAAAAGCATTATCTGTGGTAATATGTCGTAAAACATGGTAAAATTTCATTTAAAGTCAATGACAATCAAATACAATAAGAGCTGTTAAGCTCTGATGTTTTCTTAAAATGAAATCCCATTTTCTTTTTCCTGCTGAAGGGTTTTTGACTAGACCAGCTGATTACATGCTTTACATGTCGCTGACAAAGGAGGAAATACGTTTCCCATCATTAATCCTCACCAAGGGGACACAACAGATCTCCAGAGGACAAAGATGGTCTTGACCCTACCTTTGTAAATATTCAAACACACCTAATGAGGGACATGAAAGAGGACGAGTAGCAGAGGGGGCCAAAGGCCTTCCACTGTTGTCTTTTTTTGAAACGGGATGGATTGGTTCTTTCATCAGCAATTGATTTTCTCCAAGGTTTGGACATTAAATACAGAATGGTATGACCTGTACTCAAACACAGAAACCTGGGCTGCTTAAAATACAAACAAGAACTTCTGGAGTGATTGGTTATTGATCACCTTAGCAAGAGTCATTTGTCTTTTAAGGGAAACCTTTTTGTTCTATTTCAAATAAAAGGGGCCGTGCTATTAACTGTACGTGCTCATTTAAAAATTGTAAAACAACCAACCTTAGGTGATATGGTCCCTTTCATTGGCAGATTGATTGCAGACCAAGAGCTCAGATGGTGTTGCAAAAGTAATTACATTACTTTAAATGAATGTTTTCACACAATGAATAGCATTAGAAAGTAGTGGTAGGAAAATAGTAATGATTTTTCTTATTACAAATAAAAATTGTGGTATTTGTGCTTTATGCTATAGGGTTAACATTATGTAGAGCCATCGTTTGCTGAAATTAAATTTTAAAATGGTTTTAGGGCATTTCTTTGGCAGCTTTGGAGACAAAAAAAACGGTTGATCTGTATTTGCTCAATACACAGACTCTGTCGAATAAGTTTTAAGTCTTGAAACAGATTCTCAGGCTTCGGGTTTTTTGACTGAGACATTCTGTCACTTTGATTTTGACTGTATGGTAAGGATTTTGTTGCTGTCCCTCTGAAGGGGCTTCCTTTATAGCTCTAATAGTTTTTCTACATTAGTTGGCTCCATCCATCTTCCCATAAACAAGTTTCTCTGTGTCTGCTGATGAAAGACATCGCCCACAGAATGATTCTCCTGCCTCCATTTTATCATGTGGAGGATGTGAGTCAGGATGATACGGAGTATAAATATTTTCTGCAAAAAGCAGTGTTCTGTTAAAGATAAATACATGCTTTTTTTGACAGTGTGGGTTTTTTTTACCAGAGTATTGTCATTAATTTTAGCTGTTTTTCATTTATTTGCTTTTTTATCCTAGGGAACAATCCCAGCCACTCCTAAAGTCAATCTTATTTCTGGTACTTTGAGGAATTGGTATATAAAAGTGCAGAGACGACCAGGGGGAAGGCCAAACCAGCTGTTTTTATAAATGCTGCTGTTTCAAAGTTTTTTTGTTTTGTTGTTTTTTGTATGTTCTGTGCATTGAAAACTTTTAAAACATCTATGTCTTTTACTTCTGGTGTTGTGAGCTTATTGTCTGTCCCCTAAAGTCAGCCACAGTGTTAGCTACAGTGGGATAAAGCAGTATAATACTGCTACAAGTCTGAGTCTGAAACCTTTCGTATGTCTTAGTTCCACGCTGAACATAGATGCATCAAGCATAAACCAGCCTTTAGACATAGCAGATTAACATTTTGGAATAAATAAACCCAAACTGTGGGCTGGAACCCGTGCTGAAAATGTATTCTGACATCTTAAAGGTTTCATGGTGCAACTGTGCATCAAAACTAGAGAAAGGCCTTTCATTTGTGGAAAATGTGGAAAAATCAGAATTTGCAGATCCATCAGCGTATCCACACTGGAAAGAAACCCTATAGCTTCGACCGGTGTGATGAACGGCATCTACGCATCTACACTGGGGAGAACGCTTTCACCTGTGAAACATGTAGGAAAAGATTTACAGTGAAGAGGACTTTAATGAACCATCAGCGCTTCACTGGTTAAAAAGCTTTTCACCTGTGATGTACTGTGCAAGATTTTCACTGAAAAAGACCCTCTAGGGGACCATCATGCACATCCACACTGGAATGAAGCCATACAGCTGTAACCTTTGTGGGAAGAATTTCAAAATTCATACACAAGCAACATTAGATTATGGAAACCATAAAAGTGCTAGAATGTCTGCAACCTCTTTTGGCATTTGCTTAATCACATTTAGTTACTTTAGCACAATTGTTTTATGTCTAACCCTGCTAACATGAAACAATTGTTTAAAGTAACTAAATATGATTAAGTAAACGCCAAAAATGGTTGCATTATTTTTTTTAAGTGTACAGGTTTCCCTAATGTACTGGTTTGAATACCCTAATCATAATATCATCTAGAGGATAAGCATGTATATGGCTCTTGCAAACATACATTCATTTCTACGGGTATGTCTCAACCATGTTTGTTGCTTTTCCCTATTATTCTATGGTTACATTTAGATATTTGTTGATTAAATCTTTCTGAGCCACAAAAGTTTAGTTTTGTATTTAAAAAAGTTTACATTGATATCTTTTCTCACAATATGTCTAATCTTTATTTTGTTTTGGTTCTCCAACAGGGGTTCAGCTTCATTCAGTTTATCTTTATAGAACAAGTTCAAAAAACTTTAACCAGTCTATCTGCAAATAATACGGACAGATTGCTCAAAAGTTTTATATAGATGAAAAAACAGCAGACTGCATTGAGTCATTGACTTTGCAGGATTCGCTCCTCCAAGATGAACAAGTGACAACTGTAGATATTTGTTTCCATTGTGTAATTGACTCTGCAGCCATCTATCACACAAAACCTGCACGCTGAGACAACGGAGAGGAAAAACCTCCAGCAGAACCAGGCTCAGTGTGAGCAGCCTTCTGCTGAGGTGGACTGGGAGTTTTCAAGAGGACACGAGCACACACAAAAGAAACATAAAATCACTGATCCATAAAGTTTCTATGTTCTATTCATGGAACAGCAAACTAGCTCCATTGGTAGCTCTATCAAGGGAAGAAACAGCTAAGTAGATGGGCACTGAGCTGCTTTTCATGTCAAAAAGTATGAAAGCGTCCATGCACAGTTGGTCACAGTAAAAGTTGAGCCCACGGCCATGTCTTTGAGAGAAACAGGACTAAACACTGAAAGACATGCCCAACTTTATCATCTCTAATGGAAGCTGTTGGTGGCAGCAGCCCATATGATACCTCCCTCCAGGATGGTGTCACAGCTGAACACAGCACCAGGCCAGATGCTATTACTACGTTACTAAAGTGTGAATCAAGCTCAAATTATGGTTTAAACAGGTAACTCTACATATATATGCAATTAATTCCCTACAATCCATTCAAAATATCCAAACTACCATCCAAAGTATAATATTTTTTAATAGAAAGGAGGGCATGAAAAATTGCTCAAAATCATATTAATAAATTATGCAATAATATCACAGTTCAGCATGGCTATTATGTTTGAGAACCAAAGTTTATCTTGAATCATTTCAAATTACATCAACTTAGCTTATTTTTTAGTCACTGGTTGAATTTATATTATTATTTTTGAAAGTAGGCAGACAGGAAATGGGATTAGAGAGTGTAGGATGACCTGCGACAAAGGTAAACAGGCCAGGACTCGAACCTGCGATGATTACTTTGAGGGCCAGGGCCTTAGAACATGGGTCACACAGTTAATCCCTGCACCACCACGTTAGCTTTTCTACTTATTTAAAGCAATCGTAAGACATTATTTGGTAAAATAATATTTTATTAAATTATTTGCTTATTCAGATATTAATAAGCTTTAGTTAATTAAAGTTGTAGGGAAGGGGCTGTTCCAACTGTTGCATTTCCGAATTCTCCTGAGTGGTGCCTGACTTTACACGAGTAAATAAAGTGAATGCGATTGGTCGATTATCAAGAGTAGGAAGGTTCACAAGCAAGTTTGGTTGTGGCTGGTGTCTCTGAAGCATCTTGCTAACCAGTTAGAAACTTAGTGCTAGTAGTAGTGACTTAGTAACGACACTGTCAAGGAACATTATGCAGCGGAAACATGCAAGAGGAGGAGAGTTTTGTGTCGGAGGTCGTGGATGAGTCTCCTTTGTCATACATTTTTTATTTACAGGAGGAAAGTGGAGACAAAGTTGTTGTGGAAGAGGACGCCAGGGCAGCAGAAGCTTGGTTTGGTGTAGAAGGCTTACAGCCGTACATGTTTGAGCCCTTGCCTCGCAACGCTGCCAGTTCTGTTAGCTCTACACCTGCCGAAGACACAGACGTCCATCCCCATAAACACTGGGACGGAACTCAATGGTAAAGTAAATTAAATGTATGAATTATATGAATCATAATCTATGACTGAAAATATTTGATTGACAGATGACTGTTGATATAGGATTAGCCACATTTAGGTGTACTAGCTGATGTATAATTAACTGGCCTGCATAAAATAACGAGAAAAAAACACAGATTTTAAGACATTTTTTTTTTTAATAAAAATTTTCTACATTTTTGAACAATATAGTCTGATAAAGAGTACATTTATATACATGTTTAAGCCATAATGATTACTTTTAAATATGATTTCCCTACGACTTTACTGTAAGTCAAAAGCTTCAGTGATTGAGCTAGTAGCAGACATAATGGGAATCATCTTACAGGAAAACTTTGATCATATTTTGGTCAGCAAATGTGATGTGCATATAAGAATAAACATTAACAGTATATTAGTGTTTAAACCCTTAACGAAATAAAGTTTGTATTAGCTTCTTTTTAGCTCGATGTACACAACAGTGAAAACCTAAATCAGCAAATGTAATTAAAAACCCCAAATGTTTAGCTGGGAACTCTTTCCCTGACTTTTCTACACCTGAAACCTTTCCCGATCTCTGTTATGGAAAGTATTCAGCCTCTTAGCATGTCAGGCCTGCAGCAGGGAAGCTTTCCTCTCAGATGAGTCATACCTCTAGTCTCTGACATCGTTTCCTGTAAACCCAGAGAGAAATGTTACAGAACAGTCTGTTTTTCAGAGAATCAGTTTTAATATATACCCCAATAAAAGTAGATGAAGGGGAGTGATTTATTCATCATATGGGGTTTATTAGGGCCCATAGGGCTTTATTCTAGAAGCTCTTATAGAATGAGGCCTAATATCTATTGTATCGTCCTGGTTCATTTCCCCCTATAATCAGTAAAAAATTGCTATCTTGTGTTGACGTATATGCACCATTGAAGTTGATCTTTTTTCTTTTATATTTTATAAGATTTAATTTCCGCTTTAACTGCAGCTCTTTCCTAAATGTTGATACTCAGAATCTAATTTGGAAATAAAGAGAAATTAACTAACCAAAACACAGGATTTGTGCTCAGGCCTCCAAACGGCTAGCACTGCCCCTGATCTTAGCTTTGTGTCTAAAAAGAGTTATTTCACATTTCCGATTCATGATCCTCCACGGACGGGTACGTCGTTGGATTGCCAACTTGAAAAGGGAGGATTTGCCATTGAACTTCTGGCCAGAGAAAAAACATGTAATATGTAGCCAACATTTCAAAGAAGAATGTTTTCAAGATGACTTGGATAATAGCACTTTGTGACAAACACCAGATACAGCATTGGGACTTGCTTAACAGCCGATACCACACCGTGACGTCACAAATCAGTAGGTGGCAGTAGTGTTCTTTGACAAACATGGAAGTCTCCAGTAAAGCACATTCAAATGAAAATTACTGTACTCTCAATTAAAAACACTTCATTTATTGAACAGTATGTAATTATTATAAGTAAGTACTTTCAGAAATTTGAATTCTGAATATGACTGGACTTTTCCTTTAAATAGCACATTTAAAAAATATCTTTCAATATATTTCTATATTTCTAATATCTTTTATAAATAAAGATTATACAATATAAATTTTAGAATTTAATTTATTATTTTTTTTAACCAAGGTCATCGGGCTGGTGGGGCGGCGCCCTAGCGCCCTCTATTGGCCAGCCGCCACTGGGTTTGAATACTTTTGCTAGGTACTGAGTTTTTAGGAAACACTGCACTGTCTCACCCCCAGATTTTTTTGCATGTAGGCTGTATGGATTTCCTATAGGAGGGTATTATAAATTCTCAGTGGGGTTTTATCTCCCTGAAGAGGAGCTTATATTTATGTCTCTGCATTAATGTCAAAGCTACAGCACACTTTCCTCTTCGCTACGCTGATTGAAATGTAATTTCTAATCTAAAATCTTCTGCAAATATCCCTTATCAAAACAAAGCTAAAGAGGAGGAGAGATGGGCTGTTTAGGGTTCCTTTTTAATAGTGGTATGAAATGTGATTTCCCTCTTATTACTTCTGCATGTATCACAGGCAGGCAGACAGAATGAATATTGACTAAAGCTGTAATAATAATAGCTTGCGAAGCACAAAATCTGGGCTATTCAAATATATCTCCTTTGCAGTTGCAGACTCATGAGATCTGTTGAATCCTCCTCCCTGTAATTTAATTCCCCTCCATCTCACCCGTCCTCGCCGCCTCGACCTGTTCTCAGCTGCAGCGTTTGGAAGCCTGCTGTTCTTCCCCTAAGGATGTCGCACCATATGCTGTTTCTATGCTTTCCTACCTTCAGCATTGTGCTTCTCCAAAGGAATTAATATTTCAGTGATGGCCCCTGAGCCATTTTTCTTGCTGACGAGCTGAAGGTGCAAAGAATGAGTTCAACGAGCGGCAGAACAATAAATATTTAAGTATTTCCTTTGGAACTTTTCCAATCAGGAACTCCTTATGTACGCCGTCAGAAACATGCTTTGCCGCCATTTCTCTCTTTTGCTGTCATACCCCTGACTCTTTATCCATCTCCCTCTACCATCTCATCTGCTACACCATCTGTGCAGCTGTAACAAGCAGGAGTCCTCATGTGCTCCCTTTCACTCCCTTGATTTCTGCTCCTCTCCAGGCGAAGCTTCACCCTGCTTGTCTGTTTGACTTGTTTGGCTCTGCACAATGGAGCAATCAAACATGACGTATGCAGAATTGCCTTTCAACTCTTTTGTCACTCTCACTATTCCTGTCGTTATGCAGGGCCCAGTTAGCACAGATCTGCTTTTTATTTTAGCCACCAGTAGTGTCGATGTGACCGTACCCATGGTATATATGTGACACATAAATATAATGCATCTCAATGTCTCAAACAAACTGCTTCAGATCGGTGTGTGTAGTCCAGATCTAACAGTTTCAAGAGGTCCCCAACAGCAGGGTTTCAATCTGAGCCAGTAGAGACACTGTAGGCAGATGGATGATGAAAAATGGGGATGATTAAGTAAAAACCTCTTGGATTATGTTTCATACCCAGCAAAGAAATAAGAAAAGTCCTCAAAGACAAACTCAAAGGATTTGGTTTCAGCATGAAGCTTCAGATAAAATCCTCCAAGGATCTGGAAAGAACTTTGTGTCCCTTACCTGAGGCCATTGTTGAGTAAAGCCACTTGAAAAATGTGGGAATGTCATCTGGTACAGTAAAGAGTTCTGCTGCCTCAAGCTGGCACTTTTAAACAATGGGCAAATATGACACTGAAAAGGATATTGGTTGTTCCATTTTACATGTTTTAATGGGGTAAGTAGAGAAGTAGCTTCCAGTGCAGTCTTCTCCTCAAGTAGGAGAAATACTACAAAAAGGTTCTTTTGTGATAAAAATATTAAGATTATGAAGATAAATCAATAAGGATGTGCTTAAAGGGCTGGTTCAAGTGGTAGAGTTATGGAACAGTTAGCCTTACACAACTATCTTTGTCTCCTTTTCAATGAATCTTTTGAAGCTAGTTTCTTTGTTTGATGCTCTGTAATTTCCCTGTGGGATTATTAAAGTATGTCTGATTCTGATTCTGATTTTAGATGGAGTGGCGCCTTCACACTCCAGATAACCTCTTTTAAACAGAGGATGGATATAACAGCAGATCTGACTATATTAAAAAAATAGTAGCAAAGGGAGATCATTGATTTAAAAAAAAGTACATCTCTCTCTCTGTGTGTGTGTATATATATATATATATATATATATATATTCAATTTGACTTAAATTGTTTTATTGTTAATTAGTAGAAGCCCAAAAATGGCCTATAATTTTGTGATTTATGAACTTTATAAATCCATAGTGATGTAAACTTCTGAATTTAAGGAAAAACATTATCTACAAAAAAAGAAATTATTATTCAGGCATTTACAATTTATTTGTTTTATTCTAACTGACATAAAACAGAAATGATTTAATTTGTAGTTTCGCTGTTCTTTAACAGGCATATGATTTTTGCATCAGTTTAGCATTTAAAAAAGCCTTTTAGCCTTTTTCTAGGTCTTGCTTTTGAAAATCAGAAGAATCCTTAGAAGGCAGTTCAGGGAGAAAGTGAAACTGTCCATCCTTAGCCTGAAAATCAACAAACATCACAGAGACATTATGGATAGTGGAAGTCTCTAAATCAACAAGAAAACAACAAACAGTCAACATGAGATGTTAGGTACATGAAAGCCTCTACATCCAAGAGAGATACAAGTGGTAGAGGAAGCCAGGATGTTTTTATGGTGGTGGAAATAGTTTGACTACATATAGGCACAGGAAGAACACGGATCAGTTTGCTGGAATATTCTTATTTTATCTTAACATTAAAAAATAAACAAACATGAAGGTTCAAATGGTAACAACATAGGGATGTTCTCTGACCAAAAACATTTTAAAACATCTAATAAAGTTCTGATCAATCTGAACAGCATGAGCAGGAAACTATTTGTAAAAAGGCTTTCAATTAAAACACTATGAAAGTAATATATTAGTTTAGTCAAACAAATCTTTACTGAAAATGTGATTAAATCATCAGATTAATACTGAAAAATAAGAATAATATTCTTGCAAAAATTCATTAAATATTCATCTGAACACAGATCTGAAAATAAATTGGTTCTTTCTTTTATTTGACAGCAGCCTGACAGAACAGAGGGTTGAGAGAAACTGGAGAAGCTTGCAGTGGACCTGGAACAACACCATCAATTACGTCTTTATTTCTTGCTCAGTGTTTGGGTTATGTTATTAATTAACAGAGTTTGCAAGAAAATCATCTGAATCAGCTGGTTGGGTCTCAAACAAAACGTTAAATCAGTATAAATCCATTAATGCCTCACTGGTGCATCTCTAAGTAAATATTTTCTGTCCTCTTTGCTCCAATTTAGACAAAAACACCACATGTGACTGAAAGAGCTGGTTGGATGGATCTTTATGTGCAGACCAGACCTAAAGCTTATTTCTGATAGGGTTGTCAAAAGTATCGATACTCAAAAAAGTATCGATACTGAAAAGTTGTCCGGATACAATACTCGTTTTCAAAAGTATCGATACAGTGCTACCACCAGTTGCACCTAAACATTCATTCATTTTATGCGCAGATTAGAGGAAAATGCACTTTCTGAACACTGTGTGATTGAATAATTCTGTGCACTTTTCGGTTTCGGACTTTTTTCTGTAACAGGTGCAGCTGCTGAGAATTATTTTTGTTTAACTGGTTTGGCTAGTGTCATTGTTATGTGTGTAAAGCATAGCCAAGGAAGGAACACTTAATTTTAATTTTGTACGTTTTTTATCAAGCTTGCTTAATATTGTGCACAGCATACAACCTCAAAATATTGTTTATTGTATTTATTTATCTATTTATTGTATTTTGTTTATTAATAAAAAAAATTTCTGTTGAATTTTGGAGTCAATGTTTTTATCCTTGTGGTATTGAAAATGACATCAAGTATCGAATATTTTACTTAGTATCGGTATCGAGTTGAAAAAATTAGTATCGTGACAACTCTAATTTCTGAGAGCGAATAGCTTAATCAAGCTCTAATTGGTTGGCTGTCGACACATTTAGGGTGCCTTCTTAAAAGATGAGCACCCTGCTTCAGAGTAAAATCATTAGGCAGATCATGGAATCTGGAACCGCTTCTATGATCAGGGCAGCAGAGCTTGATCTCCTGGTGTATTTTTGCATCCTAAGCTTTTCCAGGTCGTCAAGGTGGAAAGGTCTTACTGGTGTACAGAAGATAAAGGATAAGGTCTAAAGAACAAGGAAAGGGGCAGCTTACTATTTCCTTTGAACTATTAGAGGTTCATCATGTTTTTTTTTAGATTGTGTGTAGGTCATGAATGTGTAGGAAAGTCACAAAAAGCGTTGTAAAATACCTTTAGGGAGGATATATATCCAGTCTGTGGCAGCATTGTTTTGAATTAATGATGGAAATGGAGACACATCTCTGCAAAAAGTATTTATGCTTCTGTGCAAAAAATAAAAAATATGAAATGATTCTACTTTGCAGAGAAGCTAAGATAAAAAAAATATATTTTTGTGTTGTGGTCACAGCACAAAGAAAGAACCATGATAATGAAAGAGTGTTAATGTTTCTATAAAATGAGATGACAAATTAATGTTGCTGCCTGACTGTAAAACTGAAAAAACTTCCCATGAGATTCAACTACTCAGGTAAAGGATTATTAAAAAAGGAAGGAAAAGCCAACACTGTTCGTCTCTTTATTATCAGTCTTTGGGATGTACTACGCAGCCATAGGCACCATGTAGATATAGGGGGCAATAAATTGGAAAGTGAATCATGGAGAGATTTGTGACATATTCCCTCCCACTGAGCCAGAGAAAACACAAGCAAATCTTTAACTCGAATTGAGAGCCTGACAGTTGTCCTTATAAGCCACATCTTCTCCGGTGCCTCAAACTTTCCCATTTGGACTTTGTAGGGAAGGACCAATAAAAATATACTAAAAAAGATGGAAGGAAGCATTATTCTCTGAGAAGAAAAAAATTTATCTGGAAGTTGATGCTGTCTGCCAATATTGCTGAAATTATAAGAGATCCCATAAGAAATGCTCCCTACAGGGAACAGGAAGAAACCCCACCAGCAACAACAAAGCTTCAAGTCATGCAGCACCTTCAAAAAAGGAAAGACCAGTCTGACAAAGAACTTTTGGAAAGGAAAAAAAAAAATCTTTTCTCCTTTTGGACCATGTTCATTTTCCTCTGATCCTAATCCCTTTGAAGTCATATGTGGAGGGGAAAAGAGGAATTCAGATTGTGGATGCCCTTTGTGAAACCATCCGCATGGATCCAAACTCTCATCAGCTCACTAAAACATGAACATCAAGCATTTATAAAGAAAGTTTTGACACTGCATGTTTGAGGTTGAATTTGGTTATCAAAACTGCACCAAATCTGTTTCTTATGAACAAATATTGGGAGATGTGATTGTTTCTACTATATTCTTAAGATTTATTTGTTCTGACGGAACAGGAAATTAATTTTCATCTGGACTCAAACACTGTTAAGAGAAATTTCAACACATCCATCCGTCCATTTTCTGTCACGTTTGTCCCAAGCGTGATCGCAAGCTGTCTACGGGTGAGAGGCTGGGTACACCTTGGACAGGTCCCCAGTCCATCGCAGGGCAATGTCAACAAATGTTTTATAATTTTATAATTTAAACATTTGTATTAAAGACCGATAAGTATACATATAAAGTTAAATAACAAAATTACCCTGCATAAAATATGACATTTTTTGACCTTGTATATTCTCTCATACAAGAGACCCCAATGTCACTGCAGATGGATTTATATAACCAAAGGCTACCAAAACTACCAGTAATGTCAGAAAAACATCATTATTTTTTAGAGACTAGAGTAACCAGCAAACTATTAGGCATGCGGTTTATTTTTCTGCCTGATCTGTGTTTGTTCAGGAGGCAGCCTGCCTAAATCAGACAAACTGAAGAAGAACCTGTAAGTCATGCAGCTTACAGACAATATCACAGCCCATTAAAAACTATGAGAGCTGCACGCTCTGTTTGTTTGTCACTGAGAATCACTGAGTTTCAGCTTAAAAGGCAAGAAAAATGTTATGCTCTGGCTTGCTGGTGGTCCCTTCCATCCATTAGATTTAAAAATGTCCTCTTAAGCAGGAGAAATCCAATTGGACCGATTCCTCAAGTTATATTGATCCTGAAACGCCTGATTTCTCAGGACAGTGGCTGATCGATATCTCTAAACTATCAAATATCCTTCTGTATAAAACCTTCACTTACCTAATCCTTCCTGCTTAGAGGTCGAGGAGTCACCCTCGTTTCCAAATATTTTAGCTGCTGATCGAAAAACACTCGATTATGTTATTTTTGTGGAAGCAGCTCAGGAGTCAGTTATTGATTAGAGTATGCTGATTAGCAGCCATCGCACCGTATCTGGTTGTCTGATTTCCCATCACAGGACGAATGCTTGCAAAGCTCTCTCCCCTGTGGTCTTTGGAGATTGCAGGGATGTGTGGATGCTGGAGGTGGGGATTATCCTGGCAGTGCAGAGCAAGGTTCTGCAGCGCTCTGTAAGTGCCACGATGACTCAGTGGATAATGAGCACGTTTGTGATGTATGCTACAGGGTCTCATGACAGGTTGCACCAGGTAGCAGTAATGAAGCACAGGGCTCTGTCTCAGCTTTGCAGATTCTAGAAGATATAAATCCAACTGTTATCTCTCTTCTCACTGCAGTGCTGCTTGATAGGATTTCAGTCATATCTGAATCCAAATCCACTATTTTGCTCTTATAAAAACCAGGAGAGGTTGTCTCTCTGATTTATTTTTAACACAGCTAAGATTGGTTTTTGGAGCACATGTCAATTAAAATCCTTTCCCTAACCTTAAGTTTTAATCTTTTGTGTGGTCTAAAAAAAAAAACACTCAAGAACATTCTGAAATGTATGTAGCTGTGGTCCTAATCAGTCTTTCTCTGCATTAGTTACATAATCTAGTACAGGAGGGAGGAATTTAATACAAATATAACAATTTATTTCACACAAGGTCAATTTCCCACATCAAAGCTAAATTATATGTACACATGGGCTTCAATGGCTTTCAATTCTAAGGACAGTGCATCTTTAATATGCTGTTGGTCCTCTTTTGGCAGATAAAACTGTGTTTTTTTGGGTGCTTGATCATTCTTCCAGCAGAGCACAGATAAGGTCAAGCACTGAGCCTCCCCCAGTAGTTCATTTATGTCGTTATGAACAATGTGCACTTGTACTGGTGTGCTTTGGAACCGAAACTCGAACAAAATCTCCAAACTATTTCCAGTTTACTAAGGAGAAACCCAAATGTCTTCTAGAATGAAACTGTCCAGATAGAGACAGATGTTTTTTGAAATCACAAAATATATACGGAGAATTAAAGAGGCTATTAAACTTAAGTAGTGGTAGTGGGAGGAAAAGTGGACCTAACTACCCAGATCCCAAGTAAGAAAAGAGTTTTTTTAATGTTTTTGTTTTGAAAGATTTGGGCCCTTCAATTAACTGGTGTCATAATTTATTTAATATATATAATGATATATTCATCCGAGAGAACAAACTTTGTCACAGTTCACTCAACCCACTCTGGAAGCCCCCACTTGGAAGTGCAAAATGGTTTAGCCTGTCAAACAAAAACTAGTGTAATGTCAGTGAGCCCAGATTGAACGACCTAGGGGCCAGACATCATGCTCCCCAAAAAGCATAAGTCAGAGCAGCAAAAGAAGATGAAAAAAAAAGCAGGAAGAGGGGATGCAGCTGTTTTCTTTCCCAAAGGTGAACCGAGTTTGCTGGTTATGCAAAGTCAAATTAAAGTTCACTTTGGCCAGCCGTTGCTGTCATATGCTTGCCTGACGTAGCTATTCAGCTCAGCTATTTGCCAACCAGGTTGTTTGCTCCTGTAAATATAAAGACAATTATGGGCCTGGATCAGCAGCAACAGCTGGAGCAACAGTGGTCAGTCTTGGTGACTCTTCTGAAGATCAGCAAAGACAAGGTGAAGTCATTATTTAAGTATTCAAGGAGGAGCAAGTGCCAACTTGTTGACACTTGTTGTTATAACTGTTGACGCCCTTATATCTCTACCCAAAGCAAAGCAGAAATTAACTCCATTTGAAAGTGAATCTGTCAACATAATGAGTAAATACTGGTCCATATGTTTCATTAGTTTTAGAAGTTTATCTTGTCCTGAAATAGCTCTAGAAATACAAAATGAGCTTGCTTTAAAAAGTAGGGTTATTTTATGTTAAGAGGCTAATACCAATTCTTATTTCAGCAGATGCTGAAGTCAAGGAAGGCGTGAGTTTGAGGATGTGAGACAAGGTGAGCTCATAAAGGCAACATTAAGTTACGTGCTGCAACCATCTAGCAGTTTGAGCTTAACCTAGGAGCAGCAGCCAGTAATATCATGAATTAGGTTGTATCTAGGGATGGGTATCAGCTATTTGAGCACAATAAGGCCAAAACGCATCAATTCAGCTTGTGAATAAATTATAATCTGATATGTATTGTAGCCTATGTCTAGTGCACCAGAACAGATAGAGGCGGTTGTGTACATATTTTTTCAATGTTTTGGTTTTGTGTGCTATGGGTAATAATTATACGAATGAAAATGCATGTAGGTACATGTGACCTTGTGCATGTTTAAGCGTACTGAAATTAATTGAAATAGTATGGACTCCTAAGTAGAAATTGGGGAGACTGTTTGATTAAATTATTTTCTCTTCTTCACACCTCTTTTCAGACATAAGCACTAGGTTTTGCATATTATTTCATTATTTATATATCATTAATCATACATGATATTTGCAAATTTTTTTTCATTTCTATTGTTCCTGGATTATCTCAAATATAGTTATTTCTGTCTTTCTTTTTCAACTACAGTATATGGCCTGTCTTAAACCATAGTAGCCTTCTTGAATGTGATTGGTCGACCCAATTTGGGTTGGTTTGAATTGCTAAAGCAGGTTGATTTAAAAAAAATGTGCTGTCAAGATTACAATTACACGGCTTGTAAAAAAAAAAAAAAACTCATGTAGTAATACAGTTTCAAACCTCTGTTAAGCAATAGGTTAAAAAGGGTGCAAATGAAAGAGTTTTTTATTTTATTTTAGGGTTTTCTGGTCCCTAAGCATCTGCCCATATAAGCCATATTAAAAACAACTTAAAATATCACAGATAGGCCAGAACCGTCTAATTAGTTCTGGAAAAGAGTGCAGTTGATTTATATGTTTATATTTGCCCTCTCTAAGCCCCAACTCTAGGCTCACACAGATACCGATCTTCTTATAAATCACTCCGTATGATTTGTTAAGCAGAAAGGATTGCAAATCGATGCTCAGTTCACTAGAGAGAAGGAAGGCTGTTCCAGAGCCACTATTTCTTCTCTACACATGGCTCTGCAGGAGAGGATGCTCATCTGTATGCAGCACTGCTTAACGTACAGTTGGTGAGGGTTGCACACTCTGACCTTTACTTCCATAACAACATGCTATGCAGTTGTTGCTGCAGCTATACACTTTGTGGCTTGCCCATTAAATGTGCTTCTTAGAATAATGTCATCACATTTGGGTAATTAAGGGCACATGCGCGCACACAATCGCTGCAGTCTCACCTCATCACCGCCTAACTACCGGATGACTTCTTCCACACTTTGCAGCTTGATCTCATTAACTCGGCACAGGATGTTTCTGCTAAAGCGGTACTGCTATGTGTGAGCAGGGTCTACATGAGCTCCCGCTGTTGGCTTGTGCTGAGAAATCAGTGACAGCCGCCCGCTGCTTAAACACTTCCAAATACAGCATAATATGCATGAGTGCAACTGCATGGGTGTCATTTATGTACAGAAAAAGTCAGTCAAATTATTTGTAAATGGAGATAGCGCTTTATGGAGAGCGATCTCAGAGGTTACACGCTCCGCTGCCCCTGTTGGCCTTCTGCCAATTTAAATTGAACAGTCAATCTTTTGTGTCCAGTCATGCTGAAAAGAGAAATGCACTGAAATCCTTTATTTTGTTGCCCCATCTGCAGCATCAACAAGGAGGGGGGGGGAAATCTCCTTTTAAAGGTAAATATGTCATTACTTTTCTTGTTTTAGAATTTGCATATTTGTGTGGACATCATTTCATGCTTGACCAACGTGTCACCCCAGATGTACGCAGAAGTGACAGATGTGTCAGAAGATGCAAAAAACGCCGCCTTGTTTCTGTTTCTTTTGAAGTGCTGATGTATGAAGCGCCTTCATTGTTTTCACACCTGCTGAGAGTGCTGAGGATACAAGAAAACAGCTTTTTATGTATGTTCATTTTAGGAGAAGGGCATTAAATGACAGGAACGCCAAAACAAATAGTTTTTTTCAAAAAGTTATTAAAAAGAGAATATGTTATTAAAAAATAACTAAAATTTAGATTTTTTTTCCTGTGATCTGAGCTCAACTTTATGTATTTCTTTTTTGTATTTTTGTTTTTTGTCTCCTACTTATCTGTTAATGGTATTTCTTCATCTTCCCTCTATAGAACAGGAACGTCAGGATGGAAGCAGCAGAACAATGAGTGGAACAATAGCCTCGGATACTACAGTCTCATATATCAGCATCATTGACGTATGATTTTGGCTGAAAGGGGAAGATTTGCATGAGAGCTGGTGTCTGCATTCAACGCCACTGGAACATATGCGCCTGAACAATGAAGCATATGAAGAAACTGTTCCCCAGTTTTTAGGAAGGGAAAAGGGAATTTTGTCTCTTTTCATCGCCCCTTGCAATCAGATAAATTAAATACATTTCCTTTTAAGCCACAAATAAAACAAAATGTTATCATACATGCAATTACTAAACTAGTTTCATCCTCTTAACTTTTTGGCTGGTTCAGTTCTAGCCACCATGTGAAATAATATTTATAAAGCCTCTTTATCATTGCGTAATCCAATATAGGTTTTAACAATAAATATAAAGTAAAAAATAAATAATTTGCATTAATATCTGTTATACTAGAGCTTTAGCTGACTTACCAACAAGAATCAACCAAAATCAGGTAGAATGCATGAATGGTACTGCTGTGTTCAGAGGAAGGCTGTAAGCATGCACTCTCCTGCCAGTTGCAATGAGACTTCATCAGTCATAGAAATGGCACCTTAGGGTGCAATTTGAGATGGAACCCTGTTATAATCAGATTTAACATTGTAGATGAGGCTTACTAGTAAAAAAAAAATGAAGCTAAAAAGCCAACCACAAAATTGCCTTATTTTTCTAACTTGCCTACCAAGCAAACATTTTAGCGATAATATAGTCTAACAGCATCTGATGGGTGAAACCAAAGATGTTCTTAAGATGTTTGGGTGGAGGTGCTGATCTCTGATGTAAGCACATATATGACAAACTTTGTTACTTTGTTTCTAACTTTCTGACATTTTTGTTAGATAATCTTTGGGACTCAGTCTGATAACCACTGGCTGGTGGAGTTTTCTCCAGGGGGAGGGCTATAAATTCAAAATAGACATATACCAAAAACCAATTAAACGTATACTAAGTTATCACACCAGTATATTTATATAAATGCAAACTACAAAAAACATAAAAACAAAACATAATCTCATGTAAAGGTTTGCTTTTTGTACAAAAATCCTTCCCTTCTGAGGCTTTGTAAATGCAAATCTGTGTTTTGCATGATCCAATATGGCACCACAAACCTAAAAAAATAATGTAGCAGTTTAATAATGGTGAAGCTATAAGTCAGTTCTATATTTTCTAAATAAATAAAAACTGCATTCTGAGAATGTGTTTAAGAGCAACTAATCAAATTAGCAAACATCTAGAAAAAGTACACTATATGATATTATTTTCCATAGGATGATACAGGAGGGTGCTAAATCCTGCTTGGAATTTCTGCCTGTCGCACCTCCTCCGGTGCCCATGGGTCAGCTGCAGGGTCATCAGCCAGGAACCACCATTCACCAACGTTTTGCCCCTTTAATCCCGGAACGTCTCCTGGTGGCGGGGCAGTGACAGGGACGTCTCCCTGTCACCCCCTGCAGCTGAAAGATGTTATTCCCTGCAACTGTTATCTGGGGGTTAGGTGTTATTCCCCCAGGTTCTGTCCTTCCTCCGCAGCCAGAGCCAAAAGCTCCCTTTCTCCGCCTCCTCAGCCAGTTCCTTTGTTGCCTTCCTCAGCCTTCCTCCCGTGACTCCCACGTCTTTCAGGAGGTGTATGGTCGACAACCCTGTGAAGCCTCGGCATCCGACCTCTACTGGGTAGATGGTAGTCTTCCAGCCCAACCCATATGATACCCAGATGGTTCATTCTTCTTTGCCTTTTCTAAAAGTAGAAAGACTAGGGAAAAGCAGAATAAAGCGTTAGCCTCGCTGCATGCTGATAGCCAAGCCTTGTAGCTAAACCAGGTCCTGAAAAGAGACAGGTCCTGTACAGTCTCCAGCTGTCTTTTTGACTGCTCAATAATTTTGATGTTCGGCTGATCAGGTCCAAACGGTTTCACCTCCACCTTTTCTTGGTAAGTTTACCTTAAGGGACTTTACAGCCGCCCTACGACTGTGACGACAGTTCCTGTCAGCTCTGGAGAGCTCAGGGTGCAGATTTCTCCTAAGATTGAAGAGGAGCTACTGAGCATTTACAACTGTTAAAGAGAAACGGCTTTGCTCATCATTAAAGACTGAATATTTATCTTGCACATCTAAAAAATATATTAATATATTTCAAAGAACTTTCATTTTGTAATTAATTAGTTTTTATTTTTATGTCTTAATCAAAGTCATTGGGTGGGTGGGGCGGCGTACTTGTGCCCTCTATTAACCAGCCGCCACTGCTGGTAACACATTTTACGTTATTTACTGTTTTCACCCTGATCCCACACATAGATTGGTCTCTTATCAGCAGGGTTTCATATTTCTGAAAGCACAAAGGTAACAACAGTAGCGACTGTTGATTCACTACTTAAAGCCTTTAGGTTGATAATTAAACTTCTCACATTGTTAACCCTTACCACTAAAAGGAAAAGCACTAAAAGAAAGTGTCTTTGTTTCAGGAACAGAATCTCCAGCCAGACAGTCGGGTCCATTAATGTGATCCAATATAGAAAGCTGTTCTACAGAGTGAACCAAGATGGGGGTTCATTTCCTTTAAGAATTCTTTCATCTCTAACATTTTAACCCATGATGATTTTTAAAACCTCCTTCTGTGTCTTGCTCTATAGATTAGAAGAAGTTCTATGTTGAAACAAAACAGCCTGAAGAAACTTTTCCTAATTCTGCAAAACAATATTTTGTAAACAGCGGGGTGTACTTTCCTATTGTGTGAACTGCATCTGTGTCTTACTGGCTGTTATTAGCGGTTATCAGTCCCATAGAATGGCTTCAAATTGCTCCTACTCTACCTTCTAGTAGGTTTCTTATGGATGATAGTATTCAGCTTATTGTTGATAATAGCTGCTATGGCCATGTCTAAAACCTTAAGTTTGAATTAATATTTAATTATTTTATAGTTTTTATACTTTATTTACAGCCTACCTTCTTTTTAAAAAGAAAAACTGTTTTAAAGCTTTGCTGTGAGTGAATTCCACATGTTTCGGTCACACAGATGTAATGCAGTGTTTAAAAACAACTCAGTTGAAAAGATAAGAGATTTTTTGAGGAGGTTTTGTTCGATATGAGTGATCTGCAGATCACCTTTTTCTTACAATACATTAAGAAATAGTAAATGATGTTCAGATTACATATAAATAAAATTTAAAAAAAGGAATTACTTTAGCGTTAAGATTAGGATTTATTCTGTGATAACCTTCTGAACCCACTGGAAGGTAGAAAGTACAATCTGAAGCCATTCTATGAGAATGATAACCGCTAATAACAGCTATTTAATGTGATGATAACATCCAACACAATAAGATTTGATCATCCTCCAGGTTTAACTTACTGCTAGTCTCCTTATTAACTTTTTATTCCTAGAATTGAGAGATTTGGAGGTTCAGATTGTATTCTGATTTAAAAACATGAGAAGAAAACATTCTGAGAAAGAAAGGATGTTGGAAAAGGACTGAGAAAATACAAAACAATCGTTGACATCCATTCTTCTCAGGAGACGATGATGTAGTTTCCAAACGCGGGTTAATCCGCACTTCTTTGGTTGACTGAGCAGATCAACAAGTGTCTTCCTCCAAAACTGTGTGGCTCCTAGGGGTACTGTTGGTGGTCTTTGTCTGGTTCTTTCCTGAATGGCATCTTTTGTACAATCTCTGATAACAAGTCGTTAGCCTGGCTCTCGTCCTTACAGGCATCTTTGCAGAGTAGTAATCCGGACTTTGCTAAGCCTGGTAGATGTGCATCTTGGTCCTTTCATTTAGAGTTGGAATCTCCTTTATCTGACGTCATGTCTGTTGTTTATCATCCAGCCCTGAAGCTACATTAGTATTCTGCATAGACATGGGAGGTGAGGGTCGCTATGGGTCCAAGGAAAACACAGGCAAACACTTTGCAAATGATGTTGAGTAGGGAGACGCTCCTGTAGTTTTTGCAGTCGCTCTGGTCTCCTTTGTTATGACAGAGCGACGATGTTGAGGTCATGCATTTCCTAAGGGATGTAACCCTGTACCCAGCATTATGATTCTGATAAACATTTAACTACCCAAAAATTGTTTAAAGGAACAATAATCTTATATGTAAACATAAAACACGAAAAGTTTAGTCTGATTTAAAATCAGTGACAAAAATGACCTGCTTTCAGTTTATATATTCAAATAAAACTGACAAACTGATTTGTTGCCTTGAGCGAGGCATGTTAGAGCTTCCAAAGTTTGGAAAAATGAACCTTTTTTTAAACAAAATGTGATGGAAAGTTTCAGTAAGAATCCTTCAGCTAAAACTTATTTATACAACATAAGAAAACAGGAACATGTTGATAGTCTATGAGTAAGAGCACAGAATGATCCTGAATAAAACCGTGCAACAGAATGTGGTGAAAAACAGCCATCAAACACAATTAGAAGTGTTTTTTCCCCCCCTAAAACATCTGACTCACAGTATCCATCATTATTCTCCTACTAGATATAAACAGCAGCAGGGATGGAGATTTTCATAAAAGCAGGAAATGCATCAAATCCTAACGTGTTTGCCATGTTTCCCAACATGTGAATCAGCATGCACCCTGTGTGTTTATTAATAAAGGCCAAGAGGTTATTTCTATATGTCCTGCTGGGAGAAAAGGTTGCACTGAAATTAATTCCCACACACCTTCACCACATTTCCGGAAAAGGTTTTGGTGGTCGACCTATAAAAACACAATATTCACATATTTGAACACCATGGTTACCCAGTAAGTCATCCTTAGAGGCTGGTATTGACAGAACAACAGTGTTTAAATTTAAAGCAGTGGGAAGCATTTCTATGAGTATCTGAGTCAATGTTTATTTCTCAACGAAGGTAATTTACAGGCTTTTTTTTTTATTGAAACCCAGAGGCTCAGGATAATTAAGCTCCATTACGGCAATAAATACAAGAACTGAATTAGTAGCGTGAATATTTTTAAAGTAAAGAAGAAAATTAATGCTGTTATGAGATTCAGCAGCTAAAATATAGATACAAATCTTCTCATGAAACAAAGCAATACTGGCCTCAGAGGAATAAAACAAATCATCAGTAATTATATGCAATAAAAATGCTAATTATTGGTTTTAATGGATAGGAAAAAAATATATCCTCATAAGTCTCTTTAGTCGTGTCTGTGGACAGAGAGATGTTGTAGGAGTGAAAACAGGAATGCTAAAATAAAATGCAGGCCTCAGCCGGGTTCTTCTGACACCTCTGATTCAGTGGAGCATGAGAGCGATGGAGACGGCCAGAGGCAGCAGGAGGTCAACACAAACACGTCTGCCTCCCGAGGTGAGAGTCGCCCCATACTGATCCAGGAGCTGCAGGGCCACACCGTTGGTCCAACCGAAGCCCAGCTGCAGCAGGGGGAGGGACACAGCAGCAGAGTGTTAGTGTTACTTCTATTTTTATAAAGCGTCAGACAGTCAGAAAGATAGGTGAGGTTTAATCTCGAAGACCTCAAATATCAGTTGTGGTTTTATATTTCAGTCAGGGAGGGGAATGGGAGAGGATGGGAGAATAGAGCAATGGTTGGTTTGTGTGGGAGGTAGGAGGCTGATGGATGAGGGAAAACATTCATTGGACTTAAAATTAAAAAGGGTGCTTTACAAACAGTGATGGGACTAACGGCGTTGAAAGTAACGGCGTTACTAACGCCGTTACCTTGTTTTAGTAACGAGTAATCTAACTAATTACTTTGACTGTAACTATAACGCAGTTACCATTGCAGACACCCCGTTACTGCGCGTTACTCAGGTCGCACAATGAACCTTTTTTCATGATAGGACTCGTGCGCAGCTGCGTGAAGCTGACACCCCACCCACGTCAAAAAAAACTCTGCAAATAGACTGAATGGTTAGTGCAACGTTAGTGCAGATTTGTGCAGAAAAAAATATTGTTTGTGCTACTTTTGTTTAAGAGATATTAAAGATTATTTTTTAGGTCATCCAGAGGTGCGCGCCTTGTCATGAGAGAGGTGAGGATGAGAATGGCTGATGTATAGTGAGATTCCGTCTGTCAGTTGGGTAGGTGGGTGTTTCCGCTGGCGGGTGTTAACGTACAGCACACACAGAGAGATGGAGAGTGAGGAGGATCCAGCAGCAAAACAGCGTTTTCCTGATGCAAATACCGGTGTTACGTCGAGCTGCGTTTCCCCATCACATACGGTTTCCTCTGCATCTCCGCACAGCGCAGGCGGCACGATTCACCGCGCAAGCGACAGGAAACGCGCATGCTCGCTAAAGGCGCGCACCAGTCGCCCTGTGCTCGCGCCACAGGAGAACTATGGAGAGCGTGAACGATCAAATGAAAGGGAGAAAGATGGATGGATGGATGGATGGATGGATGGATGGCAGATGGATGGATGGATGGATGGATGGATGGATGGATGGATGGATGGATACTCTGCCTTTTCAACCTACTGTATTTTTTATTTTAAACATTATTTGATGGCCTTTGTGGCAGGGATGGAGATCCATATTTTATGTCACACACAGAGTATACATCTAGATAGATAGATGGATAATAGATGTTGCAGTATCTATAACAACCCAAACACACAGGATTTCAGAATTAGACATCCCCAGTTATTAATTTCACCAGATCTGAATGCCCTGTTAAAAAACTTCACATGGCGTTCCCCCTGATGTCATTTACGTTGAGTTGCAATAAATGCTAAACTCTCTGCAGGTTCTTGTCTTTGTCGTCCGCTCTATTCAGCTGGCTTTGGAAACACACGGCGAGAAGGTGGGGGCTGGGTGGTGAGGGTTAGGGGGGCGAGAAACGCAAAAGTAACGCAATAGTTACTTTTACTAGTAACTAGTTACTTTTATTGTGGAGTAACTCAGTTAGTAACTCAGTTACTTTTTGGGAGAAGTAACTAGTAACTATAACTAATTACTTTTTCAAAGTAACGTGCCCAACACTGTTTACAAAGTATTCTGTTTTTAATTCTATGGTTTGACATCTCTAAGCATAGCAAAAATAAACAGTCTTCAACGGGTTCAAAAATAGTTTAATACTAACCTCAGATATGCCAACAATACCAACAGGTCACTCTACTTATCAGGTAAAACAAAGAAAAAACTGGGAAAAGTAAAGAACAGCTCATAGAACTAGTTAACATTGAAGTCATATTTTTTTTTCTGTGACTTCAACCGTTTCTCTAATGTGTTTTAATAGATTTGGGCCGCCCTTCTCTACTGGTTGGTTCCTTTCATTCCGGTTTGCAGACATTAGTTTCTGCTCATCTCTCTTCCACCGTTGCATTTCAGTCAGGCAAAGATCTGGGCCGTGTCCTTGCCTTTGAGATCAATTCCTTATTAATGACCCGGTTTGGACCAGGCTTCAACTGTTGGACTTTTACCCTCCAACTTGATTATATTAAATTTTAAAAAGAAGACATTTAGGGTCTAATGGTTTTACTCCTATGTCTCCAAAGCAAATCTTAATCCTCACCCCTGCTCCGCCGTGCCTGACAGTTGGTTTGTGGTTCCGAACATTAGGGTCAAACATCTGAGAATTTTTCTCATAAGCCACTAAAGTTAACATTCTAACCAGAGATGGAGCTCTCTGGTATTTTACTGTTTCACTCAGGATTTTTCTTTTCTTCCTCTGGAGTAATGGAGTTAAAACGGGTAGAAAACATTTATACCTAATAACTCCCCCCAGGCAAAACAGTTTCATCTCTGCTGTCCCTCTCAGCATTGTGTTATCCCACACTAGTTAACCTTCAGAGAAGCAAAAGGCTAAAACTCCTGCTTTAATAGATTTTTTCACTACATTACAAGAACAAATATCATTGTAATTTAAAGGGATTTTATGGGATAAAACAACACAAAGTTAAGCTTAAATGCTGATGAAGATTCTCGGTCATCCAGGTCATAGTCATTCCGTAAAAGTTTCAAACCTTGGAAACCAAGTCCAGTGGGTTGTTTTTTAAACTTTTAAGGAAAGTTAAGTGTAATTCTTTTCAAAAGACATGTATTTAGCCTCTTTTTTACTCAGATACCTCATACTAAATTAAAAATTCCTTTATTTTGTAAATAGAGTCCACCTGTGCTGAATTCAGTTAAAGCTGGACAGGAAAGGTAAGACAGAAAAGTAATCAAGAGGCTTTTGGTAAGTGGAGGAGCTGCAGGGATCCACAGCTCAAATGTCAAAATCTTTTGACAGAGCAGCTATTATTTATGCACGCTACAAATCTGAGTGATAAAAACAAAGCCATGCCACAACTTATGCAGGGAACATGGCAAATATCTGGAAATAAGACCAAGAAGAAAAAACTAACCGAGGATCAGCCTGAAGACATCATCCACACAGCGAAACACGGGGGTGAAAGAATCATTCTGTGGGGATACTCTGCAGCTAAGTATTGACTATTTTAAAAAACTAATTATATACGCATTTGATTATTTATAATTTGGTATACATTTCCAGATTTTCATTCATAATGAGTGTTAAAAACCAAAAGTTCCCTTTGATTTGAATGGATCTAATTCAGTAACTTGACAAAGTGTAAAAAAAAACAGTTAAGGGGTGTGAATACTTTTGAGAGCCACTGGATACAGAGCCATAAACTTAAAAGCATATGGACTTTATTTGTACCTGAATTGAGGGGTTTGAATATTTATAAGATAAAAAGGGAATTACCTGAACTTCATATTCTCCACCTCCACCTGGCTTTCCGTCCCCATTCACATCGTACTGTTAGGGTGGAGAGGAAGATTACACGTTCTGTCCTCTATGTACTGAGCTCAGAGGCAACAAAAACAAATAAACACCCAGAAAACATGCTCACCTTTTCAAACATGGCTTTGTATTTTTCATAAGCCAGCCAGTTTGTTTTGATCCAGCGCTGCGCCAAATTAGAAGCCAGATTCTTGGCGTCCTCTGAAGACAGTTTGGACAAACCTGGTGAAACAAATGTCTCCTTTTTAGTAAGAACACGTTCTTAGCCTTTAGTTTAATTTCCTGTTATGGTGGTTGAATGATTTTTTTTTTAAACCACAATATAGCAAAGAAAAATCTCACAGTACAAGACAGCAGGTGAGATTTATTTTTTCATGGCCCAGTGGTGCTTTTTTTTCCTGATCCAATCTGTTACCTGATTTCAATGCAGCTGAGCATGTATTTCACTTCATGAACACCAAACTGAAAGGAAATAAGCCCCCGAAGCAAAAAGAAAATAGAGAGAGCTGCTGCACAGGCCCATCAGAGCATCACTGAGGAAGATGCCAGATAAAAAAAATATGACAGGAAGCAATCCCTCAAGCTGTGTGTCTGATGTGGATGTAATAAACTCCACAAAACGGAAACAAAGTGGGATGAATTCAGATATACATTAAGGGTTTGGCCACATTTGTACAAAAAGATGAGCACCAGATGAGCTCATATTATATTAAACTGCTGTTTTTCTTCATTGTCTTTAACATGGCTGTGGTCTGTTGCCAATCCAGAGCAAATGAGTCATCTAGTTTTCAGAAATTCTTATGCAAATATTGGGCTGATGAATCCCTGGGTTTTAGGAGGCTTCTTTGTTTCTGTTGCTTCCCACCTTCAATGAGCATGTGCTGCAAAGGAGGCCAGGCGTTTGGATAGTCCCACTGCTGCCCAGACTCCCTCAGTGACGTTGGCACTCCGTTGGGGAAGTCGAGAGCGCCGCTCCCCTGAGAAGAAACAAAGAGGAGCAAAGCAGGAGTGAAACCTTTGCAGTGTGTGTGCGCCATCTGCTGGTACAACTCAGCATTGAGCCTCATGCAACAACATTTTCATGGTCTTGTCATACAAATCTTTTTCTCCTACAGTGGGCTTTAACGAACGCTTACGGTCAGTAGTTTATGCGTCTGCGCGCGCGCTCCCGATTAAAGTTAATCTGCAGGATTACCACTCCTTTAAGGGGCAGCTTCTCACCCTTCTGTGATTATAATAGCAGTGAAGATTAAGAAGAAAAAAGTTTAAAGGTCCGCAGATTGAAGTTCTACGGTAGAGGATTAAGGCCACTGAAAAAAAGCTAACTAATTTTTAAATATTATTTCAGATTAATATGGGAAAAAAGAATTCTGACTTTAATCTCAGAATTCTGACTTTAATCTCAGGATTCTGACTTTAATCTCAGGATTCTGACTTTAATCTCAGGATTCAGACTTTAATCTCAGGATTCAGACTTTTCTTTTCTCAGAATGCCGACTTTAATCTCAGAATTTTGGATCATAATCTTAAAGGGCACCCTGAAGCAAGAGCTTCTCACCTTTCTGTCAATATAATGGCAATGAAGACGGAAATTAAAAAGTTTAAAGATCCCCAGATCGAAGTTTTACGGTAGAGGATTAGGGCCACTGAAAAAAGGTTAGCTAATTTTTAAATATCATTTCAGTTTAATATTAGTCTCCTGTTCAATCTCAGAATTCTGACTTAGATCTCAGGATTCTTACTTTTTTTTCCTCAGAATTCTGACTTTTTTCAAAGAATTCTGACTGTTGTTCTCAGAATTATGACTTTTGCTCTAAGAATTATGACTCTAATCTCAGGATTCCCGACTTTTATTCTAAGAATTATGACTTTAATCTCAGGATTCTGACTTTTTTTAAAAATCAGAATTAGGACTTTAATCTCAGGATTCTGACTTTAATCTCTGAATTCTGATTTTTTTTCTCAGAATTCTGACTTTAATCTCAGAATTCTGACTTTAATCTCTGAATTCTGATTTTTTTTCTCAGAATTCTGACTTTAATCTCAGAATTCTATTTTCTCAGAAGTCTGACTTTAATCTCAGAAATCTGACTTTTTTCTCAGAAATCTGACTTTAATCTCAGGATTCTGACTTTTTTTCCTCAGAATTCTGACTTTTTTCAAAGAATTTTGACTTTTGTTCTCAGATTTATGACTTTAATCTCAGGATTCTGATTTTTGTTCTAAGAATTATGACTTTAATCTCAGGATTCTGACTTTTGTTCTAAGAATTATTACTTTCATCTCAGAATTCTGACTATTTTTCTCAGAATTATGACTTTAATCTCAGGATTCTGACTTTTGTTCTAAGAATTATTACTTTAATCTCAGAATTTTGACTATTTTTCTCAGAATTATGACTTTAATCTCAGGATTCTGACTTTTTTAAATCCGAATTATGACTTCAATCTAAGAGTTATGACTTTTTTTCTCAGAATTCTGACAATTTTTATCAGAATTAGAACTTTAATCTCAGGATTCTGACTTTAATCTCAGAAATCTGACTTTAATCTCAGAATTCTGACTTTTTTTCCTCAGAATTCTGACTTTTTTCAAAGAATTTTGACTTTTGTTCTCAGATTTATGACTTTAATCTCAGGATTCTGATTTTTGTTCTAAGAATTATGACTTTAATCTCAGGATTCTGACTTTTGTTCTAAGAATTATTACTTTAATCTCAGAATTCTGACTATTTTTCTCAGAATTATGACTTTAATCTCAGGATTCTGACTTTTGTTCTAAGAATTATTACTTTAATCTCAGAATTCTGACTATTTTTCTCAGAATTATGACTATAATCTCAGGATTCTGACTTTTTTAAATCAGAATTATGACTTCAATCTAAGAGTTATGACTTTTTTTCTCAGAATTCTGACAATTTTTATCAGAATTAGAACTTTAATCTCAGGATTCTGACTTTAATCTCAGAAATCTGACTTTAATCTCAGAATTCTGACTTTAATCTCAGAATTCTGACTTTAATCTCAGAATTCTATTTTCTCAGAAGTCTGACTTTAATCTCAGAATTCTGACTTTAATCTCAGGATTCTGACTTTAATCTCAGGATTCTGACTTTAATCTCAGGATTCAGACTTTAATCTCAGGATTCAGACTTTAATCTCAGGATTCAGACTTTTCTTTTCTCAGAATGCCGACTTTAATCTCAGAATTTTGGATCATAATCTTAAAGGGCACCCTGAAGCAAGAGCTTCTCACCTTTCTGTCAATATAATGGCAATGAAGACGGAAATTAAAAAGTTTAAAGATCCCCAGATCGAAGTTTTATGGTAGAGGATTAGGGCCACTGAAAAAAGGTTAGCTAATTTTTAAATATCATTTCAGTTTAATATTAGTCTCCTGTTCAATCTCAGAATTCTGACTTAGATCTCAGGATTCTTACTTTTTTTTCCTCAGAATTCTGACTTTTTTCAAAGAATTCTGACTGTTGTTCTCAGAATTATGACTTTTGCTCTAAGAATTATGACTCTAATCTCAGGATTCCCGACTTTTATTCTAAGAATTATGACTTTAATCTCAGGATTCTGACTTTTTTTTAAAATCAGAATTAGGACTTTAATCTCAGGATTCTGACTTTTTTTTCTCAGAAATCTGACTTTAATCTCAGAATTCTGACTTTAATCTCTGAATTCTGATTTTTTTTCTCAGAATTCTGACTTTAATCTCAGAATTCTATTTTCTCAGAAGTCTGACTTTAATCTCAGAAATCTGACTTTTTTCTCAGAAATCTGACTTTAATCTCAGGATTCTGACTTTTTTTCCTCAGAATTCTGACTTTTTTCAAAGAATTTTGACTTTTGTTCTCAGATTTATGACTTTTGCTCTAAGAATTATGACTCTAATCTCAGGATTCCCGACTTTTATTCTAAGAATTATGACTTTAATCTCAGGATTCTGACTTTTTTTTTAAATCAGAATTAGGACTTTAATCTCAGGATTCTGACTTTTTTTTCTCAGAAATCTGACTTTAATCTCAGAATTCTGACTTTAATCTCTGAATTCTGATTTTTTTTCTCAGAATTCTGACTTTAATCTCAGAATTCTATTTTCTCAGAAGTCTGACTTTAATCTCAGGATTCTGACTTTAATCTCAGAAATCTGACTTTAATCTCAGGATTCTGACTTTTTTTCCTCAGAATTCTGACTTTTTTCAAAGAATTTTGACTTTTGTTCTCAGATTTATGACTTTAATCTCAGGATTCTGATTTTTGTTCTAAGAATTATGACTTTAATCTCAGGATTCTGACTTTTGTTCTAAGAATTATTACTTTCATCTCAGAATTCTGACTATTTTTCTCAGAATTATGACTTTAATCTCAGGATTCTGACTTTTGTTCTAAGAATTATTACTTTAATCTCAGAATTTTGACTATTTTTCTCAGAATTATGACTTTAATCTCAGGATTCTGACTTTTTTAAATCAGAATTATGACTTCAATCTAAGAGTTATGACTTTTTTTCTCAGAATTCTGACAATTTTTATCAGAATTAGAACTTTAATCTCAGGATTCTGACTTTAATCTCAGAAATCTGACTTTAATCTCAGAATTCTGACTTTTTTCCTCAGAATTCTGACTTTTTTCAAAGAATTTTGACTTTTGTTCTCAGATTTATGACTTTAATCTCAGGATTCTGATTTTTGTTCTAAGAATTATGACTTTAATCTCAGGATTCTGACTTTTGTTCTAAGAATTATTACTTTAATCTCAGAATTCTGACTATTTTTCTCAGAATTATGACTTTAATCTCAGGATTCTGACTTTTGTTCTAAGAATTATTACTTTAATCTCAGAATTCTGACTATTTTTCTCAGAATTATGACTTTAATCTCAGGATTCTGACTTTTTTAAATCAGAATTATGACTTCAATCTAAGAGTTATGACTTTTTTTCTCAGAATTCTGACAATTTGTATCAGAATTAGAACTTTAATCTCAGGATTCTGACTTTAATCTCAGAATTCTGACTTTAATCTCAGAATTCTGACTTTTTTTTGTCAGAATGCTGATGTTAATCTCAGAATTTTGGATCTTGATCTTAAAGGGCACCCTGAAGGAAGAGATGTGGGTGCACTCAGCTTCACTGACAAAGATGTTTATTTGTTTGGGAGGGACAGTAACACATTGGTGGAAAATGATGGAATTAGGCGACATTCTACGTGCCCAAGGGGTCCCTGGTGATGCTATTTCATTAATGTTAAGAGCAGAAGGAGATTAAAACAAGAGAGATAGTTTAGTCTCTAGACAAGGCTACGGCTTGATGCTAACATGTTTTTTAGCTGTCAGAATTCATTCAGAATTCTGAGATTAAAGTCAGAATTCTGATCTTTTTCCCATATTAAAGTGAAATAATATTTAAAAATCAGTTAACATTTTTTTTAGTACATTTCTGTATAATTTTCAGAGTAATTTTAAAGAACCTTATAACTTTAGGAAACCATCTGATGTAGGGATACAAATTATAGACTGCTTGGACAAAACTTTAGCATAAAAAAATTCTAAAATAAATAAATAAATAAGGTTATTATTTCTTATTTAAAACAAGCCAAAAACAAATCAGGGATGTCTTAATTCTTCTCACAGTTTCACTGTGGAATAGAGGTTAAAGGTTGAATCTATTATCACATAAAATTCATACATTACAAATAATATCTGCCCTGAGTTTTTCACTTTTGTGGAATGTCCTGCATTTCTCTAAGACAGTGGTGTCCTTTGTTGGTGTTCTATTTCGCATGTTGAAATTGCCGAGCCAAAAGTAACTAGCAGCTTCCTGCAAATGGAGTGAATTTAATATAGTTAGAGTATGATATAGTTATAAGTACCCGTTGCATTTTATTTTATCCTCATCACTCTGACTGCATATAGAGAGGATCCGACTATGCAGGGTGAGCAGATCCGATGTGTGCAGAATATTTTCACTGTGCCTGACGAATTGAATCACTGCCCCACGTTTGATTGGATCAGATTTTGAAAAGTTATCAAATAAATCAATAAACAGCTCAGCTATAGAACAAAGCTCCACTTAAGTCTGGGCAGCATCTCTTAAACCAGAACACATAGGGAACTTTACAGGCTTAAATTGAATAAAATGGGAACTCTGTTAAAGAAACGGAAACCGCAGGAATAAAGGCTGTGGGACGGTTTATATGGGTAGTTGCTGATGCACCGAGAGGTAATTCTCTGACACCATCTGTGGAGTTTGTCAAAGTTTTTCTTTTTTTGTTTTTTTATAAAGAAGGGAGAGGGATAAGCTGCAGTTACCTTAACTGTCTGTCACTCGCCGTCTTTTTTTAGTGTGGCTCAAAGAGGATCAATGTTTTACTATATCTATTCTCCAAAAGTTTGTCAAAGTCTTTTTTTTCTCCTAGGGGAGTGAGAAGTTGCGCTTTCAAATCTTCCTCATTGTTTTTGCGAGGCTAAAAGAAGATTACTATTTTATTTGTTTTCTGTCAACTGAAATGCTATCGTTGGTAAACTATTCTGTTTTATTGATCCTTTATGCATGAGTTTGCCCCACCTGCTCTATAGGTGCTTTGAAACTCCAAACCTGACTGTTTTCCTTAGCAATTGACAGATTTTGTTTTTGCATTTTCCCCCCAGTTAGATGTGTTTTACTTTGTAACCGTGCCTCCCTTCCTGGCAGACCCATGAAAGTGCTGCGTAGTCCGACTAAATTAGACCTGGGGTCAGTTGGAGTTACGCCAGCAGCCTGCAGAAAATCGTGTCAGTTCTGTTCATCCCCAATGACTCTAACTGAGGTTTATGGCTTTAGGATGAAAACCTTTGCAAAGCACTGTAAGTGAGTCTTAGCTTATTCTAACCAAGAAAATAAAATAAAGCTGTTTGCTCTGTTAAATCTAATGCAGAGTGAATCCACCTTCAGGTACTTCACTGCCTTCTCTTCCATCTCAGGCTGAGAATAACATCGAGCCCAAACAGGAGCCAGGTTGGAGGGGTAGAACTCAAAGTGTTTGGAGTGCGTCACCAGGTTGTAGTCAAACCAGGCTCCCCTCTCAGCGTCCCACAGCAGCGCCTCCATAGCCTTAGTCCTGCGGGCTGCAGCCTGGTCATACAGAGCGGCTGACTCAGTGTTACCTGTCAGGACACAGCATATCATTGTTACGTAACACCAGTGAGGAGCTAAAAGCAGTCTGCAGCAGCACCAAAGGTCAGAGGCTCACCCAGCAGTCGGTGGAACGAGGCCAGGGTTCTCTCATTGCGGCACAGCAGGGCGTTGAGGTCAGTGGGTAAAATCTGGCTGGTGCGGGTCTCTCGGAGGGTCCCGTCGTTGTGGCCGGTGCTGTTTATGAACCAGCGGGAGGTGAAGTCCCAACCAGACTCTGCACCTGCTTTTAGGTCCATCCACAGCTGCTGTTTGAGCTCTAAGGCCAGAGGGGAACATCACAGAGAGCCAGGCTGAAATTTACACATTCAAAGCTCAGCTCTGCTCTTTAAAAGAAACCAAAGAAATGAAATATGAGGTCTCACGCTGAGTCATGTTTACCTCTGCTCTACACCAGCTCTTATGAGCTTTAGCAAAAATATCTTTGTCAGGTGGAGGACTATAGGTAGGGTGGCCAGATGTCCGGCTTTAGGGCGGACAGTCCGGATTTTCATTGCACTGTCCGGCGTCCGGCGCCGCATCCAGCCGGACGTGTATTTGCCCTCCTTTACACCCAGATTCCACATACTCTGTCAGTGCTCCGCTCCGCTCAAGTACGTCGTGCGAAGTACTTGTCTGTCATGTAAATCAATGAGAGCTGTTCCACATCCTCCGCTACTCCTCCGTACGTCTCTGTCCACGTACGTCTTCTCCGTCTTTCACCGTCAAAATATGGAACTGAGCTCTTTTTGTCTCCGCTCCCGTCAGTCCAGATCAAGACCCGCAATTGCAATCGCACCAAACAGGATAAAGAATGTAGTGAAGACCCGGTTTGTCAAATTAAATTATAGTAAAAACAGGTCGGTTACTAGAAATTAGAGCATAGTTCGTATATATTCCCAAAATTAAGAGCAATTAATTAAATAACTGGATGCAGACTATTGGTGCTTCAACAGACCAAAAAATTCTTATTGCAGGAATGGATGAAGAGATGATGAGTTTGGAAGCGGAGAACAAACATAGTTCATACAAACTATGGATGATCCTGTTTATTCCTGTTACAAAAATCCACAGCAGAAAGAGAAAATATTTGGGCAGAAACTGAACATCTGCTGGATGATGATGGGGATTTTTTTTAATATGTCATATTAAATTAAACGTTCACAGGGTTTATACCGGAATGAGGAACTCTAATTTAATGCTCTTTTAATGCTATTAGAAATAATTTTAATTTCATCAACAAGTATCATGTACACAAGTTATTAGTATACATGAAATAAGGAGCTGTAAGCACAGTTCCATGACTCAAGTTTGTGTATATATATCTATATATATATATACTATATATATATCTATATATATATACTATATATATATCTATATATATATATATATATATATATACTATATATATATCTATATATATATATATATATATATATATATATATATATATATAGATAGATAGATAGATAGATAGATAGATAGATAGATAGATAGATAGATAACATGGTGAAATCATCTTTACTCTCGACAGGCTGCAGCCATGTCACGAATTCCTCTTTTCCAGCCACTTTTTGACATTTGTATTGTCCTATTCTCTAGCTCTCTCTCCGCCTCAAGCTTCTTTTCCAAACAACTGCTTTATGATCAATTGCAGCAGTTCTGCTCAAATTAATCGTGTCAAAAAATAGTCACTTTTTAAACACCACAATGTATTAAATAAATACAAATGCTGGGAACCAATTCTTTTTTTACATCTCTTTAATATTTTGTTCTATTCAACTACACAAGCATCATCTTTAAACTACTAAGGGCCGGATCTATCAAAGGTTTGCGTGTATAAAAACGTGAGCTATTTCACTGCGCACGCTAAAAAATGTACAAACTGATCTATCAACAGCGTGCTAAAAGGATTTGGTCTTTAAAACGTGCTAAATAGCGCCTCTTATCCATTTAATACTTTTTCTGCAATGAATATGCAATATGGGGCGTTTACACGCAAAAGTGCGTCTTGTGGGAGGAGAACATGTAAATATATTAATTTAGCACTCGCAAAGTGATTTATCAAACCTGAAAGCAATTTTGCTAACGGTATCTGACTCTATATTTAACACGTTTCAAAAGAAGGTGCAAATGGTCTGTATGCGTAATTGCGCACACATGGCAGCGGTTATTGTCGCAAGAAGGACACATCGAAATGAAGCAAGGAGAAGCAGAGAACGCATTTTTTCACTCAGTGTGAATATTTTTGGAATGAAGGAGGAAACGATCATCAAAACACATCGATTATCCAGCATTGCCATTTTGGAGCTGCTGGGGGAACTCAGAATGGATTTGGAGCCAGCCACAAGGAGGACCCACGCAATACCAGATATCACAAAACTCCTTGCAACATTGGATCTCCCAATCTCGTTTTTCAGAAGTGCTGTCCGACGTTATAAATGCCATGTCGCCCTGACGCCCTAACGGAGAACCCCCGACCTCCCCCCTGCGCCTGTGGAGCAACATGCCAATGCTGCGGGGATGCGTACGCAAATTACAAACTACTTTGCCGCAAACCACAAAACGCGCAAATCCATCATTTAAATAGGGCGTCTCCAACAGTTTTGCACCTGCCACCAGTTGCGCAATCACTCTTGTTAAATCACCCGCAAACCATGGTTCATCCCCTCGCGCAAAATTCCAGTTTGAGAGCGCAAATTACTGCACGCAAAATTGGATCTTGATAAATCCGGCCCTAAGAATTGTACTATAAATGTGACTTTACCCGATTCTTATGTACACCTTAGTAATTGATATGCCGCACAATGTCCTCCTTTTTGGTGCTATAGAAATGGCCACCCTAACTATAGGTGATGTTGAATATTTGTAATAGAGCAAACACCTTCAGGTGACAGAAAGATCATTTAAAGTAGCATTATAGACCAACGATAGCTCAGAGAATGGATGGTTTCCTCCCTGCATACATTATCTGAGAACATTTCTAATGTAGCACAGCTTACTAAAGGGACGCATTCCAAATGCTGCAGAGCATCTATGACAACTTATCTCACCCTCACAGAAGAGAAATCGTTCAGCCAGACAGAAAAATAATTTTAAGAACCCATTACCATCAGAGAGTCCTTCAGCCAATTCCAGATCATCAGTGTAGGATTCAGGCCTGCAAGCAAAGACGGGGTTAATGAGGGTAAAGATGTGCTCTAATATACGCCCTCTTCTGCCTGAGCGTGCAGTCATGGTTAAAAGTTTACAGAATGACAAATAGTTTGTTTTTCCAAACAAACTTTACTGCTTCAGTGTTATGAGATCTTTTTATTCCTTGAAACTGACTAATAAGGAAGTATCGGGAAACCTTAAAAACTGTTCAGCTTTGCTATTCTTCCTAAAGAAGGACATTCAGTCAGGATAATGCTGCTACCACCGTGTGTCACCATGGCCATAGTGTGCTCAGTGTGTTGTTAACTCTAACACAAATTTTATTGCATGTAGTTTCCTTTGTCATGCCTTTGTCTGCTTCGGTTTGGAGATAAACCTAAACATGACTTCTTATACCTCTATTTAATGACACTCTTCCATAAAACCCTGAATTGGAGAGTGCATCACTAATGATTGCATTGATAACAGATTTTTCCACCTTAAACATTGAGCTCTGCAGTCACCACATCCCTCGTGGCTGCATTTATGATTAATCCATTTACCAGACTGTCAGTTTAAGGTAAGGCAAGTTTATTTATATAGCACTTTTAAATAGCTGTACCATTAAAAGTGCTGTGCAGGAAACAAGAAAATGGAACATAGGAAAATAATATTGAAGTGGCATTAAATCAAACTATTGATAAGTAAAAGACAGGAGAGTTTGACGACAACATAACTAATAATTTAATAAATAACATTTTAACTTTCATTTAAAGCAACTTAGGGTTTAGCATTTTTACAGATTTCTGGGCTTTTTTCCAGATTAGTGTAGCATACAAACCAAACAAAGAAGCAGCGTTGTGCAAAATAGATTTGAGCCAGTAGACCTGAGAGGTCTGGTTGGTAGATACACGACGACAATTAACCTGTAATGTATTTTAGAGCTAAGCTGTTCCATGATTTAAAGACATACAGAAGTATTTTAAGGTCTGTTCTCTAAAATACAGGGAGCTGGACGAAGGACTTTAGAAGTGGGCTTATGTGTTCCACTTTGTTAGGTTTTGTGAGGACACTGGTGACAGAAATATTTTAACATGACTTCTTTAGCTGTGGTGTATGTCAGGAGGTCCATACGCTACATGAACTATTATTATTAAGCATCTGTCTCCTTTCTGAATGCCTACTACTAGGCATTCAGAAAGGAGACAGATATAAGTACTACTAGTACTTACACCCGCCTTATAATAAAAGCAGATTGTGTCAGCAGTTCCTATAAGTAGTAGTATATACTAGTACTTATAGGAACTGCTGACAAAATCTGCTTTTATTTTGGTGTCCTTATCAAATTTGCTTTACCCTAATGGTCCTGTGGTATTGTGAGCCTACTTCTCTGGACTGGAGGCAATAAAAGAATGGTCTCAAATTGCTTTTCTCTTTCTCAGATTCCTTCATGAAACAATGCAGATCTTCTGGTCCTCAGCAGTCCAAGCCTGCTTGTTCTTGATGATTTCTTTCTGTATTTGATGTGTTTTTTGTTTGAACTGGTGGCAACATTTGGAATTTCTTGTGCATCTTAGCATCGATTTGGAAGTTTGATAAATGAATGAGGTGCCTTTTTACTAGCAACAGTATCCTTGTATGTAAAGCTCTGCTGAGGCAAAGTCACTGTTTCAGTGTAGGTAATAATGGTCCATAAAATAAGATTTTAGTAACCACTCTTAAATCAACATCCTCAAGTATCTGGAGGAATAAAACTGTATTTTTCCCATTAATATTATGATAGAACATTATTTTCTTGATTCGTAGTGATATAGACCAGAGGCAAAACCATTACATACACTATATTGCCAAAAGTATTTGCTCACCTGCCTTGACTCACATATGAGCTTAAGTGACATCCCGTTCCTAATCCATAGGGTTCAATATGACGTCGGTCCACCCTTTGCAGCTAGAACAGCTTCAACTCTTCTGGGAAGGCTGTCCACAAGGTTTAGGAGTGTGTTTATGGGAATTTTTGACCATTCTTCCAGAAGCGCATTTGTGAGGTCGCACACTGATGTTGGACGAGAAGGCCTGGCTCTCAGTCTCCGCTCTAATTCATCCCAAAGGTGTTCTATCGGGTTGAGGTCAGGACTCTGTGCAGGCCAGTCAAGTTCATCCACACCAGACTCTGTCATCCATGTCTTTATGGACCTTGCTTTGTGCACTGGTGCACAGTCATGTTGGAAGAGGAAGGGGCCAGCTCCAAACTGTTCCCACAAAGTTGGGAGCATGGAATTGTCCAAAATGTCTTGGTATGCTGAAGCATTCAGAGTTCCTTTCACTGGAACTAAGGGGCCAAGCCCAGCTCCTGAAAAACAACCCCACACCATAATCCCCCCTCCACCAAACTTTACACTTGGCACAATGCAGTCAGACAAGTACCGTTCTCCTGGCAACCGCCAAACCCAGACCCGTCCATCAGATTGCCAGATGGAGAAGCGCGATTCGTCACTCCAGAGAACGCGTCTCCACTGCTCTAGAGTCCAGTGGCGGCGTGCTTTACACCACCGCATCCGACGCTTTGCATTGCACTTGGTTATGTATGGCTTGGATGCAGCTGCTCGACCATGGAAACCCATTCCATGAAGCTCTCTGCGCACTGTTCTTGAGCTAATCTGAAGGCCACATGAAGTTTGGAGGTCTGTAGTGATTGACTCTGCAGAAAGTTGGCGACCCCTTCGCACTATGCGCTTCAGCATCCGCTGACCCCGCTCCGTCAGTTTACGTGGCCTACCACTTCGTGGCTGAGTTGCTGTCGTTCCCAAACACTTCCATTTTCTTATAATACAGCTGACAGTTGACTGTGGAATATTTAGGAGCGAGGAAATTTCACGACTGGATTTGTTGCACAGGTGGCATCCTATCACAGTTCCACGCTGGAATTCACTGAGCTCCTGAGAGCGACCCATTCTTTCACAAATGTTTGTAAAAACAGTCTGCATGCCTAGGTGCTTGAATTTATACACCTGTGGCCATGGAAGTGATTGGAACACCTGATTCCAATAATTTGGATGGGTGAGCAAATACTTTTGGCAATATAGTGTATATACTGAAGCAGTACATTTTGTGCAAACCAAATCTCCATCAGCCTTTGAACTTTTTGCCACATGTATTGCAGCCATACCTGGGCAGGTCCGCCTCCACGATATACCGGTTCAGAACATTGTCTGACCCGCTTTCTTTCAAGGCCACAGAACGGTTTCGCATCCAGAACTCATACTCTTTCTCCAGAACTGGAAGAGCTTCTCTAAAATCAACAAGAGGCAATACTGGAATGAGGAAGAGTCAGAAAAGTGATGGTGTCACATTCTATCAAAGCTTGGTTGGTACCCAGGAATCCACCAGCTCTTTATATTCTTTCATGGTTTAACCCAGAATATTACCTGAGGAACTGCTGGTCCTTGGTTGCTTCATAGTAGCTCTCCACCATCAGCGTGAGGAATGGAGGCTGACTCCGCCTCTCATAGTAAATCCTCCCACCATTTGGAACAAAGCCATACCTGTAGGAGTGGACAGTAATCTTTTTATTCTAGAGATGTTTTTCTCCTCCTGAATGAACTTGAGATTCTCAGACAATTTAAAGCTTTACCTGTTGACGAGGAAGAGGAAGTTCTGGATCATACCGTGGGCCGTTTCGGTCATCTCGGACAGGAGCAGTCCATTGATGACCCAGTAGGAGTCCCTGTTGGTTTTGAGATGAGAATCCTGATTGCCTGATAAGGTAACAACGATAATGCAGAAGGAGATGAGAGGTCCAACTGTTGGCTCACCAATAGTAGAGTTCCCTGAAGCGCCCGCCCGGCACGACAACAGGATGGGGGGTGTAAATCTGAGAGTAGAGCTCTGGATGGTCTTTGACATTATTTTGGATCTGGAGGAGAGACTTAATTATTCATCTATGGCACTGAGAGGAAAAGCTTAAAGATTCTGCTTCCATCCATCAAGATTATTTACAGTCAGTATTTAAAGTAACTAAATTAAAAAAAACTTGAAAATCAGAGTGCAGTGCATTAAAAATATATAAATACCACTAGAATTTGTTTCTGAACCACCACTAATCAGGATTTTATATAAAGGATAAGTGCAGAGTCGAACATGAGTGTGAAGTGGAACAAAATAAAACCAAAACAAGTCTGAATTGCCACTTTAGTAATACAGTGAATAAGAATAAAAGTATTTATGTTCATCTGCAACACATCTTGAGCTATCTCTATGGTTATGTTGCTATAGGCTTAGACTGCTGGAGGACATAGGGACCCTTTTTCATCCTTCTGCTTCATTCTATCTCTATTCTCCCATTCTGCAAAATTTCCTGGACAGGGCCACCTGTGGAGCTGGTTGATAGCTGCTTTTTGTATCTCTTCTTCTGTCTCCTGAACCCCCAGACGACCTCTGCTGATGGCCGCTCACACTGAGCCTAATTCTGCTGGAAGTTTCTTCCTGTTAAAAGGGATTATTTTCCTTTCCACTGTCGCTACAAGCATGCTTGGTATGAGTGATAGCCTTCAAGTCAATGAGTCGATGCAACCAACTGGTTTTCCTTAGATAGAAGACTTTTAATAAGTTTAACTGCATGATCTGGTTAAATTGTCTCTGTAAAGTGCCTTGAGATGACACGTGTTGTGAATTGGCGCTATATAAACTGAAATGAATTGAATTTCATCTCAGAGTAAAGGGGGTTAAACACAAATACACATCAGATATCTATTTAGAAAAGGAAAAAAACGTATATTTTCTTTCCTGCAAACTAGACCTTTAAATCGCCATCAAAAACATTGTAATTTGTGTCTGCGATTTTCCAAAATGTGAAATAGGAGGAGGCTGCTTTAAGTCTGACTGAAGCACAGGTCAAAAAATACTTTTGCAGACCCCTGCAAGTGGAAACGAAGAACCTGCCAAAGGCTAGCTTTATTAATGTTGTAAATATTGTTGACTATAACTAATCAAAGAGTCTGACAATCAGCTTCAAAACTTCCTTCTCATCACCTTTCTGCCGAGAGACTTCCACAGATTGTGAATCTCTTCCCCCCACATCCGCAGCTTATCATCTGCTATTCCGCTCAGGAACTTGGGCCTGAATGAAAGAGGCAGTTTTTATCAACCAGCTTCTGTAATAAAACCATCGATCTAAGCAGGACAGCTCTATCTTACTTTTCGTGCCAGTCTGTTGGCATCCACGTCTCAAACTCTGTTCCTGGTTTCTCAAAGTTTGCGTCAAGAAACTCTTTGAGTTTTGTGGCAGGGATGGAGGAGTTTGGCGATTCATTGGAGAGGAGTTTAAAAGCTGCCAAAACATCAGCTGTAAAGGATTTTAAACATGATGTTAACAGGTGACAGGGGGATGTAAGTCGAGGTGTTTTAGTAAGCAGAGACTCACCAGGTGTTGACTTCAGCTTCATGTCAACAAAGTACTTGTCATCATCAAACAGCTTAGCTTCTTGGACCTGATGCAGGATGGGTCCTGAGCAGTAGATTTCACTGAAACAAGGAGGGAACCATTAAGATCATCCAACTGGAGTGTGATAAATCACCATAAGCTGTGCTATAAACAAGCAAACTGCTGTAAAGGTGGACAATTAAAAAACTTTCCATTTCAAGCACATTACCTCAATGTACGACAAAAATATGTCAATTTATTTGACATATTAAATAAACAAAGTGGTTAATTTTTAAAAAAATCTAAGAAGCATGGATTTATTATTTTATTTTGGTTTACAGCAAAGAAAAACCTCCATTCCATCCAATTTACATCACGCTTATCCCAAGTGGGATCACAAGGGGTGCTTGTGCCTATCTCCAGCTGTCTAGTGGCGGGGTACACCCTGGACAGGTAGCCAGTCCATCGCAGGGCAACACAGAGACAAACAGGACAAATAACCATTTATAAACACACTCAGACCTAAAGAAAACTTAGAGAAGCCAATAAACCTAACGATCATGTTTTTGGTCTGTGGGAGGAAGCCGGAGTACCCGGAGAGAACCCACACATGCTCAGGGAGAACATGCAAACTCCATGCAGAAAGACCGCAGGCCGGGAATTGAACCCAGAACCTTCTTGCTGCAAGGCAGCAGTGCTGCCCACTCAAATATAATAAATAGAAACCTGACAATGATATTTAAAAAAAGATCCCACTTTCTACCAATAAAGATAAAGGGGTTTTTAACTAAAAATATAGTGCTAATAATATAAAGTCTGCTCACAGTCATCATCTACAACTATACAAGTCAGGGCTAAAGAAACAGGCTGTTAGGGGAGCAAATATCTCAAATTTATGGGAATTTATGTTAAAAAACAATGTTTGCTACTTAAAAAATGAAGAGGGAACAAGGACGAGCACGTTTAAGCGTTTGGGGCAGACTGACAGTAACTGAGACCACAGCAGTTTCTTTCCTTATGTTAAACCAATCCTGAACTCACTGTCAGAAGATTCATCTGGACTTAAAGGCTGATGCTTTGTGCTCCTGGATCCTCACTTTAAAGGAAAGCAAATGTTGCATTCCATTTCATCTCAGAGCTGGGTGGATGTTGGCTCCTAATATTTGCTATTAAAGGTTTTGAAAAAAAAAAATAGTACAATATGTATTTCTTAATTACTAATTTCATTTCTCAGTTAGGAGTTTTAATCTATTGGAGCTTTTTCATAAATAACCAATGATCAATTACTGTAGTGAGACCTTGAAAGATAAAACTTTTTGCTTCAGCATATTTGCCTGGTTTTGGTTTGTAGACAATTTTCACTTTTATGAAATAGTCAAAGTTTATTAGAAATTGAGTTAATTATGTGTCTTTATGTCTGTTAGAGTTAATGTAAAAGACCGTCCTTAGTTGACACACACTGGGGAGGGTTGCAACTCTTCATGACTGAACCTAACAATCTACTCCTGTTATTGTATTTAGTTGTGATTCTACAAAATCAACCCAACATCAGTCTTCATTGTTCATCCTTTATAAAAATAGCATTTAGGTTCACATTTTTAATGATGGCGACCCAGCAGTGCAGGCTTGGTGCAGCCAAAGGCTACAAAGAACACATTCTAACCACGGTACTCTTAAGTTGCCAAATGATCTGAGGTTCTCTTTATGTAGTCTCCATCTTGGTTTCTTTTTCCTTCCACTGCCTAGCCTGCTTTAAATTAATCAAGTCATTTTTAATTATAACTGGGAAAGGTGCAACACTGTCGGCCTGTCAGCCCTTGTTTACCTAGCTGTATTAGCTTTTTCACTGGGAATTAGTTGAGGAAACATGCTCATATTTGCTATATTTACAACTGAAAACATGCATAGCTGATATTTAATTTCAAAATAATTTGTATATTGGTAAAAAAGAACAAAAAAAAGAACTTTTAAATGTCAGTTTGAAGGTTTTTCCTCCAAATGAAGTATTCAATCAGCCTCAACTTTAACCATGTGAGCTTTAGAGATTGATGCTTAAATACTCATTTGACTTCTGCTCCGGCCGTTGAAATCCAGTGTTTAGTGACCAGTTTTCCTCCATTTAATCGACTTGTGACAAATTAAAAGGTGCTAGATCTAATCTGATTCAAAACAAATCTTTTGTTTTGAAAATTTACATTTTTAAATTAATATTTTTTAAATTAAATTCAACAAAGATTAAAAGCTTTAGGCAGAGGATCTACAATAACTTATGCCCTAGTGGCTTTTCATAGCAATATAGGTTTTATGAGGCTTTGAGTTTGAATTAAAAGATATAAGAAAAAAAATGCTTTTATAGTTGTGGCCTAGTGGTTAGGGCATAGAGCTTGGAATCCTGAGGTTCTGAGTTTGAGCCCCACTCCCACAGACTGCCTGTGTCTGAGCAAGACCCTTAACCCAACACTGCACGATGGCAGCCCACTGCTCCCAAAGGGGATGGGTTGGATGCGGAGGCAAAGGTCTCCAAAGTGAGATCAATAATGTTCAATTATTTACAAAGTGTAAAAATAATTCTTTTGACAAACTACCATCAATCTAATGTTGACTCAAAGTTTAAAAGAACATCTTGCTTCAGACGTGGAAATTGAAAAGCGCAAAATCCAAGTAGCTTTTATAGTTGGCTGATATTTCAGAAGCAAATACCTTTTGTGGCTATGAAATAGTTTAAGTAAAATCTTTAGACTAAAATCATCACTAGTTGCATCATTAGCAAATTTGGCTTTAAGCAATTTATCACATACCCATACTATTAAACTACGTCTGCATAAGTTGCAACATTTTCTGAAGAGAAATAAGCAAATTTAAAAAAGCAGCGTGTGGGGAAACTACTTGCTTTAAATCTTATCACAGGTGTCATATAAGGTTTCCTAGCAGTAATGTTATGATCACAAGCACGATTATGCTCATAAAACACCTCTAACTTATCAGAATGGACTTTGAAAAAAAAAATAACATTAAAAGTCAAGGTTAGTTTTGCTCTTAATTAGTGCAAAAATAAAATATCCTCAAAAATTAAGTTTTTGCCACTTCTGTGGAGCAAGAGAAGCCATTTAGGTAATGATAGAAAACAAATGACCAGTTTAACAGCTGGGAAAGAAGACACTTGTGAAAAAGTGTCTTCTTTTGAAATTTGAAAAAAGGTTAAAATATTTGAATAGTTGAAGTTAAAAGTAAAACAGCTTCAAAGATTATGCTAGTTACCTACCTGTCACATGGAGGCGGCAGTAAACATTTCCCAAATGCTAACAGAGTTATGAATGAAAAGCAAAGGAGCACCAGGCTAACCATCCCGAGAGAAGAGCAGAAGTTAAACTCCAGACTAAAGGAAACTGCTTCCAGATCAGTTTATATCCGTGACCCAAAGTCCAGTCAGCAGGCCGACACTCTGCCCCTTAGCTTCCGTTTAACAGGGTAATAAAACAAATACACGTCAGGCAATAAATTTCAGTGAGCTTTATTTTTCCGAACAAAAACTTAATCCAATAATATTTATCACATTTGAAAATGTAAAATTTTCTCACTGAAACCAGGCCAATTATATCAAATAAAAATAAACACGTTTTAAATTTCACATAAATTTGGAGTCCGTTTCTTAAATCCCTATATTCCTGATTTTTTTTCCTCCTCAATTGCCCACTTGCCCCTCCCACTCTTACCGATGCATTTGTGTAAAAAAAGACCAATTCTCTCAAGTGTGTAGAGACGGATCCAGATAAACAAGTGCATCAGGGCAGCAAATGCTCCAAATTACCCACCCCAAATTATTTTTGAACCATACAGACCGAGACAAATCGTTTCTATTCTCAATTAATGACCAAATCTGAAGTAAGATGCTCCTGTCTCAGTCTATAGGGTTTAATCCATGAAGGCCTCTGGCAGTAAGGCAGCTTTCAACCAATTAAGCACACTGAAGCTTTTAGACTTTATAACCACAGTCTGCAGCCATTACTGCCAGAAGCCTGCATAGACACAGACAGCTGCCAGGTGTCTGAATGTCATCCCTGTTCGCTCGGTAATGCTTAGGTTTGCTTTGGATTTTTTTTTAGTTTCTTTTTAAGTCCCTCCCACCTCCAATGTGACCCGAATAAAGCAAAAAAGACACTTTCTGGGACAAAACCGAGAGAACAGGGATCAGAGTGTAAACCAATGAGATAGATGGAAATAGTTTAATTTTTCTCATTGGCTAACAGAGCATCTCTTAATAATCAGGGGAAACTTAGTTTGCAAAAAGTTTCGCTGAACTTTGTGTTCAGCGAACTTTGGGGCTTCTGCCCCCCGAAGGAAGTGATGCAGCCAAGCTTAAACGTGGCATAAATCAAAGTAACAGCAAATAGCTTCCCTTCACAAAACAAAAACAGCCAATTAAGCTGCGCCGCAGCAAGAAGCATTTCTATGCGGTAGATTATTCCGCTCACTATGATAAATCAGTCCTGCAGTTAAGATTCACAGACCTGGGCTGGTGACCAAAAATATTAATCAATCCAAATACACCAGCCTAGGGAAGCCATCTGTTGAGACTGTGCTTGTTAACACTGGTAGCAGGAGAGAATAAGGGCATCTTTTAAACACTTTAAGTGCACATTTTTGTAGTACTAAAAAGAAAATTACAGATTAACCCAAAAACATTCCATGACCATAATCATTTAAATGCTTTTGCATTCTATAAAATTATAAATAAGCTCCTGGGCCAATATTGCAGGACAAAAGCTGGCAGTTGAAGAAATGATCTCCAGTGCTAACAAGAGAATTGGTGCGAGCAGCTTTTTAGTTTGCCAGCCAGTTACATTTTTTTCTAAAACAATCTTAAAATAAAAGTATGTACAGAAGGAGAAAGCTGAACCCCACATGTCGGCTTCATGTCTTGCAGAATAAGGTATGGCCATCCATAGGAAGGGGGGGGAGGAGGAACAGGACAAAAAGAAAAACATTTTCTCCAAAGAAGCACCACTGAAACAGGAATCTTGACTCATGGTGGTTCTCTGGCTGCTTTTTTGACTTTTAGTGTTCTGAGGCTGAAGACAGAGGAAAGGATCAGGGTCTCTGAGAAGCAGGAGCTTCACCACAAGCTACCGAGCAGTCTGGCCGTCTCTTGGAGGGTAAGAAAAAAAAAAAAAATCCAGTCTCTGCTCAATGAAAATCCAAGTTTTCCCTCATTTATCAGCCAGAATCAAAATCCACTGAGCCAGCGCTAAGAGTTAAATCAGACCAGCTTCCCTCACAAAACATGACCCAACCAACCAACCAAAACTGGTTATGAATTCATCCCGCGGATCAAACATGGACTGTAACAAATTCTCAATACGGTGAACATGTGGCGTGAAGTGAGTAAAGTGGAGGACGATGACGGGTTATTACTTCAGAACACGTGGAGCTGCTTGTTAAGGCACTTGTTACAAATTGGATAAAAGTTTGAACGTAAAACATGCAGAATGGAGGGTTTCCTTCCAGGGTCTGTCAGGGCTGGCTTTGTTTTCAGTGGTGGATATGAATCAGTCATCTATACGCACATATCTCTCCGTTTGGTCCCGCGCTTTCCTCTTGGTGCTCATGTCTTCAGTATGTTGCAGTGCAGCACAAAGCCTTTTAATAAGGCAGATGAGTTCTTCCAAAAAGTGTCTGTTTCCAAATGCTTTCCTGATGGTGGCTTCCAGAAGAAAAACTGTACAAAAACAAATTTGAAAAGAAAAAAAGTCCAGGAGAAACAGGGTGAAGAAGGATTTGAAGGGGAGCGAAGAATAGGTTGAAAAATGGAGAATCTGTGAAAATAAAATAAAAACAAATAAGCTTTCTGATAGAAGCAACCCAAATCCTTTACTTTCAATAAATCCTTTGAAAACAGATTTGGCTTTTTTTTTTTAAACAGCCGGTCAGAAAATGTCAGTTCTTAATCAAGAAAATGTTTAAATCCATGAGTCTTCCTGCATCTCATTAAAACAACTTCAGCAAATTTGACTGAGATTCCTTCAGATGGAACAACAAAGTACATGGAAAGAGAATGCATGTTTATTTCAATTACCGATTTAAATAAATGTATTTTATTGATCCATTAACCTTCCTTTACTTAAATAAAATGCAGTGCAACAAATTAACCAAGTGACAAATGGAGTAAAGGAGCAAAAATCGAGCCGGTCTGTGAAGATCCAAGAGAACACTAATGAACAAACTGCATCATGGCAAGACAGGATGGTTAGGCTAAAAAGGGCCAGAAATCCCTTTCAGTTTATAGTTTTAAGTTGCACAAAGGTTTATCCTTCTACTACAAGGCACTGAATGCACTTAATGTAATGAAGGTACCTGCAGCCTCACTGCTTGACCTCTTCTCCACTCTCGCTGTGGTATTCTGCCACGTACAAGCTCTTGTCGATGATTCCAGGGATGGGCTTGATCTCTGTGCCAAGCTGCTCCTCAATCGCTTTAAGGTTGAAGCGATCGTCGTATGTGATCAGGTTGATGGCCAAACCCAGGTGGCCAAAGCGTCCTGGGAAGGAGGGAAATCAGTCAGTCACGTTAATGGACCAACAGAATGTCTACTTCAGGAAGGATCTATGCGGGCCCTTACCAGATCGACCAATGCGATGAAGGTACGTCTCTCCCAGCTTGGGGAAATCAAAGTTGATCACAACATTCACAGCTTGAATGTCAATTCCTCTTGTGAAGAGGTCTAAAAAAGTAAAAGACAGTACATTTATTCACTATGGAAAAGTGTTTATCAAGCAAAGACAATAGCTTAACAGCCGAAAGACAACCGCTGCCAAATGAGTCATATTGAAAGACTTGTTTGTTTCGTTTCAGCGCATTTAAACCCACAGCTCAGTTATGAGAAATAAGCTCCAAACTATGAAGCTACAGTAAATCCCACATCAATTTATGTTGGCATTTGCATTTCAAGACCACATCTATAAACCATTCAGGAAAATACTCAGATAAACTGTAGAGAATCCTTCAGATACCACAAAAAAATTATATCATCCTGCAGGATGATGCTGAATTCACAGGTGGGATAACTGGGTGAATGTTTATATAAATACGAGTACTCAACCAACACTGCAGTACAGAACACAAGAGGGAAAAATACAAAAATTACAATGCAGCAGTTATAAGAACCAGGAAGATAAGTTGCAGCATTAACAAGCATGTTCACAGCCATCTACAGGAAATTACAAAGTATCAGGCTGAGTAATTACTGAATGCATTCAGAACTCACTGCAGGCATTTGAGGGTTAAATATGTGCCTGCAGAACAGGTTCAGAAAATTCCCGGGCCATAGTGCATGTTTAAAAATGGCGTGGACTCTTTCATGCTGAAGCATGTAATCTAGCAGCCATTTTCAAAACTTTAGAAATCAGACAAACAAAGATTCTGCATATGATTTAAGCTGCATTAAAACTGTAAGCAGGAAACAGTGAAGTAAAAACCATATGTGGAAAATGAATCAACCAAGAGAAGTTTGATCGCGTTAGGAGCATCATGTAGTCGGATGCTTCACTTACCAGTGCAGACAAGGTTTCGGCACAGCCCATTTCGAAAGTCGTGGAAAACACGGTTGCGATGTTCCTGAAAAATAGGGAATCTAAACTGCATAATCTGTGTTTAAATAAGCCGACAAACTGACATTATGGATATGTTACCCAACGCCATTTAATCCTAATGTTCTGTAATAAAACAATCGACCTGTAACGGCATCCTGCTGGACCAGTAGATTTAATAGCTTAATGGATTGATTTAACCCTTTAGTTCAGCATTACAGGTTAAAAATAAAACAAGTTCTATACATTTTACTAAAAAGTACAGATCTTTCTATTGACTGTTTTATTACATCAGTGTCTTCAACAGTTACCCATAAGAGTGATGCAACAGAGGTTTTACAGCAGTTTAGGTGATTATCTAAGGAACCAGACACTGAAAATATACACCTGCAGCAGTTTACAGTGGTGTAATATGCTCAACCATTCACAGGCAGACTACAATCAGCTGATACAGCAGCTGCCTTCCAAAAATTCAGCAAAGAAGGAGAAGTTGTTTGGCCTTAGTAAAGAGACTGACAGCACTGACGAGCAGTTAGCCTTCCAAAGCTCTGACCATTTTCTTCACAAATTCATTTATGTTTGTTTACAAATGTTCATTACTACATTTATACATCCTTACTCTGAAAATATTAAGTCAACAGCAAAGCAAATTTCCACAAAAACCTAATTAAAAAACAACCTTGGCCAACATATTGCATTGACAGGAAGTCAACATTTTCTTTATGATAGGAGCTCAGCTTGCTTTAGAGTAAATGGGCTAATCTGACAATCTACGAGCAATTAATGACTCTAAATAGCCCTTTCCTTTATGCTTTAGTTTTGCTCTGGGTAAAAACTAAGCAGTATTTTTTGCCATTAAATGACCCCTTTTTCCTTAGGTTCCTGACGGGCAGTAATCTGACTGACCTGTCTCATCTTGGCATGAATGTAGAAACATGAATAACCAAGCTGGGAAATCTTCTTGGCAAGAAGCTCCACTCTCTGAGAGGAGTTACAGAAGATTATAGACTGGTTGATTTGGAGCTGAAGACAAAAGAAAACGAGATCAGTGTTTAGAAAGCAGAAGCTCTACCCAATAAAATGTTCCACATGGATGAGAGAAACTACAGTACAGATCAGATTTAGAAAAAAACCCTTATAAATCAACTATTGTCAGTACATGAAATAGGATTAGGGAGGTGGTGGAGCCAAGACCTACCCTGGAAAATAAGGTGTTGAGGCAATGGACTTTTTGCCTTTCCGTTACATAAGCATAATACTGAGTCACCCCCTTCAGTGTAAGCTCCTCCATTAGGTTGATCTCATATGGTTTTTGCAAGTGTGCGTTCTAAAAAAAAAAACAAAGACATGGTTTATTGCACAGGTTAGACCCATTTTTTTTTACCGCCTCAATTACTGTCAGATTTAAATACATCTGATGAAACTGTACCATAAATTTCTGCACACTGAGAGGGAAGGTGGCAGAGTAAAGTAGAATCTGCCTCTGTTTGGGCAGGAAGCCCAGCATCTCCTCCATCATAATCACAAAGTCCTGAGACAGGAGCTTGTCAGCCTTTAAGAAAAACAAAAACATTTGGTTTTAAGTAGAACATTTTATTAAAAACGAGAAACAAAACACCTGAAACCAAAAATACTCACTTCATCCAAAACAACCATCTGTACTTGATTGACTTTAGCCACTCCTTTCTTGATCAGGTCTAAAATCCTCCCAGGAGTTGCAATAACCACATGTACTGGAAAACAAAAACATTTTGCACTAAATGTCAACAGTTCATCCAAAGCTCATATTTGAAGAGCCAATGAAAGTGGTTATAATTTAAAAAAAAGCTTTGATTTTATCAAGCAGGTTTCTTTTAGTCCCATAATAATTTGTTTTGTTTACAGGCTTGTCCTTCAGGAAAACACAGCGCTATTAAATCAATATCAGATTATAAATCAAGTGCAAAGATTACCGGTTTCATCGAGCCTCATGATGTCATCACGGAGGTTGGTTCCACCTGTGGTCGCCATCACCTTCACGCCACCCATGTGTTTACTGACCTGGATACATATTTGGCTCACTTGCAGTGCCAGTTCTCTGGTGGGCACTATGACTAAAGCTAAAAACAAAGAACATCCATTAGGGAACAAAGTTAATCCCTGCTGTTAATCTGAACATTTACCTCATTAAAATCAGGATAAAGCAGCTGCACAGCACGATATGGTCAAAAACAAAAGTAGCCTTATACTGTACGGAGAATTTTATGGTCTTTGCTTTTTTCCCCACATTACCACTACAGTTTAGTGGCTCAACAGAATAAATAATCCTTAATATTTCCTTTGATTGCCTCCTAATCAGAATACAATTATGGTTTCATGAAGCCAAGAGGCACAGATGTCCTGCTGATCAATATCATCAAATTTCGCCTTCAACTGCAGCTGTTTCAGATGTGTAGTCAAGTTATCTTTCATGCATTTCTGCCTGGCCACTGAACCAGGTGAGTCCAATCTGCACAATTTAATTCACTGTGCATGTGGGACACCAAGTGTTAAGAATGCATTTCATACAGGAAATCACATACAAGTCTCATATTTGGAAATGATAACCAGACAAATTTCACAAGAAAATCTGAATTAAGCATCAAGGCCTGCAGTGTGAAGGTAGCCATAGAGATAATTTGACTGCTTTGAATGCTTTCAAAATGCTGCTGCACATCTTTTAACAGGTACATGAAAATTCAACCACATTTCCCGTTTTGGCTTCCTTACACTGGATGCCAGTACGTTTTAGGATTGATTTTAAAATTATTTTATTTGTTTTTAAAACTCTTAATGGCCTTGCCCCTTCTTATCTGTCTAAGCTGTTGCATTCTTACACACCATCCCGTTCCCTCAGGTCAGCTGATCAGTTGCTTCTGAGGGTCCCAAAGACAAAATGCAAATTCAGAGGAGACCGTGCTTTTTCTGTGGCAGTTCCTAAGCTGTGGAATGATCTGCCTCTGAGCATAAGACAGGCCTCTTCTCTTAATGTTTTTAAGTCCCTTCTTAAGAATCATCTTTTTTTCCTTGGCTTTTGACACAATTTGAGAGGTTTTACTTTGTTTTATTCTTTGTATACTAATATGTATTGTACACTCGTTTTTTTCCCCCTATTTTATAATTGTATTGTATTTTATGATTGTGTACAGCACTTTGGTCCTGTCCGATGCATAAAGTGCTTCATAAATAAAGTTGGTACGGTATGGTACGCTCCACATCTCCCACCTATGGTTTATACGCCAACCAAACTTTAAAAGTTTGACTACTTTGAATTCATGAAGGCATTATACCAGGTGCTGTGGACCTCTGTACCGAGCGAAGCCCACTTGAGGTTGATTAGTTTCAGGAGCAGCAAGATATTTAAAATGAAGTTGGATGAAGCTTGGATGCCAAAAGATGCACATTAACAATGTTCTACAATAGCTGTCCTATTAAATGAAAAGGGAAGTTTAATAGAGATCAGAAAAGTTGATTCCATCCTTTAGAGCTGTTAACCTCTTCCTGTTAATTTTTTTCTGAAACTATATAATTTTTTTTTTAACAGAGACTGACATGCGATGTGACATCACTTTGGTTCCAAAAACAAAAGATCGCTCAGGGCAAAAGGCTAGAAAAACATTCTGAAAGCTGGTCAACATTACCAAGCCTTCATATAAACAGTAAGCAACCACAGCGGTGAGAGTTTATAGGTTTGCTTTACCTAGAAATGTAAATGACCGAGCTCCTGAAGATCAACAGCCATCTGATAAAGACCACCTGCTTCTGTGGGATAATCGGTAAGTCTACCCACCAATTTAATTCCAACTCCCAACAAATATCAGGGGATTTCAGGGGAAATGCATCCAATGTCCATAAAACTATATCAAAAGCAATTTCATGGACTCAAATTCAAACATTTACATGCTGTAGTCCAGGAGAGCTCACCATTGCAATGTGGCAATTTTCCCAGTCCTGTATGGCTCATCTGTCAAGGTTTTTTTTGTTTTTGAAAAAACATTTTTTAAACTATATCAACTGTTGGCTGCATTCAACTTTATCCAGGACCTTTTAAACATAACCAGTCCATTTTGTTTTCTTAGCAAAACCCACATGTAACCCATAAACCCACCTCCAATAGAGGAAAGTAACAGCCTCAACTGCACAGCTAAATGATTTACTCAGAATTTTTAATTTGCGGTACGACTGTAGTGCAGCTCCACACTGTACCAACGATTAGAGCCAAGATAAATGAAAATGGATTAAGTTTGACCTTCAGGAACAGGGGGATCAGCTCGAGGCTTCAGCTGCCATCTTATTCAGGCATTCAGTTAAAGAATATTAAACTAAAATCTAAAATGATCAAACTTTTAAGGTTATGTTTGCAAACATTTTGTTGCGTCACTTTTTGCAATGCTGCTGCATTTTCTTCTCTTAATGCTGAACTAGTTGGTTACTGATTGCAACCATGAACACAAAGGAAACCAGGATGCATCTGGAGAATTTGGATGAATTACATTTAAATGAGTGCAGGGCAGCTCACCTTGTAAACAATCTTTCTTCAGGTCAATGCGCTCAAGAAGGGGAATGAGGTAGGCTCCACTCTTTCCTGTGCCATTCTTGGCTCTGGCTAAGATATCCCTTCCTGACAGTGCAATGGGAATGCTTTCCTCCTGCGCAGAAATAAAACAAACTAATGAAAACACAAATCTCTTTATGCTTCACAATAAAAACTTTTCCAGAAAAAACAGAGCCTTTTTTTCATTAAATACTTCAATGTAGGAACCAAATTTTTTATTAACCAATTGATCTTCGTACTTTTTAGTTGAACATTTTTCAAGTTTTAAGATTTTGAAGATATTTTAAGTTCCTGTCTGATCCTTTGCTTGAAAGGACTAAAATCACCTGTGTAAATTGCAAGATCAAGACGAAATGTATCAGATAAAATAAAATCTTTGAAATCATTATTCTTCATGGGTTCAGTATTTAAACGACAAAAAAATGTCAGTTCAATTACATTAAGATGGATAGTAAATTTAGGGTAAACTTTCATTTCTTGTAGTCCAAGCAGATTTGCATTTAATATATAGAAAACCAGTTTAGTAGTTAAATTAATGCAATGATGAAAACAAAATGTTATGTTTGATGGTCATGTTCCCAACAGGGATTTTAATTTTTTTTTTAAGTTTTCTTTTTTATCAAACAAAAATTTCAAAGTAGGATGACAACCAGTCAGTTAATAGATTATGTTGAAAACAGTGGCCAATGTAAGAGTTTGAGAAGGAAAATGGTTAACATCCAGGTTGATCATTTTAAATAAAATACTCTCAAAGTAACAGGTTTAATGTGTGATGTAACATTGCAAACCCATTGATCTGACGATCAAGTAGTTAACTATTGTAAACCTGTACTAAACTGTACCTGAATTGGAGATGGCTTTTCCCAGCCCATCTCAAAGATTCCCATAAGTAGCTCCCTCTTCAGGCAATAATCTTCAAACTCATTGCCTTTAGTTGCAGTCACATCCTGCAGTCAATTAAAAAAAAAAAAAAAAAAAAAAAACAGTCAGCAATAGACTTACAGAAAGCAGTGAACTCTTTTTACCCTTGAAATATTTCAAATATATATATATATATTTTACTGACCGATGTTTTAATTCTCATGTCCTTTGGAGGCACTTTCAAATTCTTTTTCCAGTCATCTCCAGGCCTGTGTATAAAGACAAACATTTTGTCAGCAAATAGGTTGGCCAAAATCCAAAGAACCTTTATAAATATGTAGAGGACAAACAAAGATTTAAAGATCATGCTTTTTAAGGATTATGACCCAACTCAATCTTGGGAGGTTGATAGAAATAGGCATCAGTGCTTAATTTCAAGCTTTATGGTTTAATTCAGAAGGGGATTCTTAGTTTAATAATTTAATGAATATAGGGGGACCTTTGTCCTGGTGATTACTGATCAGACCAAACCGAGTGAAACGTAATTTGGTGTATTTCTATCTTTTGCTTATACTTACTTGATAACAGCATTTGTTGGAGGGGCTGGCTGGGAATTGCCATTTATTGTGCCTTTAATCATCTGGTTTATCTGTGGCTGTTGAAGACCTCCACCTGGAGCCCCTGTAGGTTTCACTGAGCCTCTCAGCTGTCCATTCTGGTTGGACAAACCCAAGATCACTGGATTCTCTGTCCTGGTGGTGCTCATTTTTACTCTTCACACCGATTATTTATTTTTTAATTTTTTTTAACAGTCTCTAAACAAGGTGAGCCCACTCAAATGGGACGTATCAAACTCAAGATTGCCCTTGCCTTATCAATAAATCAAATTACTCTATTTCTCATTAAATCGAATTGGGCATCAAGCATTAAAGTTAAATAACTGCTTAGCAAAGGGTTAATCGGCCAACTTTATCTGGATTCGACACATCGGGCAGGCTTTTAAACGTTGGCATACTGCTCAGTTAGCTCAACCGGGCCTCCGTGTCCTTTCAAGTCTGTCCAACCCTAAAACATAGAAAAAACAATCATAAACATCAAATTGCTTTTAAAAACAATTAGTTATACACGGGCTTAACACGAACACGTTAATTTAAAGCAGTGACAATGAGGATTTGGCCTATAATCCAAGTTAGCCGCTCCTCCACTGACCATTGCTATATGCTATTAACATAACGCGTCCGACTACAAACGCATTTACCTAAAATGTCACTTTAAAAAGACGTTGACGGCTCTTTAAGTAGATTTATACGTGTATATATACATAGAATGTTTGCATTAATTTTCTGTAATACCCAAATTGGCAAAACAACATCCTACAGCGCTAGCTAGTTTTCTGCTAGCGCATGAAGCTAAATGTTTGCGGGAGTATATCCCATGTTCAAACGTAATCCATTGTATTAATACACATATTTTACGCCCCAGGTTTGTAGAATTTAGTCGTTCACTTTGACAGTAACAGTTAAGTCCAAAATATGCTTCGTTTTCTTATGCTAACGCAAGTCGTTTGGTGACTAGCCTGGCTAACTACAAGCTAAGTGACTACGGGTTTAAAATAGCGTTCACAAAAGTAAGAGTTCAAAAAAAGCAAACTTCTGTCTAACAGTTGCAGATAAATTGTGTCACATCGAGTTCATGCGTTTTTACCTTGGATAACAAAAATAAAGCGGTTCCGTTTGCGGTATTTATACAGTGCTCTGGATTTTTTTAGCAGACTGCGAAAAGAGTCTTGTCAAACAAGGATTCAAGATGGCTCCCAGCCGTATTTGAAGCCGTTCCCAACCAGCCAATCAGCTGATTTCATTTCAAATCAACAAATTAACATTTAAGGTGTCCTCGTGAAGGAATGCAGTTAGACCGCCTAGTTAGGCCCAAATGTTAAGGTTATAAGTGTGCGTGTAATGATTAATTATGACTTTTTCCTCAGTGTTGCAAAATTTATAATTTTATTTGGTGCCATTGATGATTTTTACAATTTTAACTATAACAATATATATACTCATTCTAAATATCTGTATTTCTTTTAGTTTAGATATGCAAAGACAGCCTGTGAGCACACAAAAATGAATTTAAAAAATAAAACAAACACTATGTTAATAATAATACTTAAAGGGGTTAATTTTATGATTACAAATTGTTCTAGAAGTGTCTGACTACTTTTTATTGAGCTAAAAGGAAACAATGGAGAAATAAAAACTTTTATGTCGTTTTGCCATTAATGCTCCAGAATACAATTATATATATATATATATATATATATATATATATATATATATATATATATATATATATATATATATATATATATATATATAAGGAACTGTCCTGTTTTGTAGATTACAGAAACCACACAGGTGGATGAGCTCAAAATAGATTGAATGATGTCAGTGTAGGAAAAGACCAGCAGTTCGTGTGGAAAGTTGTAATTCCTGGGATGCTGCAGGAAGTATTGTTTCAGAATGGGGAAATTCTGGTTTCTACAGCAACAAAAAGATTATAGAATCTTTGTTTGTGCTGAGTCCAATAGGTGTTTTTACGTGCAATTAATTAACTTACTTTACCAGAGAATGTAGGAACCTCAACAGTGGAGCAACCCCATATTTAAAAGTGTGGAAAAAGCTTTAATATCTGCTCATTCAGTTTTGGCAAAAAGAAATTAGGGAATTTAATAACTGGTTGGATAATCACTTCAACAGGTTTTTTTTTTCTTTTATTTATTTACATTTTTTTTATTAATCTATTTCTTATTTTAATTTAGAGTAAAAAAACACACACACAACAGGATTGTGCAATTCTATAATCTCATTTTTTTTAGCTGCGATAAATTTAGGCTTAATCAGTAAGTGTATAAGTGTTACTCGACACCTAACATGCTAAAATTGGCGTCTTCTTATCCATCCAGGAAGCAGGTAAAATAGAGCCAAAGACTCAGGAAAAGTCGTCAAATAAGAAAAAAATAAGAGAGCAAAACAGTCATGATAACCACTGATTCAACACTTGTCCCTCAAGAGCCAGTGAACTCACAGCTTAGACATGCATGACTCAACTTCCTGTTCTAGATTATCCCCAAGTGACTCAACAGTGATACTGAATAATGAAACCTGTGGAAATACGAGAATGAGGTGCTTTAACATTATGATAATCTTAATAGACTTAGCTTTTTCACTTGGGTTAGCATGGCACTGAGAAGATAAAATGAGGGATCACATTTTCTAAACAAGATAAATAGCTCTTAGCAGAAAAGTTTTCATATAGTATTTATATTTTTCTCAGGATATTCCCAATTTTTGTTCTCTTACCCTGATGTTTTATTTTACATTTCAGTACCAAAATAAATGAGGCTACAAACAAGGTTGTATCAATGAATTAAGCGAGAGTGCAATATTGTCAAAGTAAGTATTTGCAATTTGCTGCGTAATGTTATAACAAATGAGGACATTATATAATTTTGTACTTCTGTGTTGACACTACTTTCATTTTAAATGTAATAAAGTAAAAAAAATTCTTCAAACCGGGGAAATCCAACCTGGCATAAACCAGATTGATAGAAAATCCAATTGAACTACACGTATGGATCTGGGAAGGCTCCTGTAGAAAGTGTCCGCAAAATGGAGGGACATTGTGCTCAATACTTCGAGCTGATTAGGTACCTGCCTCCCATGTCATGTTATTTTAGCCAATCACAGCAGTAGTATGAGCTATCTAGAATAAATCAAACTCTTACCAAATCCAGCCAGGGGGAACCCACAACCATCTTCTCTTCCATAAAGGCAAAAATCTCAGACTTTTGCTTGCTTTTCAAGAAAATTAGAGGGTATTCCAGCTAAAACTGACACAGTTATGATTGTTTTTGCCTCAGTCTCCACCCCTGGTTGATGTGATGATGTCATAGACGTCACTGTACTTCATTGGCTCGAAAAATTTCTGTGTTGAGCCGAATGCATCTGCTGGTTGCTGGCATGATGTAATTTAATCAGTTTGTGAATTCACAGATCTCGCAACAATTTCTCTTGCTTGCATGGTAAGGGGGAATCGTGTCTAAAAACAATTACATTTAACTCGATCAAAAATGCTGTATTGATACTAAATAATACAGGTGCTTCGTCAATGAGTTGGTTTAGGCAGAAGTATCTGCTAAAGGAGTCTTAAAGCAGTTCTGGAAAAGTCTCTGACTGAAGACATCGTTGTTCTTCGTAACAGTTTGAAGTGGATAATGCTTAGGGTTTTCCACAATGTTCTTCGATTTATGAAGAATTCTTCTTCTTGAAATCATTTTCAGAGATTCGAGTAAAAATCCTATAACAAAGTAAGCCTTCTTTCTTAGCTTGTTTAGCTTTTTTAAAGCCTGGCATACTGTACGAGTTTTTCTCCAGTCATGTGAGAATTTTTTGGATCGGTTAGAGTTTTGTCCTCATCATGCATCCTGCGTCGTGTGGTATATACAGCGGGGCGATCAGCCTCTCACGACCACCTCCCAATCAGGAATCGTAAGGTTTGAAATTCAGTTGGCCAACGTAAGGTGTTCATGGGCAAATCCTGCTGTTGAAGCAGAGCTACAAGCAGATTAACCAGAACCTCGAGCACTACGCATGTGAAACAAGGGAGTTCTTCTTCCAGAGTTCTCGGGCGCTGAGTCCGATGTGTGGATTTAGCAATTAGATCGCATCAGAGCGCTGGGCCGTAAAGCGTAAGAACATACATCATGAGCTGTGAACTTTTAAACCCTTGCAGTTTCACAGTACCGTTAAGCTGAGTACGATTAAAAATATTGTACAGTGTATGCCCAGCCTAGGTTAGTTGATGTGATTCTGCTACCGCAGCAGATGATAGCAGAGGATATCACATTCTCCACAACAGACTCATATACTGAAGGCAGTGTATTGCTGCAATCACTGAATTGCATAGGAATCCTCAAGAACTGCAGTCTTCTCTGTTGTGAGATTACATCCAGTGAATCACTCCTATGCTTCTGATTCCTGGATTAGACATCTGAACCTTCAGTCTCACAAACTGTGATCGTTTATAAGATGCTTTATGATCTAGGCCATTTTTTAGGCGTCCGCCTGAGTCTTCTTGAGATCCCCACAAAGCACATCAGACAGAATCCTTTTAAAAGCACTGAAGAAATCAAAGAACCTGATTTCTACAGAGTTGTCAGTCTATATTGTCTAAATGACAGTTGTTATGGTCTTGGTTCTGTTTAAGTTTCTTTTGAATGTTCAGTTTCTCTTTTATGTTTTTCTTTGTTTTCTAGTTTTATTCCTATTTTGTGGTGTTTTCTGGATGTATTTCAGTTCTTAGGTATTTCTTGATTGCCCTCTTGTGTTGCTCTCCTTTTCGCTAGCTCCCTCTAGAATCCACTATTCACAGCTGCTCCCAATCAGCTCATTAGTCCAGTCTTTGTTCTGTCCACTATATATTCTCTCAGTGCTGGTTCGTCATCTTTTCCTGGTTCCCCACATGAGTTTTTCCATGATGTTGTCTGGTTTTGGTTCCATGTAGTTTGTACATTGGTTTTTGGTAGTGATGGTGAGATGAGGCCTAATGAGTAGTGATGGGCAAGTGAAGCCTCATGAAGCAATGAAGCTTTCCAATGCAAAGTGTTGAAAAAAGTTCATTACTCGATGCTTCATTCATCACTCACTAGAGACATCTGCTGGTGAAACTGTAACAGCCTTGTTACTCAGTTGGATCATACTTCCAAATATTAGGAAATGCAATATTGTCACAAAGTTTTCATCAAACTCATGTTTAGTAAGAGGAGAATCCTATTTAATTGTCATGTTTTAATGATTAAAATGATTTGTAGCCAATCTAATCCTTGACCATCAGTGGTGGTGTTAGGTTTTCTTTTATGTGATGGACTTATTAGACAATGAAGATATGTGTTACTTTAATGTATTGAGAACTGAGTGACTGTTGCTGCAGACTCTGTATACTTTGAGCTTGAAACTTGCTTCCTTAAAGACAGAATTTGTTTAAAATCATCTCTTCCTACAGTAGGAGTTCTAGTTCTGATTCTTAATATTAAGTTACACATAGAGTTTGCCTCTTCTAATGGCTTTTAGTCTGGTTTTGATGTGTGAGTCTGATGCATCTCCTGATTAAACAAAAGAAAATATAGAAATTTCTGGATTTTAGGTTTAATTGTTTTTATTTAGGAATAGGACTTTTTTCACTGTTTCAGGTTGTGATTGTGATCTGTCATCTCATAATACTCCCACATATGAGAGGTTTTTCTCTTTTTTGACGGCTCCATTTCAACCACTGCTGATGAAAACTGTTCTGCTGATACCAAACCACCTACTACAACCCACGAAGCAACAGGATTCATCGCGCTTTTATTTTGAAAACCGACACGCAAAATGAAGCAGTCACGTGACCAATGCAATGCGAGGCCTCGTTTGTTGCCAGTCACGTGGTTTTCAACAAGACAACACAGGCCTCGAAGCGGGGCTTCACTGACACGCCCCCTTATTACTCGGTACAAGCCTCGAAGCCTGGCTTCAGATAGCCCATCACTACTAATGAGGCATTGAACAGTTTGGCCAAATTGCTTCAACGATCCCCACAGTTCATGAAGCCGTATGTCAACATGTCACCACCTACTGGTGGAGTGCAGAACTACAGTTAGTGATATAATCTGTGACTTTTTTTGTGTGTGGCTTTGTTTTTTTGTTTTTTTCCAATATAAATTAATTTGAAATTGTTAATGTTTGGTGTGTGTAAGTGTGTAAGTAAGGTAAGTTTATTTTTTTTGTGTGTGTGTGTGTAAAATGTCTTAGAGAAAAATTATTTTAAGGTACACTGTTTTTCTGCCATTTTAGTGAACTAAGCTCAAGCAGAAAGTGAAAGTCTTTGTGAAAATTGGGCAATGATGAGAAAATGAAAGGCGTTAGTCATTTTAATTTAAACATAATAGTTTTTCCGCAGTTTTTGGTTTTAATTAGGTTGGAAGTTATGTGTTCAACCAATCTTTTGGTTAAACCCATCAATCTAATTTTTTGTGTTTTTACCAATCTATATTTATTCTACGGCAACCAATAAAAATTAGTCACATTAGCCAAAATACTTGGTGTTTTATCACAACTTTTAAAAGTCTTAGGTGGGTCTTAAACCATCAACTCATGGATTGGAAGACAATCTCTTACAGCTTAAACCACTAAGTAGATGACAGATTTACAGAAAGCTTTACTATATAAAACCCATTACATCTATGATCAGTGGCTTGTTCATATTTTAATCATTGCATTGTTTAATCTAACAGAAATAATTTTAACCAACTAGATTGGTTGGGGAAAAAAACACCAATCTATTCTTAGAACAGATCCAAACTCTATCCAACTCTCCTACAAACTCCCACATCTTGACAGAACACAGAGGCTATTTAAATGTCTTCCAAAGTTCCAGATGAGCTGAACCACTTCCCTAAGCGGTCACATGGTATGGCGGGGTAGCGAGGCGTCGGACGTCATCTATTTTGGCTCCTCCCTCAAATGAAGCAAGCCTTGATTTGGCCTCGCTGAAACGCCCCCTCCGTTACTCGACACACGCCTCGAAGCCTCGCCTCATCTCATATGTGGGGGATCAGATGCTTGGGAGGTTAGATCAAGGGCCCCCCCCCTTCCATTAAAATATTCTATTCTCTTTCCTAATATTTTATTTTGTTTTGTTATTAAACGGCACTGCGTTTCATTGTTAATGTTAAGCTGAACACTCATAAGAGTATATTGATAACTGTTCTCGCTGAGAGATTGAAATGAGTTTAGAAAGGGATTTGTTTTGAACAGGCATTTTAGGGCACCCTGGGGTCCAAAGTTTTCTGTTGGAGAAGAAGCTCAGAAGTTGATAGCAGCCATAGTGTGATGCATGTCAGATATACGAATGCTGTTTGTATTTCCAGAAGAAACGAAAAAGTAAAAGAAAATTTAAAACCATCGCATGTCTCGACGTCACTTTGTTATAACAAAGTGAGGGCTCTAATAGGAAATAAGTGCATGGTGGACTGCTTCCTTGAGGATGTGCCAACCAAGGCTTTATGGGACACCGGCTCACAGGTCACCATCATAAATGAAAGCTTGAGGAGATCCCAGCTTCCCCACATCAAGTTACGCAGTACAGGTGAGCTCTTAGAGGAGGGAGAGAGGTTGGTTGGGAAAGCAGCAAACCAGACTCCCATCGCCTTTGCAGGTTGGATTGAAGTAAAATTCAAACTAGGGTCAAAGGGAGGCCTGAATCCAGAACTGCTAGTGCCAGTGCTCGTCTCTAATGAGCCTGGAGTGGCTGAGCCACCGATAATTGGCTACAATGTCATTGAACATTTAGTAAAGAATGGCATGGAGCACCACCCTGGTGTCACATCCATAGCATTGAAAGAGGCAAAAAGGCAGATGTGTTAATCCACTTAGTAAAAACAGCTCACCAAACTAACAAAGAAGCCTTGGTAAAAATAGGACGGCTAAAAACTGTGATTCCGGCGGGTCAGACCAAAGAGGTAAAATGTAGTGTGAGGATTAGTCCTCTCTCAAAGAGACAGGAAGTCCTGTTTGAGCCCGAGGTGGTCCCAAAATGGCCTGAGGGCTTGAACATCTCAAAAACAGTGGTCTGCCTGAAAAGAGGAAACCGGTCAGCAGTATGGATCCCAGTCACAAATGACAGCCATTCAGACATTACCTTAATACCGCGCACCGTACTGGGATACTTACAGCAGATCAAAGCAGTTTATCCAGTAGAAGCCAGACCGGTTGATGCAAGTGAAAAGAAAGCAGAGATCATCTCACCTGCCCGTGACTGCAACCTTCCAGCATCGTACGAACCACATGGAGAATACAAAGAGACGGAAGCATCCAAACATGATCGGTGGGACCCTCCAGTGCCCATTGACCACCTGACTCCTGAGCAGCAAGATGAGGTAAGGAGGATGCTTTATGAAGAGTGTAATACATTTTCAAAGGATGAGCGTGATGTGGGGTGCATCCCATCCCTGCAGCTAAAAATCAGGCTGAGCGACACAACGCCAGTAAGGCGGACTTATACATAGTCCCCAAACCGCTGCTTAAAGAGGTGAAGGAATATCTGGAAGACCTGCTGAACAGAGGTTGGATACAAAAGTCCCGATCTCCATACTCATCACCCATAGTTTGTGTGCGCAAGAAGGATGGGAGGCTCCGGTTGTGTGTGGATTATCGTGAACTGAACCGGAAATCCATTCCAGATCGTCATCCCATCCCTCGAGTGCAGGATATGCTTAATAACCTGAGTGGAAGTGCATGGTTCTCTGTCTTGGACCAAGGCAAGGCATACCATCAGGGTTTCCTGGAGGAGAGTAGCAGACCACTCACCGCATTCATAACACCATGGGGTTTATATGAGTGGATCAGGATTCCCTTTGGCCTGTCCTCAGCCCCAGCAGAGTTTCAGCGAAGTATGGAGGAGTGCCTTGCAGGCCTCAGGGATGAAACATCTTAGCCATATTTGGATGATAATCTAGTCCACAGCCAGTCATTTGAAAATCACCTACGTGACATGAGAGAGGTGCTGCGTCGTTATCAGACTCATGGAGTGAAGCTAACACCAAGAAAATGGGAAATCTTCAAAGACAAGGTGAAGTTTCTGGGAAAGATTGTATCCAAGGATGGCTACTGCATGGATCCTGCTGAGATTGCACCCGTACAATCAATCAAAGACCGGACAGTGGGTGACTTGAGGAAAATGCTGGGCTTTCTATCATACTATCGTCCATATATTCCCAACTTCTCACGCATTGCTCAGCCACTGTACAGCCTGTTGTCAAAAGAAAAGAAACCTGGAAAGGTAGGGAAAGGAGGAGGGTCAAAAACAAGCACGGGGAAACACAAAAATTCAGACCAGCTGCCCTCAAGCCATCCAATCGAATGGGAAAAAAATTATAAGGATGTTCTGTGCCAGCTGTTGGAGTATTTGTTGTCTCCTCCCCTATTGGGTTACCCTGACTTTGAGAAACCATTTGTATTGCACTGCGATGCGTCCCAAGAAGGCCTTGGTGCAGTATTGTACCAGAGACAACAAGGCAAACTTGTGGTCATAGGTTATGGGTCAAGAACACTAACTTCCCCAGAAAAGAATTACCACCTCCACTCTGGGAAGTTAGAGTTCTTAGCAATGAAGTGGGCAATCTGTGAGCGTTCGGAGACTACCTTTATTATGCACCGTCTTTTGTCGTCTACACAGACAACAACCCCTTAAACCTATGTGTTAACATCAGCCAAACTAAATGCGACCACACACCGCTGGATAGCCGAATTAGCAGACTTCAACTTCTCCATAAAGTATAGACCAGGGAAAGTTAATGGGGATGCAGACGGGCTATCTAGGATGCCTTTTGACATGGAGGAGTACATGCAGACATGCATCCAGGAGATGGAGCCAGAGGTAATTTCGTCTGTCACACAATCAGTCCAGCTAACATCCCATGATCAGGGGCCCTGGTTGTGTCCTGCAGTCATAATGACAGCCTGCAGTGATGAAGAACAGGAACACATAACACCATCAGTGGCCAGAATATCAGCAGAGGACCTGAGAAAAGCACAGGAGGAAGATTCAGTGATCGGGAAGGTGCGTGGGTTTGTGATGAGAAAACAGTGGCCCCACCATGCCAAAAGAAATTGGCGTGATGGTATCTCTATATTCGCTAGAGAAAGGAACAAGCTGTGTGTTCATGAAGATGGCATCCTTTATAGGGAGTCCTCCAATCGAGTTCAACTTGTGCTACCCAAAGTGTTCCACCAGCTAATATATAAAGAACTGCATGAGGAAATGGGACACCTTGGTGTGGAAAGAACCTTGAACTTAATCCGTGACCGGTTCTACTGGCCATATATGAAGAGGGATGTGGAACACTATGTGACAAAAGTGTGTAGTTGTCTGAAGCGGAAGCATCCAAATAGGAAAACTAGAGCACCGCTGGTTAATATTGTTACCACTCACCCATTTGAGATGGTTTCCATTGACTTCCTTCATTTAGAGCGTTGTAAAGGAGGATATGAATACATTCTGGTTGTCATAGACCACTTTAAACGCTTCGCTCAAGCATATGCATGCAAAAATAAATCAGCAAAAACTGCTGCAGAAAAGATCTTTGGAGACTTTGCCCTAAAGTTTGGATTTCCAGCTAAACTTCATCACGATCAGGGTAAAGAATTTGAAAACAAGCTGTTTTCTAAGCTGCAAAAATATTGTGGTGTCCAAGGCTCCCGTACAACTCCCGACCATGCAGCTGGAAATGGGCAAGCGGAAAGATTTAATCGAACTCTTCTTTCAATGCTCAGAAACCTGACAGAACAAGAAAAGTCAGATTGGAGGAGCTCCCTGCCAAAAGTGGTGCATGCGTATAATTGTACGCGCAGCGAAGCAACAGGATATGCACCTTATTACCTTCTTTATGGCAGGAGTCCTCGGCTGCCAGTGGACATGACGTTTGGTTTAACTCCAGCTGATCAGAGTACCTCCCACGGTGATTATGCTAGTAAGTGGAGAAAAAGGATGCAAGAAGCTTACAAGTTGGCATCTGAGACAGCACATAAGGAGCGGAACAGGACAAAGATGGTGTATGACCGGAAGATTCATGGAGTGGAACTGCAGCCAGGATCTAGGGTCTTGGTGCGGAATTTCAAAGAGAAAGGGGGACCAGGAAAACTCAGGTCGTACTGGGAGGACAAGGTCTATGTAGTCACTGAAAGGAAGCACAAGGACAGTCCGGTTTATGCAGTACATCCTGAAAAAGGCACAGGGAAGATTAGAGTGTTGCACAGAAATTTACTACTGCCTTGTGATTTTCTGACTGCTGAAACAGAGAAAGAGGTGAAAAACATTAAGGACCAAAAAAGGCAGAAGCAGAGAAGAAACAGAATGGAGCAAGGAGATTGGGTTGACAAGAATGGTGACAGCAGATCTGAGGATGAAGATAACTGGAGGTTCATCACCCATCCAAGAGAACAAACTGAACAAGTTGAAGGTCAGCTCAGGGGGGATGCAGAGGATGCTCAAGCGGCTTCAGACACAGAGCCGAAGCGGAAAGGAGAAGTGGATGGAGAAGAACAAGAAATTGTGGCAGAGGATCATTCAGTATATGATGAAGCAGATGTACAAGATCCGGCGGAAGCACCACCATCTGGTGAAGCAGATGAACAAGATTCTGGCGAGGAGCTGTCATCTGATGAAGCAGACGAACAACGTTCCAGCGAGGCGGTGTCATCTGATGAAGCAGACGAGAGAGGGCCAGAACCTGTGTCAAGACAGTATCCTTCTAGACAGCGAAATCCACCCAAAACACTATACAGCAAGTTAGGCCAACCTACACTTATGGTGAGGCACAAGTAATGTTTAGTTCATATTGGGGTTAAATTACATTGTTCCGTTACATGTTCAGGTTGTAGTACACAAATTAGGTAACTGTACAGGATAGAGAGGCTTAGAATCATAAGCTTTAAGTGTCTTGATAACTGATTAGTGCACATCTGGAGTTTGGACCACTCTCAGGTTGATTTAGACTGATATATATATATATATATATATATATGTTAAGCATATAGTAGCACAAGTGAGTCTGAATAAAGGGTTATGGGGCGGGAGCATAAAGTCAAACTTTGCACTCTGAGATACACAACCTGCAGAGATGGCAGAGTGAACATACAGATATTACCTGGCCAGTAATGTCTACTGTTTCAACGTGGCATGAAGAGGAGAATGGATGCCATGTTAAGAACTGTGTCAGACAGAAAGGTGTACCAAGAGACTGTCTTCCAAACCTGTCCCCATACCAGCTGAAGACTCAGGCCTCCGGAGATGTCACTATGTCGGGACGACATTTATTTTGAGGGGGAGAGTGTGGGGGATCAGATGCTTGGGAGGTTAGATCAAGGGTCCCCCCCCCCTTCCATTAAAATATTCTATTCTCTTTCCTAATATTTTATTTTGTTTTGTTATTAAACGGCACTGCGTTTCATTGTTAATGTTAAGCTGAACACTCATAAGAGTATATTGATAACTGTTCTGGCTGAGAGATTGAAATGAGTTTAGAAAGGGATTTGTTTTGAACAGGCATTTTAGGGCACCCTGGGGTCCAAAGTTTTCTGTTGGAGAAGAAGCTCAGAAGTTGATAGCAGCCATAGTGTGATGCATGTCAGATATACGAATGCTGTTTGTATTTCCAGAAGAAACGAAAAAGTAAAAGAAATTTAAAACCACCGCATGTCTCGACGTCACTTTTTTCGAGTGTGCAACACATAACATCACTAGTTTCTTGATTTGCCTCAGTTAATTAATTAAATCTACAAGAACACTCATCCACCTCCTCACTTCTGCATTTGGGTCCTCAAAACCTCAACCAAACTCTGACAACAGTGAGTCTGTGAAACAGGTGTATGACGACCCTCTTCGCCTCCATGACGATAAGCAACCTGCAGGAGATGCTTATAGTTGCTTGTTTGCTTACTTAGTAGGTAGACCACAAGAAGTCCATCTAGGATCTTTAAATGTTGGATTTCAATGTCACATTTCTATAGTCATTGCGGTCTAATGGCTGAGTTATCCTTGAAATCAGAAAAATGCAGTTTTTCACATGGCTGGAACCGTCTCCTGGGCCAGGCTAAGGTTTAAGAGACACCATAGATTCCCACATACCTCCTCTCTCCAGGCCTTCAAGACTCTGTTGGATCTGCTGAGGAAGGTTACTGATTGACTCATTTTGGGTTGGCTAATCCCATGGTATTATACTTTAAGGCAGAACATATAGCTGTGATGAAAACAAGAGCTTCTGAGCACACAGCAACCAAAATAAACATGACAATGCAGGAGGAGGTACGAGTAGCTGCTGCTATCACATCTGTTTAGTCTGGATTGAGGATTTCATTTTAAAAAAAGTAGCAGCCAGAGCATTAAAGCGTAAATGATTGTGGTTTCTAATGGCGCCCGCTTCTGTTAATCTGTTATCATAGTGCAGGGCTAAAGCCTAACTTTGGTAGGTGTGTAGTAGGTGTTGCTTAATCATATTAACTTGGAAGGTTCTGCTTGAAAAACCTCCCGGACAGATTAAGTGAGAGCAGTCCCAGATAAATAATGTGTAAAACTAAACCTTAGTGCTCCACATTATCAATCTGCCTTGCCATATTGCTGCGTTAACAATTGCTTTGGGCTGATTACAACTCATTTATTGTCAGTAACAGCAGATGGTTGATTGCCACAATAACTCTGGGTAAATCATTTAAATGAAAGCTTGATGCCATAAGGTAACAGCTGAGCTGCAGAGACAAAATTTCACTGTAAAAATTTGGATGATCCCTTTTGTTATTGATAAGAACCACTAACCCACCACCTTTTGTTTTGCAGCTCTTCTTTAAAAACTTTTAAAAACTTTAAAAACCTGACATAGAAATGCTTTATGTATGATCCTGCTGCCATATTTCAGTGAAACACATGAAAATTCTCCCCCAAATTCTGGCTACTTGAGTTACTGCAACATTCAGTATCCCTTTGAGATCTAATAAGCATTTTTGTATTAAACTGAATTGCCAGGGATTCAAATTTGTTTTATCAATATCTCACACTGGCAATAATACTTAAATAATGAATGACTGGAAATGTCTCGTCTATCTTCTCTAATTCATGCTCTGCATTCTCACCACCCCCTTTAAAACTAATCTGAGACGTGGGATATGGTTTATGTATTTTTTGGATTTTGAGATGTGATTCAGCTGCTCCTATTTTCTGTTTTTAAACTGGTCGCTTTGGTATCACACCAACTTTCCCAAACTAAAAATATACCAGCAAAAATCCTCCCAGCTGCACAGCCGTCCACACGAGAATTAAAAATAATAATAATAAAAAAATAAAAAAGAAACTTTAATCCACAAAAGGAGGAAGTGAAGTTACTTTAAAAGAATACGCAGAATCAAACTAATACTACCACAAACAACCACCTGCACAAAAACAACAGGTTTTCACTAAATAATTTGTTTTATGAGAAAAGATATGAACTTGTGACCATAAATCAATATCAAATTATTTAAGTGCTTTTGTACTGAAAGTAGTGAATCAGCAAATAACATTGCAGCAACCTAATACATTATGGCCTTTTGACATTGGGAAGAATAGCTAAATTTCAAATTTAATCATTCTTAACATGACAAGGCTGTTGGTCTATCTAATCTGAGTATTTCAGACACCAATTATTTACATCTTTAAAGGAATATTTCTGACCTATTGCTAAGTTTGTTGAGCAAAGTATTTAGAAAGTTCTATAGGTAAAAGAGGTCAAACCCAAGAGGGTTTATTTGCCTTTTATTTATTTTTTGATTAATTATGATACAAATTGTAGTAACCTAAGCATAAGCAGGTACTTCATGAGAAGAAGGAAAAGCAAATTTACAGCAAATGTAACAGTTGCTTCATGGCAATAAGAAGAACTCTTGAGTTTGTTTAGGGGTCAAGTTCCATCTGAGTAACAGGCATTATTTTAACAAACTGTTGCTGCGGTGTTTTTTGGTGTTAATGACAGGGTATAGCAGGCCGTTTAAATATTTATTAGTTGATTGACTGACTTAATTGATCTTACAGTTGAGAAATGTCTTTGTTACATCGGCTCAGTGGTAAAAAAAGAAGGTGCTAACAGGAGGAAAAGGTGTTAAAAACACTCTTTGAACAGGTTTCTCTGACAGGTTTGTCTAAACAGATATTTTTTTCATATCTGAAATACATATTTTCTTTGTCAAAACTAATATTTTAAATAAAATATCATTCTTCATATCTAAAATAAACATTCTGGATGTCTAGAAATGAATTTCAGATCTCCATATCCTTATTGCTACTGATCGTAATTTGTATTATTTTGATCGAAAAGAAAAATTTTTCTTATGTCAAAAATTCATATTCAGTCAAGCTAATAAATGCAAAAATGGCGACTTAAAATGTGTAAACATTTCTATGCATATAAAATTGAAGTTTCACTAGTATAACTTAGTTTTTTTATGGAAAATCTGTTATTACAGTTCCGACTAGGAGTGTGGTTTTGACCAGGAAGAGATTCAATTTTAGTGATTTACAATGGAACAACAGAGGAGAGTGCTTTCAATTAATGTTAAAACGGCCTGCCATAGCGCACTTAATATAAACCTATGCATTTACTGGAGCAGCAATCTTAAAGTAAAAGCAAAATCTTGCAAATTTAAGGAATATTAAGATAACATTATTAGCACTGCAAAGCAAACTAACATAAAGCAATCTAAGTTAAAAACAAGTTTTGGTTTTTGTTTGTACCAGTGGGTTATATTAAATAAAGAATCTTGAATTTGAGTCCAGGCATACCAGGTTTACCTTCTAAAGAGAAGCTGGTTGCCTACATGTGTCAGGGCAGTTATGCTCTGTAAAAAGATTATTGTCATTGTCTCAGTGCTGATGTTGCCACTTTCTGTTGCTCCTTCTCACCTGTCTAATTGGTGCGGCTGCTGATTAGCGCTTACTGTTTTCACCTGGTTCCCTCAGCTATTTATGTTGCCCTCTGCCTACCATCAGCGGCAGATTGGAGCTTGAGGAGATGTGCATGGTGTGTGTTTCTAAGTCGTAAGTAGCGAGGAAAAAGCAAGCAATTCTTATCAGTTTCACTAGTGATATTCTGCTATAATATGTGAAGGGAAGAATAAAACAGAAAAGCTCATCTTATATAAACATAACACCTTTTAAATTTCAAGTTCAGTACGTTGGAATTGAGGAGTGAACTCGGTCAGCTCTTCCTACTCTGCGTGGGCTCCTGATGAGGGGATCAGGGTGAACTACCTTGGCACGACACCTGTGGTAATGAACTAGTTTGCCAATCGCCATAGAACACTAAGAGAAGATCAGCGCCAGATTATTCCAGCTGACTGTAAGAGTAACTCTAGTTTTAAAAATCAGATCATGCTAATATTTAAAATGTTACACTATTTTACATACAGTGCAGCTCAATCTCAACTATGATACAGTAAAGTAAAATTAAATGGAATGGAATTTTGTTCTTTTTTAAGCCTTGGTGGATGTATTGGGTCATTGCCTTTGCAGGAAGGCCACTGAGGGAGTGTGTGGCGGTGGTGCAAAGAAAAAAGTAGTGAAGAACATTTGTGTCTTGTTTTGGAGCTAAAAAGATAAAAAGATAAATTCCAAGCCAGAGGTACTTTAGAACACTTTTTTTAGTTTATAATCCTAAATACAATTGTTAACTAGGCATATTTTTTTTTACTTTTCAACTAACTTTTTATCTTCTTTTTCAACTTAATTTACAATAGGTAATATATCACTGAAGGGCTCATCTAATTGGTCAAGTGCCAAAATAAGACATACAGCCATGTAGCAGGATCTTTGCTGAATGGCTGGATATAGATCTTGTGCTTCTAGATCTCACTGAGAGACCGGGGGGGGGTGGGGGGGGGTGGGGGGGTGGGGGGACTTCATTTGTAAGGCGTATGCAAGTGATCAAAAACAGTAACCTGTCCTATAAATTATTATATTAATCTATATACAAAATACTTTCAGCCTGAAGTTTATGTTTAGAGGTGGATACAAATGTTTCTTTACTTGTTATATATGAAGATTTTATACTGAAACTAGAAGGCAAACCTTGTGGTTTAAACATTACTGGATGATTAATTGGAGTGGAGATTGATCTTAAGAGAAAATGAATTGCTCTCATAACTAAATTAAAGTTTTAATCAATTTCATTAATTTTTTTGTAATTTCAATGTGAAAATTAAGCCTCTATAATCAAATCTTTATATATCTTTATTATAGCCAAGCATTATCTAAACCCTGGAAAAATACTCTATATTAAAAGCTTATTATATCCACTCACATTAATAAGGTTGGTTTATTTTGCTTTTTTCAGTCCAGTTATAAAATCCTCAGATGCCGACCCATTGAACCTGTTAGAGGTGAACCGAGACTGTGATAACAACACTATTATTGGATAAAGAGAAGTGAAAGTGGGCTCCATCAGTACCGTACACATGACAGGAAGGCTTTCTGCATAAATGATCAAAGTCGGACTCAATGTTTTTAAGGCCTCAGGTGCTGGAACTAACTTTATCCGATGCAGAATTTTTTCACCACAGATGGTGATGCTCCAAACAAAATTACACAGAAAAAGAGTTACATAATAGGAGCTTCAGTTCTACTTTTACATTTCTTTGCAATAAAAAAGCAACTGTACTTCTTACCATCCTAACAATTTATACCCTGTGACCACCGCTTTGCTATTAAAATACAACCTGCCTGTGGTGTTTATGGAAATCAGGGTGTTTGGTTTCCAAACCTCAAACTCTTATTTGTGCCCTTTGTTGACCTCAAGGTCAAGGTTGAGTTTATTTATATGGTGCCTAAGCAATTTTAGTTATTTGTTCTTTATTACACCCACACATGCCGTTTAACCTCACTCTGCAACTATCAGCATCACCAGTGTCCCATTCAGCAGATGCTTTTTTTTTTATTTTGCTTTTAATACTAATGGTTTTACAGTTTTTCCTGCTGTGCATCTCCTCCTGCTTTGCCACCTGGATCACATCTGTATTGTGATCCAACTTTCACTGTTTGCTCCTCCTCTTCCTGTCTGTACCATACATCTCCTTATTGGTATGCATCATCTGCTAAATGCATTGTCTCACTGCTACAGAAGTAGATTCTTTCAAAAAAATGTTATAGGGATCCAATGAATTTTGGACCTGGTTTGCTTTAGATAGCAACATCTAAAGGGCTATTACCAGCCTGATACTGAAACAGTTGGCTGCAAGAGCACCGTTGCATTGCATTTATTCTTTTTTTTGCTTTGCTTTTTGCCTTTGAATGGCTAGACAGCTTAGATTCATCCAGCCGTTTTGAATACTAAGGCATCATCTTCATATAAATGCACAGAGAAATTTGGAATAAGCACGCTGGTGTTATCGTAGTTTGGGACTAGTGTGCTTGCAGAAGAACCAAAATCTAGGGATGAGTTATTGTGTGTGTGCATATGTGTAATATGGGATTTCTCTCTTACTGGGAGCTTGCAGCGGATTAGGGGATTTTTTCCATTGGTGGTGGTCCCACACATTGTGTGAGTTTTTCATTTAGATTTGTTTTGTTATCCTTTTTTCTTTTAATGTGATATTCACACATTTTCACCCCCCACCACCCTGTAATCCTCTGCTTTAAACTCCAAACTCATAAACTGTCTTGAAATACAACCACAGCACTCGTTTCGCTGAATAAAACAAACCTGAGGATGTGTTTTCTACATTTTCGATCAATCAATCTAAAAGCATAAACTCCATAAAAAATTGGTTTAATTCCCAAGCTAATGCTGTTGGTTTTTATAGTCAAGATTCTGGAACAGAACAATGAGTGGCCCTGGGGTATTTTTTGGTTCCTGGACATTGTGCAGCCCCGAACCACAATTCAAGAATAATATGGCTGTATTTGGCCTAACGGCACAAGCTGTTGGTGCAGGATGGAGCTTTATTTTTCTGTTTTTATTTCATTAATTTAAATTTTATATTTCATGTAGCTTATAGCAAAATGTTTTTCATCTTTTTTTCATTTTATAGTAGATAAGACCCCAATTATCCAACAACTTATATATATATATATAAAAAAATGTGTGTGCAAAGTTTACTTTACTGTTAAGGATAGGTTAATAAAAAGGAAAACTGACAACATTTTTGCATTTATACATTTAAAACAAACAGGTTTGTGGCCAACAAGCCCCTTTAACATGAGGATTTTGGCTTACGAGGCAAAATCTGAACAGCACTCAGTGGTCTTAAACACACCAGCTCCACTATACCGCAGAATATGGAGTGATAGTATGGCAGAGGTCAAATAACTTTCTAGATACCCACATTTGTTTATAAAACTATGATGTGCAAAAATCCCTTCCTCTCCCTCAGAAACAACCTTAGATGGAAACAACATTTGGAGGAAGTCAGAGGAGGTGAGGTGAGTCAGGGTCCAATCTGGCATTAAAGTAGTGTTGCACCGATACCAGTATCGGACGGGGCCCCGATACTGCCCTAAAATGGTGTTATCGGTATCGGCGAGTACTCAAAAAAATAGCGCACCGATACCATTTTGAGAGCCATAAGTTTCTTTAACTATTGTCACCCACTCCTGGTAGGCAATAAAAAGTTCTACTGGATTCACTTTGTATTAGATTTCTTCCTGCTTCACAAAGGTAGGCAGCAGCTTGACATAAAGCCATGATGGCAATTATTTTACATTATTATGTTATCGGTATCGGCCGATACTGCACAGCCAGGTATAGGGTATCGGTATCGGGGCCAAAAAATGGCATCGGCGCAACACTACATTAAAGGGATCCATCACATTAAGAAAGAAGTTTGTTTTTAGTCAATCCTAAAATCTGCTGGATCTCCTTTTAAGCAGAAGATAAGAGAGCTGGTGGATAAACCAGGGCAAAAAATTTGAGTTTGACCTATTTAGTATCACAATTGCTAATTGATTGTAAAAAAAATAATAAATAAAATAAAATAAAAAAAAGTAATTATCATGCGCATATCTAATACAAATATGATTAGCATAAAGCATTTGCTTTAAACACTCATGGCCCACTTCTTCTTAGCAGAATACAATATTATATACAGTGGATGAGATAAACATTATAGAAGTCAGTGTTTAGCTGTCTATAGTTGACTGATTGATGCTACTATAAAGCTGCAAGTTGTTTCCATTTTTCTATATCCATCCATTGTTTTTGTTGTTTCGTAAAAATATCAAACATCCCTCTGCCAGAGAAAGTTTTCAGGTTATTCAGGGGGATTTCAATGGTTTTCTGAGGCCAGAAGAAATACATTTTCCCTACAGCTAAACACATCATTTTACTCCCTCCCTTAGTGAAGCAAAAGCTCTACTCCAAGCTCCCCAGTAGTGATATTTGCCTCTCTACCTACTTAGGCTGAAGGCAGCCACTGCATGTAAGAGGCTCATTTCAGAAGATAGACTCAATGGTATAGCTTTCTTCACAACAGACTGGAACTGTGTCGTATTACTGCAGACAAAGTATTCAATCCGCTATCCACCTCAAACCCTAGCTTTGGCTGAAAATAGTTGTAGGTCTGAAATTTTGCATAAATACTCAGATGGATCCGACTCGCACTGTGGTTGCAGAGCTGTGAAGTGGATGTGCACGGACTTGTTTCATTGCTCTTGTATGACTGTTGCAGAAATCTGCTCTTAATGTCTTTCCTCTTTTTAGCTGCAAATCCACCCTTCAGGAAGCTTGAAAAGGCAAATTTAAAAGAAAAAAGCAAGAGGAAGTGTTTAGACTTTTTGCTGCAGAGGACTGACACTATCATCCACTGTCTGTTTCCTATTGGGACTGCCCAACGCAATCTTTCTCTCTGTTGCAATCCATTGCCTATTACCATCACGGCTCTCACAAAGACCTACCTGGGAGATATGGTAAGACATGAATACCAGTTAAAAATTCTACTTGGGATCTTTAAAGGTGCATTTCATTTCAGTTTGTCTTCTACTAATCTGGGATTCCTGTCATTTTAGAGTTGGTCGAGATGTTGAGCTCTGCATGTTAATCTGACAATTTTTAATCACATTTCTCAACAATACAAGGAAAAAAAACAACAATAGTATATTTGATTTTGATTTAATATTACTTTAATCTCAATCAAGCAGCTACAAAGTTTAAGACTGTAGCATAGAAGAACTGAAGTTTTTACTCAGATTTCATATTCTAAAGGTGAAACCAACACAAACTTTTAAAATCTTCTTAAAATCAAATCTGAGGTTTGATTTTTTTCACGGCATAGATGAATCTAAACATATGTGAAATATTCAAATTGAGTGTGCATGGCTGGTTTCCTGTTATTTAACTAAGCAGCTAGCAGGGGAATACATTTTCCAAAGCATATCGAACGTAAGAAATAGGCTGCTGGGTTGATTCTCTTATGCAGTGGAGAAAGATGGATAAAAAGAAAATAACTAAGATGACTTTAAATTTGAATAATCAGATTCATTTATAGATTATTACATATGATTGGACCTGTATAGAAGATGCATCCAGCTGCCAACGTGAATTTAAAGTAGCAAATGGTTAAATGGAAAAAATAATATACAGGAGAAGACATCAGTTTTTTCTTGGATATTAATAGTCAAAAGGTATATACAACTTTTAGCTGACATATTTTTCTTATAATCTATTTAGCATTATTAATCAAACTTTATTAAAAGGTTTAACTTATTTGTTCTTTTCTAGAACAAGCTTAAATTTTCTATTTATTATAAATGTACCTTTAAAGGATTTCTGTTCAATTGTATAGTACAAATCAAGAATTACTACTACTTTAGTAGATTAATGGGTCAAGTGAATTCACAGATTTATACAATCAGATGATGCTAATATTTAAAATGTTACACTATTTTACATACAGTGCAGCCTAATCTCAGCTGTGATACATTACAGTAAAATTAAATCACTAAAGGATTTTTAAGCCTTGCTGATTGTATTGGGTCATTGCCTTTGCAGGAAGGCCACTGAGGGAGTAACAGTTAAAAAGATAAATTCCAAGCCAGTGGTGCCTTAGAACAATGGCACACGATAGATGTAGTTAGTTGTATTAGAAGCTCTGTTCAAAAGCATGTGTAAGAGAGAGAAAATGTTAAACATAATGACAAAGCCAAGGTTGTTAGAAAACACTATAGACTCCAGGACAGGCGAACCTTATATGTAGAGAAAATGGAGAGAGCATAAGGTTAAATGTAGCAGTAAATATAGAGAGAAACAGGAGAATTTAGTAAGGAAGAAAGGTGGTCAGTATATCATCCAGTTACCTAAGCCAATAATACTTTAACTATGGAGATCGGTCAGGATAATGGAGGCCACTCTGTCTAAATGGACTAAATTTGCATACTGCTCTTCTAGGCATTTTATAGCTCCTCCAGCTCCTCTTGGAGAAGTCTGAAGCACTCCCAGGCCAGCAGAGTGATATAGTCCCTCTATCATGTCCTGTGTTGTCCTCTACGCCTCCTCTGGTGGAAAATGTGTCTGGAACAACTCTCATGGGAGGCATAAAGGGAGCATCCAAAAAAAATGTTCAAGCCACCTTAGCTGACTCCTCTCAATGTAAAGGAGTAGTGACCCTACTCCGAGCCTCTCTCTAGTGACCGAGCTCCTCAACCTCTGTCCAAGGTAGTGCCCATCCACGCCATGGAGCAAGCTAATTTGTGCCACTTGTATCTGGGATCTCCTTCTTATGGTCATTATCCAGATTTTCTGACCATAGGTGAGGGTAGGAATGAACGCCGACTGGTAAATTCGAGATCTTTGCCTTTTTGCTCAGTTTTGTCTTACCCACAACAGACCAGTGCAGCATCTGCAGTATAGCAGCAGCCACGGTGCTCTGTCTATCGAGCTACCGCTATATTCTCCCCCCACTCATGAACAGGACCCCAAGATCCTTGAGCTCCTTCCGAGGGAAGCAGAGAAATGTGATTCCACTAGAGTTGTAACACACCCTCCGGCCACCTATATTTTGCAGAGGAACCAATGTCCCAGTCTGCCAATCCAGGGACCTTCATTACTTGCATTGGCATGCCAAATCTGTCTGGCTTCCTCCTATTCCAGCGTATCCAGCTCAGCAAACGGTGATGAATGGTGGACAGCTCTCTTCATCTGAGTCTCAAAGTTATGAGGCTAATGGTCAGCAGCTAGGACTACAAAATCGATTATTGACCTCCAGCCCAGGGTATCCTGGTGCCAAGTGCACCATTTGACATTCTTATGCTTGAACATGGTGCTCATTATGGGCTTGCAAAGAAGTCCAACACCTCTTCGCAGGGATGCTAAGAAGGCCTGGTACTTAATACTGCCATTCGGCCCATAGGCCGATACAACCATCAGAGACCTCTCGCCTACCCGAAATGGAGGTCTTTCACTAAAGTAAATGGAAAGATGAGACAACTGAGCTTGGGGCAGACAAGCATACCCATCTCCGTCTTCTGCCTCTCCCTGCGGGCCACTCTAGAGAAGAAGAGACTCTAGTGCCTTTTAAGGAGCTGGGTTCCAGAGCCTGTGTTACATGTCGAGGGGAGCCCGACTATTTGTAGCTGGTATCACTCCACCTCGCGCACAAGCTGAGGCTACTTCTGCCCAAGCAAGGTGACATTCATCATCCCCAGAGCCAGGCTAAGCTTTGCACTGGTCCCTCAGGGTTGCTCCTGGTGGTGGTGGTTCACCAATAGGAAGGCCTCATGTGACTCCTTCGGGTTGGGCCCCGATGGGTCCCACAAGAAAGAACCAGACTACCAGGAGCCCACAGACAAACCCCAACCCCTGACCTTTCTCAGCGTGGGGTCCTTCCTCCACCATACCAAGAGATGCCTCAATTTCTTCGCCATCATGGGGGCTTTTTGAGCTTCTCTTTGTCTAACCCATCACCCAGGTCTTGTCTGTCTTGACACACTCTACCAGGGGCATTGAAGTCCTGGACACAATAGCCTCTGGGATCATCCAGGGACAGTCACCACGCCTAGTCTTCAAAAGAGGAGAGAGCTAAAACAACAAAGTGAAAAAATCTCCCTTTCACCTTTAGGAACAGTAAACCAGTAAACCTGCTTGCTGAAGATTGTAATAGTCCACTCTTGGATAAACAGATGTATTAATTTATACATGAAACACAAAGCATCATGAAGGCCAAAAAAAAAATCTTCCCTTGTCCTTTTTCATTATGGATTTTTCCTTTTTCCAGGCTTTATTACTTTATTACTAGAGGTGGCTGACAAAGCAACTGCACTGAAAATGCTACGGTCAGTGGGATGTTTTGCTTAATTTTCTCCAAAGATGTTTCTGAGGTCTGTAAAGAGGAAGTGGAAACAATCTGTCACAGAGTTTCCTAAAACTGATTTGCCAGAGAAGGTTGCTGGGTGCAAGTCTGTTTATTTGTTATGAAGGGGTTCTTATTTCACTCATGAAACAAAACTACTGCATTTAGGCAGAGGAATGTTGTTGCTACAATAGACTTGTATATGGAGATGCTCTCTAAAAAAAATTTTTGCTCTTTCTTACAGGAGACAGACGATGAATCGTATGTCTACGACAACAGCTCTGTGATCTGTGATGCGGAAGAAGAGGTGCTGCAGACCTTCTACGCCAAGTTCTACCCCATTCTCTATACCCTCATCTTCCTGCTGGGTTTGGCAGGAAACGGCCTGATGGTCGCCGTCCTCCTGAGGCGTCACCATCGGCTGCGCATTACTGAGATCTACTTGCTGCACCTCGCCCTCTCTGACCTCATGCTGATATTCACTCTGCCCTTTGATGTGATTGAGGGCATCACTGGCTACATATTTGGAAACTTTTTCTGTATGTTTAATGGAGTGTTAAGAAATCTGAACCTCCTGTGTGGAAGTTTCCTCCTGGCTTGGATTGGTTTTGACCGTTATTTGGCCATCGTCCATGCAATACCCAGCATGCAAAGTCGACGCCCGAAAAAAGTGCACCTGACGTGTGCTTCGCTTTGGTTCGTCTGTTTCCTATTAGCACTGCCCAACGCAGTCTTTCTCTCTGTTGCAAAGTACACAAACGACTCCTTGGCTGATTGTAATTATTACCGTTTTGAAACTCATGCCCACAACTGGGTTTTACTCAGAAGGGTTTTGAATCACCTAAGCTTTTTCTTTTCTCTGGCTGTCATGTGTTATTGTTACACTGCACTTGTCATCACCCTGTTTAAAAGTCAAAAAAGCCATGCCAAGAAAGCAGCCATCCGACTCGCTTTGCTCGTCACACTTGTGTTTTGTTTGTGCTGGCTGCCACACAACATCACCTCACTGGTAAAAACTCTGATGGACCTGGAAATCATGACTGATATGTCCTGCTCGTCCTGGACCTCGATCAACCAGGCCGACACTGTGACAATGAGCCTGGGCATCGCACACTGCTGCCTCAACCCTTTCCTCTATGCCTTTGTGGGGGTGCAGTTTCGGAACGAGCTCTTGCACTTTCTGTGTCGTCTGGGCTGCAATCGCCTCTGCTTACGTTTTATCAGAGTTCAAGACAACAGAGGACCATCGTTTTCTGATGGAACAACATCGAACAGCATTATCATGCACTGAACAACAAGTTCGTCATAGGAAAAAGCCCATACTGTTATAATCATCACCAGTGTTTACATAATCCATGCGGGTTAGAAATAGGCTGATAATTGGGCCCCATAAGGGATTGGCTGGAAGATTGCTGATATTGGATTGTGGGAAAACTTTGTCAAAATGAAAACAAAAAATACACATATTTTCATTTCATACCCAGTTGAGATCTACAAAGGGTGGCTAAGTTGTTTCACCAATGAATTGTTTTTATTCAACCAAAACAGGTCCAGAGGCCTAATTACAACAAACACTTGTCAGCCAGAGAAAAAATACCTTTTAACTCCTTTATACATTTGTTGATTGGACTCTGAAACAGACAAAACTATTGAAATATCAGAATATATAATAAAATTGAAAATTAGAGGTGTCCGATGAGATATTATCAGATATTGGTCTAATGTTAAAAACGATTAAAAACTATTATTACATCTACAATCTCTGACATTGACATGCAGATAGAAAGACTGCATTTAAATTCTCTTAACTCATTGGTAAATATTACATGGATAAGTTGTCTAATAAATAACTATTCACATTTCTTTAATAATATCACTTGATCCAACCTTTTCTAACATTCTGCAGAACAAAATAAGCAATAAAATCATGCGATTTATGATAAAATGCTATTGGGTTAATATTGGTGTTGGTCAATTCTCAAAAGTCTTATTGGAAACAAAGTTTTGGGACATTAAAAATTACATATTTATTCAGTGAATTTAATGTTACTCATTATAGATCACAATTGTTGCTCAATATTTTATTTTAATCTCTGGGGAGTTTCAGGTCAATTTGGCCCTTTGTACAGACATTTTTTACCTAGAACCCTTCCATTTCTCCTTCAAAAGTGCTAATATACCAATATATTACCTCTTTCTGCATTTAAATTCTTGTATTTTTCTTTGTTGACAAAATGTATGTTGCTAATATGTACTGTATTTTTTGCTTGTGTTGTAGTTTAAAACATCTCAATAAAGGTTTTATTATATAAAACAATGAGGTTTATTGTCCTAAATAAACAAATCATATTTAGAGATATTCTATTTGTAGACTTTTATTAAAACAGACAGAACAACTGCAAACAATCACAAATTGCAACTTATATACAGCAACTATATATTATATATTCATATATAATTTATTTCTACAAGTTTTTTTTATTGGAGAAAAAAAATAAATCAATGATATTAAAACAAATAGAAATTTGAGGCACTCCTCTGACCGTCACCAAGCAAATACACAGATTTTGTTGAAATTTACACAATTTACAGTATTCTTTAGAAAATGGCTTCAAATTTATGGAACAGTGTTACAGTGCTTTTAAATTTGCCTTTTTTTTCTGTTTTTTTTTTTTTTTTGGTTTTGTTTTGTTTTTTTAAATCAGCTTCAACCCAAAACCATAGAGATCATCACTCAAACATATACAGGAATAGGAGTAAACAGAAAATTGGACATTTTGAGAAATTCATGTAAAGTTGAAGCTGGGTCAGAAAGGCATGTTGGCCATACCGCCAGAGCCGTAGCCGATCGGACTGTCCAGAGACATTCCCTGCTGTCTGAGAGACTGCTGGCCCATCATGCCAGCCTGAGCATGTGGAGGCCCTACCATATGTCCCTGGTGTGCAAACGGTTCACCAGGGATCGACATGCTTCTTTGCTTAGCCTGCATCATCATAATGTTCTGCTGCGTCATTAAATTGTGCGAGTGCTGCTGTGGCGGCGCCATCATGCCGGGGTATGGGCCAGACGGATGGTGGTGAAGGTTATTGGCCATCATGGCTTGCTGTTGCTGCTGTGGCATCATCCCTGTCCTCCCCATCATATGTCCAGGAGGACACACGGGGGCAATGCTACCAGACATCATAGCCCTTGAGCCGCCCTGAGGACCGCCTAGAATCTGTCGGATTCCTCCGTGCGATGGGTGAGGGGGAAGCTGTTGTTCAGCCATGCTCTGCAGGCTGGCTAAGTGTGGGTTGCATGAGGGTCCGCTGCTGTGTGGGGGGCCGGAGGAGGACAGCTGTTTGAGGAGCTGCTGTGGAGTATGCTGTTGGGAAGGGGGGCCGTGATGAGCGTTCTGATGCGGCTCGCTCTTAGGGAAGTACTGCAGAGTGCTGCTGGGCTTGTCAGACGGAATGATGCGGGACAGATCAAACTCTGGGATTCCAGTGTGAGTGGGTCGTATCACCTCGCTTAAATCCGGACCGTCGCCCAAGGGGAGAGAAGGGAAGGAGTCAGAGGGGTGAGGCGTGCGTTGGTGATGATGGCCTTTGTTAAGCATCTGTAATTGCTGATGTGGCAGAATATCTTCGTTGGACTGGGGGAAGTTCTGTGGCATTCCTCCAACTGGAGAATGCATGGGCCCGTGTGACGGAGGCTTCATGCGAGGGAAGCCTGCCGAGAGCGGCGAGCCACTGCTAGGGCCCATCCCATCAGGTGCTCTTCTTCCCATAATGACAGAACTCATGGCTGGCATGCCCAGGTCCGTCCCTGAGGCATCATGGGACAAGTGCTGCTGAGTTTGGCCAACCAGTCCCATCGGGCTCTGAGGCTCATTCTGGGGCCCGATTGAGCCTTGACAGTTAAGTATTTGTGAAATCTGAGCATTTCCCATGTTTCCTAGAAACGAAAGAGAAAAAAAATGAACAATAATGAATCCTAAAAGCTAATCTGATTTGCATCATACATATAGTTTGTGTGCATTAGACCAATCTGAAATTAGCAGATATTTATAAAATTGAAACTTTGATTCCAAATTTTAATTGAAAAACCAGTAAAAATCTTAAAAACCACGTTATTCATTTACAGTGAGGAAAATAAGTGTTTGAACACCCTGCTATTTTGCGACCACTTAGAAATCATGGAGGGGCCTGAATTTGCCGGGAAACCTGACTGATCGAGAGAAGATCTTTGTGGAGGAGTGGGCCAAAATCCCTCCTGCAGCGTGCGCAAGCCTGGTGAAAAACTACAGGAAAAGTTTGACCTCTGTACTTGCAAAAAAAGGCTACTGTACCAAATATTAATATTGATTCTCTCAGGTATTCAAATACTTATTTGCAACTGTATCATACAAATAAATAGTTAAAAAAAAATCAAATATTGTGATTTTTCAATTTTTTCTTTTTTAGATTATGTCTCTCCAGTGGACATGCACCTACAATGAGAATTTCAGACCCCTCCATGATATCTAAGTGGGAGAACTTGCAAAATAGCAGGGTTCAAATGCTTCACTCACCATTTACACCCTTTATGCTGATGCCCCCAAATAAACCCCAGTGTAAACACTTATAAATATAGTAAGTCTCCTTATTACATAGAACCAACACAATAGCTTCATTTCATAGCATCTCTTTAGTTTGACACTTTATTAACTTGTACTTATGACCTGAAATGAAAATAATGAATCATATCAAATCTAATGAAAAACTATTTCCAAAGCTTTAAAGATTTAAAGATGGGTGACTTAGGCTGCATTCCCAAATAGAGTCTTATTTTTTTTCCCGTTTCCAGTAGCCATTTATACTACTAATCAAATACTTCCCCCATTAGAACAGATCAGAACATCAAAATACCTGATCACCTGAGAATGACGATGTTGCACATGAGCAGAGTTTATAGAGGTAATAATGGGGTTGAATGTGACTTAGTTTAAAGAAACTGCCCCAATTAAGCATAAAAGTATTTCTGTTCAGCTAAATGCGTCCCAGTTTCCTGCTTGTAGACTCTCATATTCTCCTTGGCTACAGTTACGTTGGACAACGATGATTAAAAAAAAAAAACTGTTCTAAGCAGTATTATGCCCACATAGACAGTATTAAAACATACAATCTTGTTAAAAGCTCAAAACTAGAACCTGAATCTGACTTAAGGGTAGAAACAGATCAAATAAAGAATTGATATGAAAACAATAGGAAAGCTGCTACTGTTGATGTAAATAGTATCCATTTTGAATGCGAAAATCGGGAAATATCCTGTTTAACCGACTCTCCGACTTGTAATCAAGACTTTTAGCAGCGGTGGAGTTGAAATGAAAGACTTGGTAGTTGGGCATTTTGACTTCCCAGGACAGATGGAAGGCACCATAATAATTTAAGTGAGTCGCGGTGGGAGCTGACAGTATAGCACCAAAAAAAGCGGCAGTACAAAAAACCGGCAGATAATTATTAACAGCCTATAGCAGAGAAGTCTGTGTGTATTTGCATATCGGGAGCAGGACAAATACAGCATTATGGTTCAGAAGGCAAAAATGCCTGGAAAACAAGACACATATCTGATTTAGTGATACATATGAAAGAGGCTAAACCCTGAGTTTTGTTTAGATGAAAATATACAAATTGGGCTGTTCAGACCTGATCAGAAAACAGGCTATGAGTCACACGTGGCTAAAAAGATCAGATTTGGTTCGCATTTCCCTGCACTGAACATAGGCTAAGAGAAGTGTTCACCTGGTTGTGTGAAAAATGGAAAGGTTACAGAGCCTTTTCCAATGCAACAGGCTTTTTAAAAGCATTACTGGAGTGCGCTCTTAAATCCTTTTTCCATTTTTCACGGTTTTATGCTGACAGCTCTGCAGGAGCAGAGAGGCTTGGATGCAGCCTCCCTGCTCCTGCTCGTCTTCACCATCTACAGTTCCTGTACATAATATAAAAATTTGCTCAGAATTTAGTCTCGAAATCAATTCTCTGTACCTGTAGACTGATTTGTCGTTACGTTTGTCATTTATAAGATTTAAACTAAAAACATTTATGCTTTTAGTGTACCGTATACATCTAGTATGAGTTTACCTATTTATTATAATAAAAGCAAAACAAGCGTGTTAATTGGTGTTGACACGATGAGACAATAATTAACCAACAATTCTGGCCAGAGGTAGGTTAATAGAAAATTAGATTTTAATTATCTAAACTTTCCTGCTTATGGATTCATTACAACTTGATAAAAGGATTGAATCAACCATATAACTCTAGAGCCTTTCTAATACTATTTATATGTTAAAACAAAAAGGAGGTTTACCTTTTAGCACGAAAAAAATGTAATCTCAATCCATAGCCACTATAAAAATGGTTTAAAAAAGGATAATGTTTAAGAATGGCCCAGTCATAAGCCACACCCTAATCCACTTGATATCCTTTGGCAAGACTTCAAAATGCAGTTCAAATTCAAGCTGATGTTATCCAGCCAATCAATGTAAAGGAAACTGTACGATATCAAATATTTTCCTAGGGATCTATATAGAGTTTGAAGTATTAGTATCTAAACAAGCCTAGTTAGAACATGAAATCAGTTTGACTTCTCTTGCATAACCTGCTTTATTAATACAGCTTGGCATGAAAGCAACCACCCTGTGCCATAGCTGAGGTTGCTATATTAGCTATAGCTTTTCTGCATAATTGGCTTGTTAGGTTTATTCTTTATACATCATGTGCATTGTTTTTTTGTTAGCCAGATTAGACAGAGTAGAAGGCCTTCCTTCGCATTGTGGATGTCACTGTCTGTGAGTAGTAAATAACTTGCTCCCAGGAAAAGAACTGCTAGGGAAGTCTCAAGGCCAGCTGCTTTCAGGGGGACATAACCTCCATATTAACAGGCTCCATAGATTTTTTGTATGGTTTGGGTCAGGCCAGCACAGTGATACCAGGGTCATTAAAGCAGGCTTACAAACTTCTACTACAGTAGGTAACAATTCCTGTTGGAAAACATCTTCACAAAGTCCATTAGTACAAAGTAGCCTTCGGTGCTCTAAAGTTGCCACATAAACACCTTTACCGACTTAAGGCTTGACAAAGCACCATGAACAAACTTCTGCAGATTAAATGTCTCCCTAAATAATCTTCTACTGGGAAAGGTTTGCATTGTACTCTCAAGCTAATTGGATTTCTCCAGACCCTGCGGCCCAGAGTACTGAATTAAACGTTAAATATCCTTTCACCAGAGGAAAAAACTCAGGACCACTGAGCGACGGTTGAGTCCCTTCACCTTAATCCAGGTTAAGAGATTTCTTGACATTGTCTCCTAGTCCTGAAGAGTCTGAACACAAGCACTAGTTACAGCCCATGTCGTAGTTACATCGGTGTGTAGCTACAACTGCTGCGCTTGTTCTACAATCCTGTCAAGCCTGTGTTTCTCCATGCAGCTTGTGCATTCAACACTTTAAATATATATTACACTAAATATGGTGTTGTTATACCTCCAATAGTGACACCAGATAGAAGAGGTCGATCTGGCATCATCTCGTCATCAGAAGTGGCGATAGTTTTGATTGCATCGTGGTACAGCGGGGTAGAACTGGGAACGGCATACTTGGACATCTGAGACATGATGAGAGACAAAGGATTCTGAGACGGTGGTGCTCCTGGGGAGGAAGTAAAGGGTATAGTGGCATTTACAGAGGTTGGTTGGCTAAGGGGGGTTGAACTGGAACTTCTTGGTGGGTGAGGTTGGCCTGCAAAGGATTAAAATCAAAGTTATTACTATAATATTAATAAATCATGCTGATGAGATCTCCATCCTGCATTTAAGAGTACCTGTTTCCGTGGAGCTACTTCCTCCATTACCGACAGGCTTCCCACTGTTTGGACCACTCGGACTTGGAAGAGCTGCTTTAGGTGATGACCAACCTGGAGAACTCACAGCCATGGCAGGGGACTTGAGCTGTCCTGGAGATGCGGATGGAGAGTGCAACCCAAGGTTGGAAGACCCCATTATTTGAGGAGACTTCAAGGAAGAAGAGCAAGGAGTTCCTGCTCCAGACGCTGGAGGAAAAGTTGGGTGGTGCCCAGTGGAGGGCAGGGGGGACTTCAGTCCCGGAGCAGATGGAGAAGGCAAAAGAGGAGATGGCTCTTGATTGATGGATGGGGACTTCAGTTGGTGAAGAGGAGGCACTGATGGAGAAGTAAGGGGGTTAACGATGACCGACATTTCTGGGGCATTTCTTGAAGCGAGGTCAGCTCCCCTAAGGCCTTCGGGCTGAGGCATATGGCTAAGGCGAGACATAGCTCCAAGTTGATTGGGTCCAGGTTGCTCGGGTCTGAAGATCTCGGGGCCAGGTTGCTGAAGAAAAGGCCCATCCATCTGTCCTTCAGAGAATGGACCTTGAGCAGGAAACTGGAAGGGGCCATCAGGCCCTGGCATCATTCCCTTATTCCCACCTCTTCCACTTTGTGGAGCATTGATTTCACCAGGCCCAAACATGTCACCCAACGGCCCTCCTCCTCCTTGGCCTCCTCTGAGCCTCTGTGACATCATCATTTGCTGCTGTTGCTGGAGATTCATCTGTTGGTTCATGCTCATTGGGATATTGCTCCCTAAAGGAGGATCAACTAGGTCCCTCATTGGATGACATGATCCAGGAGAGCCCATAATTTCCCTTGAGCCAGGAAAGTTCATGGGATCCACGCGACCAGCGGGGGGACCTCGCCCCATTACTAAATTGGGAAAGTCTGGGCTGCCAAAACCGTCCATCATTCTTGTACCCATATTCCCCTGTTGCTGCTGTTTAGCTAATCTGTCAAGTTCAAACCTGGAAACTGCCTGCATCTGTCGTTTTTCCATTATTCTAAACATCTCCTCATGAGTTAACAGCTCCGAATCCTCTTGAAACTGTTGGGAAGCTCCACCAGGGTAACAGCCATGAAAGGGTCCACCACCACTGATGTTGTTTGGCATGTCCTCCAACCATATCATCCCAGGACGTACGGGCCTCTGAGATCCTAGACCCTCAGTTGATCCAGGAAAGCCCCCTCCACCAGGCTGCCCTCTTTGGATCTGCCCAAGAAACCGGGGGCCACGTGGGCCTTCTGAGTGAAGTTCAAACACTTTTCCATTCCCACCAATTCCCCTCCTCATCATATTACCAGGACCCCATTGCTGGTCTCCAAGCTTACTGTGGTAAGGAGGTGGGGGGCCTCTCATCATCATTGGACCTCCATGCATGCCCACCTCAGGAATCATTCTAAAGTGCTGGGGGGGGGCAGGGTGCTCGATTTCCTGCTGCCGTCTCTTTTCTTGATAGTATTCTTCTTTAAGCTTTCTCCAAGCCATTTGTTCCCGTGTGAGGCCATCTGGTCCGATTAAGGGGCCCATGGTGTCTCCAGGTGAGTGCATCTGGTGTTGTGAGAGGCTATGGTGGGGGTCTATATGAGGACTGTCCAGAACAGGTCCACCAAGAGACTGTGTTTGGGAGATCATGGACTGGAGGGGTTCTTCATACTTTTTCATCGCTCCCAGAGCAGCTGAGGGCAACATGCTACCACTACCACAGCTCCCAGTGGTGTTCGTACCAATCTCAGTGTCCTCAGTACCACTCCTCTCACTACTATTGTTTAAGATGGATGGGTTATTAGATCCGCTGCTTAAGCCTGCTGGACCTCCAGTGCGCAGAAACAGTCTCTCTATGTCCCTCAGAGTCTGTAAAGAGCGCTCTCTGTGTTCGAGCTGTTCTTTGGATAGACAATCTATGCTCCCACCACCACTCTTCTGGACTGCATCACTCTGTAGATGAGCAGACAGGATGCTGGAACTTCCAGATGGGGAAACAGCAGCGCTTGGAAGAGTCATAGTTCCCGCAGCATCTCCACTACCAGGATCTGAGCCTGCAGGCATGGATTTGAGTCCTCCATCTGTTCTTTGGGGGCCGCTGTTGTTACCCGGAGCCAAGGTAGGTCTGGTCTGACTTGATTCGCAGTCAGAGTGTCCAGCAGATGACGGCGTTCCCACTGGAGGCAATGGGCCCCCGACTCCAGCAGAGGCTGGTCGGGGAGTTCCACTTTGGGATTTAGGCGTTCCAGTTAGTGGAGAGCAGCTGGAGTTAACCTTCTCAGGGAGATTAGAAAGCTTTCCTTGTGGGTAGCCCTGTAGAAGACAAAAATGATGAAACCAATCAAACAGGAAAACGACAACCCCATTAATATTAAACAGTTATCCTTATAGAACAGAAATAGAACAACAGATTCTGTTTGAGAAATGAAGTGACATGCTATACTTGCAACCAAGTATGGCAGTGGTCCTGGAAGATCACTACTCTAGTGATCTGCTGGACTTTTCTCCCTGTTTAAAGGATGTTATTTTTTTCACTGTCAATGACTTGATGCAATTGCATTGGTTTTGGTTTTTTAGAAACCAAAACCAATTACTAAGCGGTATTATAAACTAAATTTAAGGAACTGACAACAATCAGACAACATAAAGGGATCTTATTGATTTGACTTCATTAAATAACTAGATGTAATTTAGATTCATCTTTCCTGTAAAGCGCCTTTAGGTTACATTTGTGGAACGCTTCATAGAACATCACTGAATTAATCATTTTGACCTAAAAAAAAAAAAAAATATGAATCTTAATCTTTATTTTTTTGTCAAATGAGAATAAAAGTCTAACAAACTGCTTTAAAGAGTAATGAAGTGGAGAATATTTCCTTGGGTTGATCAGTCTGTAGATGAAAGTTTCACTCTCTGGTTGCTCTAATGTAAAAATACAATGGAAAGCTTTTTTGTTCTGTTTTCAATAACATTTCTATAATTTAAAACAGTGTTTTAAAAATTCCAAGTTCATTCTAGTTTACATGTTGGATCAAATTATTTTAGATTTGGGGCTAGGTATGGCTCAGTATGATAATCTCATGTGCCTACCTTGAGTAAGGACAGTATTTCAACAAAATGTCAAACTAACTACAGGAAAAAATACTCCAGTAAGTTAGTTATAGCAGAAAACCTAATATATATATATATATATATATATATATATATATATATATATATATATATATATATATATATATA